>JAZDUA010000573.1:600000-917500 GCA_038098605.1 Gryllus longicercus | reverse complement strand
TTACACACTGTTTACCTAAAAAAATAACTGTTTCTCACAGGGGGAGCTAACACGATCAATCGTGTTTTGAGCAGGCTATGTGAAAAAAGACGTTTACTACCGTTTTTATTATTGAGTAATACAAAAGATGAAATTTATGAAATTTGTAGAGCTGTTTTTATATTGTGTGTATTGTTGTCATTAGATTGTCAGAATTTATTTATTTGGTAATACAAGCTATTGTGGTTTTAATTTTCTTCTTATTGCTCGTTGTTGAAGCTCTGTGCTCCTCAATATTACTCAATTAGGTCAATATTTCAAGTTTTCATCCAATCAAATTTCAGTTTCTCCTTTATTCCCACTTTTTAACTCCCCTTTCCTTTCGTCTTGCTTCTACAGGTTCTCAAATTCTACCTTGATTCATTACAGTCATTTTCCGTTCATCGAACACGAGCCCTCCGCGGCCCTCGTCGCCGCGGTCGCTGAGCACCTGACGGGGCGCGCCGACTGCGCTGTGGACGCTGTGGACGCATTAGCCTTATTGCGAGTCGCGGGCGAGGACACGCGTTCCCAGAAGGCCTCCAAGGGATTTCGACTTCGCGTTTCCTTCCCTGCGCCGAAAAAGCGCCGCTTCGCGCTCCTTACGAGCGTCGTGCGCCCACAACAGCGCAGACAGGAGGCGTTTGGCAGCTGACGAGAAAACATACCTCAAGACGTGAAGAAGATACAATGCAAGGAATCTCTGGGATGGTTTGTGGGTTGTAGGTAACGATAATGATGAATGTAGAAATGTCCACAAAACGTTCAAGGTCGTTGGTAATATTGTGGAAAGTTCGTTTCAGAATCTAAAGTTAAAGATGGGAAGGTTTTGAAAGTCGAGTACTGTAAACAGCCATGTGCAAAAGTTTTGAGAGGACAATCGAAACATTAAAATGTGTTTGAAAAGTGCGACTGAACCTTTCCTTTCCGATTATGCAATTCTCGTGTTTCTTCACATCTCGTTATTTATCAAACTAATCGTACTTTGATTGTTTTTCCTTGATCTGTAATCGGTTTGCTCTGAAAAAGAAACAGCCCTCGAAGTTCTTCCTAGTCCCTTCCTTGCTCTTACAGCCTGTCCCTCCTTTATCTCAGATTTCTAGCGCCCACTCTCGCATTATCTTACCTGGCCCATCCTCACCGCTCGGACGCCCTCGAAACAAATTCCTTCACTCCTTCGCCATCTACATGGTGTGTTTTCTCAACAACGACTACTGGTTACTGGTTACTGGTTACTTTTATTGCAGTATTAGGATGACGTGCGCGTGTCCGTTCTTCTCATAGATCCCTTTCGATCGTTTGATTGGGACAAGTGAGATGTCGTTAGGCGAGTCTCAAACTGAGCTTCTCATCTTTCGAGGAAATTATATAATTACTGTCGGTTGTAGCTAACATTAAAGATAGCAATGGGCATAGACATATAGAGTTACAGACAGAGTTACAGAGTTGCGGTTAACGAGAGTTCAGATATGCAACATAGCATAAAACACTAGTGCTGAAATGAAAAACATGGTACATTGAACACAAGCACAATCATGGTGATGCAGCGTAGTCTTCAAAATTTCACACGTACGCAGGTACATGTCGAGAACAGAGAAGAAGGAACGACGGCTGGCTTTTGCGGGTGGCGACTCTAAGCCTACAAAGGCCGTGATTTGTATTGGCAAGTACAGGAAATTATTTGAATGCCGCAGAAGCGGGCACCGTTACACAACAGGCATGTGATTGGAACTGCTTATGACACGACCACGTACAGCAGGTGTTAAGAGAACAGTTTGTGCTGGGAGCATGGATTTACATGAGAGTTCAGCATGATGTTCCAATACGTTGTGGCACAAATAATTAATCATGATGAATTAATCATATGAATTAGCGCGACGCATGTTACAGTAGATTGTTATATAAAATTCACTGTTGACACATGATAATTGTGTTGTAGTGAATTTTATAGAGAAAAGCACAACGCGTGTTTCCGAGTGGCAGAGAGAATGGGCGAAAGCGTGCAGCCTGAGAGGCTCTTTATAGCGACTGACGTCGTTACACTGTCCGGCGACTGCGAGCGGGCCGGCGGGGCGGCCGGAGTTCGGTGGGGAGCGGAGTGGCGTCGGCTGACACGCTTGGGCGCGGACACGTCGGCCACCTGTCGGGTGTCTTGATGCAATGGAGCGGTTCGTGAGGTGGCTCAACAAGCTGCTAGCAGGAGAATGCAGGAGAATTAGTTGAAACATATAATACAAACATGACTCGTACCTAAACTCGAAAGTGAATGAGCGAGTTCAAACAATTACTTTGTTATAAATTAAAAAATATAGCAGACAGAGATAGATGAAATCGTAGGGGAGATGAGAAGAACTAATGGCATTGACCCCTTTGAATCTATCGCGTGGAGCAAGTGAGCAGTCATTAGATGCGTCACGGTCTCTTGGAGAGGAGCTGGTCGCTTTCTCGTATTTTTATAATGTATTTAATAATCCCGAAATTAATAAATACGAAATTTAAAACTCATTGAATACGCCACGTATTTATAAGTGCCTTTTTAAAACAAGAAACTGGGTTAATGCAGCTTACAGTTCTTGTAACTTCGTAGGTTGGGAGATCATAAGTTCGAATTCAGATGGTGGTGAGCTTTCGAAACCAGCAAGTTACCCATAGCTGGGATGGTATGACTGTCTGAGTGAGTAATAAAATACTGCTCGGATTCTCCTAGGTCCTTCAGTTTTAAATGAATTTCGGATTTATACTTTATCAAATGTTACCTTATCGATGTTTCACACATCACTTGCACAATTCTGTTTTGATATTAATTTCTCTATTCTCATGTTCCGTCATAGTCCATCAGTTGATATTTATACCGCACATCCAGCATTTATTTATTTAATTAATTGTTTGATTCGGTTTTGAAGTACTTCAATTGCTGAGACCATTATGACTATCAGTGATACTCCAATTAAAATCTATAAGATAGTATAAACTATAACCGATAATGATGGTCAAATTTAAGATAATAAAACAGTGGTGTAATGAAAGAAAGGGAAATTTCTATAAACTTGAGACAACCTGCCAAGAGAAAATTTGGTGGTAGTAATCCATAGATCGCGTGTGATCCTTGATCCCCCTAAGAGGATATTCAAAGCAATTGAATGCAGGCTCTTCCTCAACCCAGGCTTCCCTGAAAGGCTCCCGCCGACGCGGGTCTGAGACCTTTCGAGCAGGCGCGCCTCGCGGGCGTCCCCTGGTGCGCCGGGGGTGTGACTCTCGCTTTGTCGACGGATGTCGGTCTCACCCGAATAATCTATTTGGGAGGATGTGAGATATATTGTTAGGGCGAGATACTGTCGAGGGATTTAATTTAACCGGGCATCCCGCAGGGCTCTTTTACATGCCACACGAGTAGTAAGGCTACTGTGGATGTTCCGCCCTTCGAAAATCCACGCACCTGGAACTCGCGCACTCCGACGTCAAGGGCCAATGAGAGAACCCGTCACCCGCCGAGGTGCGCAAGAGAACATTTAAACGCGTGAAGATGCCCAATGCCATCCAATTCTAGGGGGGGGGGGAAGTAAATCCCAATGTTCCTCCGTGAATTTGAATCATGCTGAACTCTCGAATGCTCAGTTAAACCTACGCCAATAGCACCAATTTAAAAATGTTATTTGTTGAAACTGAAGATGTCATCAGTTCCACAACCCTTCTGGGATCACAGAATAATTAAAAAGTGAACAGCTGACGTCATTATTTCGATTATGTTTTACAAAGCCTTATAAATTCTTCTTACTTTCCTCCCCGCCAACTCCCACAACCCTTCGCGCTTCTCCTACGTACCCGCGAACGCAGACTTCACGGCTTTTAGGTCCCATTTACACATTTTCCTTTCGACGCGCGATTCCGAAGCTTTAGTGAACCATGGAGTGCATGGAGGGCTTCTCAATCCAAAGGAGCGGCACTACGCCCCCGCGCGCGTTTTATGATATGGCTTATGAAACTTCAGAAGTGACTCTACACTTGGGTTTGTAAACTGAACCTACAGAATCGTTGCTCAAATGGAAGCGTATAAGTCGATTCGTAGGCTCCCCGAAGGAGCCGCTACAGTTGCGCGAGAACACGCAGAACAACACGAAACCGCGAGTGGAATGGCCTGGTGCATAACCTAGCACTTTCCATGCAGTTGACACTTCGCTATCCGTGCCTGAATGTTTGGCAACACTCCGGCCATCGGCATGAAGCATTCTTGAGTCTGTCAAGCGAACATTAAACAACGCATTCCATGCCAGAAAGGGTTTTTTGACGTAACATAGTTTGTAGTTTGTTATAAAAAACAGAAAAAACAAAAAAATGATTTAGATCGAAAATATATTGACCAACTTCTAAAATACATTGACTTTGGGCATTGACAAAGTTGTAAAATATCTTGAAAAGAATCCCTTTTTAATTCATTATAGTGATTACAGCCTAGATAATTTACACACACCACAAAAATAACCGCGCACTTATGAACTGCAAAACACTTTGGCGTAGCACACGTGGGTTGCCGTATCTCGCTCTTCGCTCGCGTTCATGTCGTGCATCAGTTTGGGGAACTTCGCCCCCCCCCCCCCCCGCCCGCGAGCGCGCTGCCTCTTCCGCTTTTCGTCGCGCGAATGCGGCGAAGCTCCCGAGCGCGTTGCGCAAGGGCGAAATTATATTAAGTAGCTGCCTTTCCCCAGGCCCCCCCCCGCCGCCGCCGCCGATAGACAGGCTGAGTGGTTTGGCTTATGCTGCGCTCTGATGGGTAATGGTCTGTGTTAATAACGCGGCCACACAATCGCCTGACGAGTTCCCGGGCGCCCGCTGCCGCGTGATGGTTTGAAGTTCACAAAAGAGCCGAGCGCCGCGAGGAAGAGGGGAAGGGCGAAGGAGAGAGGGAGGCAGCTGGAGGCGGATGAGGAAGGGAACGCGAGAAGAAAGGCGCGCCGGAAAAGGCACACGGCGCAGAAGAGGATGGCGCACGAGCCAACTCTATTATTTAACGCAAACAAGTATAAGAATTTTCAAGGAAGAGATGGGAGGATATCGATTAGGCGGAGGGAATAAATGCACAATAGTTCGATATTCGATTAAAATTATAATCGTAATAATAAAAGAGCGAGGGGGACGTATATTTGTACCGCCCAAACTCTGAAAATTAGTCATCGTCCATAATCCTTTCGAGCGCAGACAGGCGGCCGGTTGCCGCCCCCTCCCCTCTTCCAAGTCGACTGCCGCCAACTGCCTCTGTGAGCCACTTCCCCCCGCTCCGCCCCGCCGCCCGCCCCCCTGGGACCCCGCCGCATTCAAGCACCTTGCAAGGCCGCTTGTGAGAGCGAGGGCGGCGGGGGCGGGGCAGCGGGGGCGGGGGCAAGATCCGAGGAGAAATACGATGTCTTAGACCAACTTGGTCCTCCCGCGAAAGCAGAGGGGGCTATAAATCTTGATGGAATGCATTGAGAATTTAAGGAAAAACACCGCCCCCTTCGCTAAACAGCGCTCGCCGCGCTGGCTGCTACCGTCGGAATTCGGCGCGCCCTCCTCTTATTGACTCAGCCCCCTCCCGCTCTCGCCATTCACCCGCGCTCTGCCTCCCTTGACGCTTCGCTGTCTTCTTCGCATTGGAGAGATGATCGAGAGCGCTTCTGCGTCCTTGTGGCGCGAAAACGTCTGATAAATAATGTTGGGTTCAATAAGACGTCACTTTGCGCTCCTGACACTGCTTGCGCAGCGCGCCCCTGGTTGGCTTCGCGACACTTTCCTGGTTTAGGAATTTCCGGTGAGCGTAAGAACATCCGGTGTGTGACAGTGAGTTGGTACTTGTGTGCTCAGAGATGCAGCTTTGTAGAGAGGGAAGTTCTAGTTTTCGGTTTTCTATAGTGACTAGTTTTCGAAACTAACTGTCCCTGTGTATCAAAATAATGCTAATGATATTAACAAAATGATGATGATCATCATAATAACACATTCCAGTGAAAGAAACGTAAAGACTAAACACACTGCCATATAACAAAATAGTAGAACCAGAAACCAATAGAGCTCTAGAGACTTTATTGTATCCAAATGGTCCAATAAACCTTAGTGATCTAAATGAAATAATGTATGCTACAGCTAAGGTGGTGACCAATGAGGAATCAAAACATCTAACAAGAGAAAGTGGAAGACCGAAAACATCAGAGAATGGAAATACAGATTACAAGAAACACCAAAACATTTCAGCATGAAAATTCAGGCTACAACAAAAAATTGCAGATCTTCGAAGAGAACTATCTCTCTTATCAGAAGAAACGGAAAATGTGAAGTAAAATATATGGGATATAGCAAACATAGTGCATAAACACTAAGTTCACAAACTGACAAGGAACAAATGAAAATACCACAATCCTTTGGAACCAACAACTAATAACCGATAGGGAAATAACACCAAACAAACCTGACATATGTAAGATTGATGATATGTAATAAGGTAAGAGAATAGCCATAGCAATACCAAAAGATGCCAATGCATGAAAGAAAGAAGCAGAAAGAATGATGAAGTACACAGATTTCCAAATTGAAATAAGACAGGGGAAGAGTCTCACAAGGTGGCTTTGTTGGGCACTGCCTATATTCTCAGAAATGCTCTAAAAGAAGAAAAGGGAAATAGCCCTGAGAATGTAGTACATTTTTGCCTGAAAAAGAGACCAGAATTGTCAGGTGTGATGTAATAATAATAATAATAATAATAATAATAATAATAATGATAATGAATATAAATATAAAATATATATAAAGAAATAAAAGTATAAATGTCGGTGAAATATAAGAATGTACGCTAATTCATTTTGCTTGTGCTGTGGGGTTCATTTCACAAAGCAGGCGAGCGGCGGTGTTCGACAGCTCCCTCCCGCCATTTGTTCACTCAACGAAATCGCTCGCCACACACGACATCTGAAGTAACCTTGGAAGCATTGTATGATGAATAAATATGTACCCAGGAAGTCTCTGACCTATCACTGGCTAAATTCAGTCGACAGATTTTGTAGACGAAACTGTTCAGAAGCCGCTTCAAACGCCCTCGTGCGTGATGCATGGGTAAATGGCAAGGAAACGAACTGCCATATATTGCGACATTATTTTTACTTTTTCAGGAAAAAATGATTTCAAATCGAAGAGCGCCAAAACTGACAATGTGAAAGTGCTCGTAAAATAAAAAGATGTTCTTCATCAAGATGACAACAAAAGATACTTTCAGAAGGTAATCGCTTAAAAAGAGTTCTACCAACTCCAATTCATTTTCAAGATGACCAGTAGGCCATTTACCTGGATAGCTCCAATCAATTCTGTGGGGCAGCAATATATTCAGAGTTTTGAATTAAAACAAACCAATTCATTTTGTGTCGGGAAATTAATAAAAGTGCATTATTTTGTTACCTATTCAACAGTTTTTGTGTATTATCTCAAATACCCATTGTTATTTAATATTTTAAAAGTAAATTGTGAATTTTAATATTCATATCTCGCAGACCAATATTATTTTACATCCAAAAAAACGTTTAAACTCCCTTTCTTCGAACTCCGGCGAATCATAGTTTTCGTCTCTTTACAGAAATTCAGGTAATTCTAGAAAATATTGCATTAATACAGAAATTCATGTTGAAGCCTATTGTAGAGCGTAAGCCAGTAAAATATGGATAGAACGAAATTCCGCTGCTAACTCCCTGTGGCTAGCACCTTCTCTCACCCCTATCACCTCCACCTCCGCCACCATATTCTTTTATATTGTTTTGCTGCTTATTCATGCAATTGCAGCAATGATAATGTTTATGATAAGATTTCAAGAAAGGAGTTGACGGTGTCCACGTTATGCTTCTTAAATAAATCCATCACATAATATTTTAAACATGATTTCATTCTCAGTTATTTTTTCAAATTTTTAAAATATTCTCCATACTACACTTCTTACTCCGCAGGTTAATAGCTTCAGTAATTCTTTCCAAGTAAATAATTATATGAGTTATTGTAAATGCCAACGAAAATTCACCAGAACACCAATTACCTGAAACAAAACCTCCAAGTACTCCTCACTAGAAGGTATTGAGAATGAATAATGCCGGTCCCCCTAAAACCCATCAATAGTCCGGTGAGCCATCGTCATTGCCATTAACGTCATGTCGAGCGGTACGATGGCCGCCGGCGCGGTGCTGACGTCGACGGATGTGACGTCGGTGACGCCCTCACATCTCCCCCCCACCCCGATGCATCCATCCACTCATCACCTGCTCCGCTGCCACTGCCACCGCCACCGCTGCTACGCCACCGTCTCCACCCCTCTACTACCACCGCTGCCGCCCCTCCGCTCCCCCAAACACCTCTGCTGCCACCATGGCTCCCACTCCTCGCCCCCGCAGTCCACGCTTCAGCCTCGCCCCCGCCGCCCCCGGCCTGCCCTGCCCGCGTTGCCGCCTCCTTCGGCCTCGCCCCCCCCCCCCGCGCCCCGAATGCGCCGACGGGCGCAGGTCGCGCCCCGGCGCGGCGCTAATGGGGCCGTGTGACACGCGAAGGAGACGGGTCTCTAATGACAGCCTGCGCGCACCTGCCGCGCTGGCCCTCGGCCACGGCTGCCGGGCGACTCATCAGGCACTTGGATGGGTTTTATGGCCCGAAGGCGCTTCGACCTTTGCCAGGAGGAGATCTGCGCACATTGTCTCTCACATCCACTACCCAGCCCAGCCCAGCCCTGCCCAGCCCCTAGTGAGGTCTCATACCCACTGCGGAGAAGGCTGCAATTGAATCAAACTATGTTGCGTTTGTCTAAACGCCAATAAATATATAAAAAATATATATTGTAGTTGGAAGATCACATTTTAATGGCTATTCATACCAGTGAATCACATTTGTTTTCAAAAATCTCCGTTACGATTTGTACGTTCCAACATCCATGGACAAATCTAGTAGTCTAGTAAAAATCATTTGAGAATGCCAATTATTTGTTCACAATAGTTGTTTTCAAGCATGGTAAAGTGAAACAAGTGCGTCGTCGCGAGATAGGATGGCTAAAGAAAGAGTTATTCTCCTGCATCACCAGAGTACCAAAAAGTAACCGTTTTTCAGCGCACTTTAGCCCATGACAGTATTTTAGAAAATTAAAGTTAATGTATTCATTTAAAAAGGAAGTTTTATCGCCTTAATTTTGTAAATTACAATTGCTTTGACGAAACGCATAGAATTGAAGATATAAACGGAAAATTTAAAACAGGGCGAAATTACAAGGGTTTTTTGAATTTTTCTCTGTAAAGCAGGCCTTTTTTGAGATAGTAAACATCAAATTTGAATTAATCATCTTCTAAAACATATTAAAATGTTGAAAAAAATCTTCTGGATCTTTTTTCTGAAATTGTTTGGACCTTTTGGGTACCGATTGACTGAACTATAGTGCCTCTGTGTTTCAGAAAAATACTAAAGCCAGTTTTGGATTCATTGTGGAAAGCAGTATAATGCTGTTCCATTTTCCCCAGATCTTTGACTTAACTCGTATATACTACGAGTTTTAAATCAACAGTTTTCCAATTACTTAAAAATATTTTTTTATTTATATATGTTTAGAAAATTGAAAATCTCTGAAAAGAAGGAGTAATCAAAATTTATATTTCCTATGCTTTCAATGCGAATTAAATATGATAGAATGAACGTTTTGAATACATATATCATCACGTACCATTTTATTCAGAAAATGGGTTTTAAAATTTCATGTAGAAATTAGACCATTATGTAAACCCAAACAGGTCTATTCAGAATAAGAGAATAACAGCTTTAAAACATTGAAAAGTACACATACTTGTACCTAGTGGTGCTACCGAAAGACATAGACTTTGTCATAGTACAATTTCCTAATTTTCTTGATGTGGGTTAGCTTCATGGTCTTAGCCAATCCTCTTGCCAGCTGCTATATATCACCGCTCAAAATTTTGAAGATTTCTCAATTTGTGGGTTGTCTAAAAGTAACCGAAATATTACTTTAAAAATATGAAAGAATAATAAAACATCGTTCAATATGGAAATTTTTGTTGAAAAATGTTGAGCTGTTTTAGGAAAAAAATATTTAAGATCTAATGTAAGTGTAAGTCCTTTGAAGCTCTTTCACACTCAAATGCAATATCTTCATTCTAGGAGTCACGAATGAGAATGCGCAATTAGAACCGTAGCGCGTAAATTGAGATGGCAGTCGTCGAGAACATGATGGACTGAAAATTTCAGTTCAATGGCTGTTGCATTTGTATAATATTGGAAACGTTTGTGGCCGATACATGACAAAGTGAAATATGAATCTAAAAGGAATTAGATCCACTCATTTGATTTGGACACCAAGTATTATAATTGATTGTATATCTGATTATGTAATTCGCTATGCTACAATGTAATCACAAATTTGTGCGGCGCTAAACACAACATTGTAATATTGAGTAGTTTTTCTGCGATGATGGTAATAAACTGTTTTACATTAATTATGTTTAATTAAATAATACATTTCTGACAAAGCGAAATACTAAATCAGTTTTTTAATTAAATAAAAATTTAATAAAGAAAGTAAAATCATTTACTAATATGTTTCTGTACATGTTTCCTGATATTGATATTTCATGTTTCTGGTGAAACATTGATAACTGGCATTGCACCTTAAGCGCGGAAAAGAACAAACCATGAGAATCACAAGTCATAACACACAGCACAGGCGAATGGCACTGCAATTGATTGTTAGTGATTTGAAATCACTTAGAATACGCGAGAGTTACTCCCACTTCCTCTTGGCCCCAAATCCTAATTCCATCGAAGAAATCAGATGACCTTATTTACTCCCGAACGCCCCATTTTTTCGCACCTCCCTAAGGAGGTTTGGTGGTTGCGAGGGTGCGTGGCTCACACCACGTGGGGAGGAGCTTCGGAGGGAAGTTGCGGCCCGGCGCGGGGGCGGCAAGAAGCGCGACAGCGGGGGGGGGGGGGGGCGCCGGAGGCTGTCCATCGCAGGCCGCGCGCGGTCGCTCTTATTCTAATTACTCGACCGCCTCCGCTGCAGCCGCGCCTGGCCGCATCGCCCGCCTCCTTCGCTTTCTCCTTCCCCCACCCCACTGCTTCGCCCTCTTCACTGCTTCGCCGGCTTGAAGGGCTTCACTGCCCTCAATGCTATCTCTGACTTCTGAATTCCCAGACCCCGGCGCATCACCACATTTGCCGCACACGACTTTCTTGCCGTAGTTAACGCCTTCGTGGTTGCTAATGGCCCTCACTAAGTCGCCGTCGTAGTCTTCACTATCTTTGGCATCTGCGCCTTCCTCGCCGTCCCTTGCAGCCGCTTCTCGACGTTTGTTGTGCATTTCTCCTTGCCTCCTTCATTGCCATCGCCAACACTGGCCCCTCTCCATTCCTTGTCTGCGCTTCTCCTTCTACTTCCTTCCATCCTCGCTATCATTATTTCGGTGTCCTTGCCACCTCCGCCTTCCCCATCTTCTTCGTTGTCTTTGCCATCGCCAAAGTCCTTGCTATCTTGAAAGGTTTTACTAAAGTGGTGCTCAACAAGCTCCACGAATGGAGCATTACCTCTTCAGGGTCGAATTTTCAAAGTTCCTCACTCATCTCCGCACACTACAAACCAGATGTGTCTCCCCCATAATCTTTTTCGTAAGCACTACTCTACCACACGTGGTGGGAGACCAGTCAGGAGTTTAAAGCTGGTTCCGGCAGGCGAGGTGATGGGTGATACCTGGTTGGGGAAATCCCAGCTAGCCGCTACATAGGTCGGCGCCGGATCGCACCATCCAGCGGAGGAAGATCACATGCACTGCTCTTACGGGACGAATGTCCTTGCCAGTTGACGGGCCCGGAAACACGAAATAACCAACCAAAGTCGCCGCGAAGAGGGAAAGCATTACCGGTTAATCCCTTTTTGGCGTCAAGTAAAGTGTAGCAGGAATCGGTGAAACAGTTATGACATAGTGTAACCGCTACCTCGCGTTTCCGGTGTGAAGCTCGCGTAAAACTCCAGCTTCTCACTAGTACCGACGATAACCGATAGAGAGCACCGCCACAGATGCCAACTCTGTGAGCCATTCGCGTCACTGAACGGTTCAGGCAGGAATTTCGTCTGCGAAAAGTCAGCAATTAACGAGAAAAAGGTGCAAGTCTTCGACCATTTCCGCGTGTGATTTGCCTGAAGAACGTGATCTCGGAGGATCACCTGCAGCGGAGAGGACGTAACGGGAGCGCCATAGAAAAGCGCGAAAGAGGTAACCATTACTCTTACGTACCAAATTGAAATGCTTCATTCAAATGGTACATAAAATTTCTTACGAACACGAATTCAAGAAAAACAACAAATCACTCGCTTTTGCGTAATGAAATTCAGTGCATTCCAGCATGTACTTAATACATTAATTAGATAGCAATCAAAAGAGGAACAATATATACTTATTTTCTACATTTTTCAAATTTGATGCCTAGATGTTACTGTGTGTTTTCCAAACCGGCACAATGTCTGGTGGAATACGAAATGGCTGCGATTTGGTAACATTTTCTATTCTGTAAGCCATTCTTGAACGTGGGAGCGCCACGGGAGGAGCCTCAGAAAGTGCAACCGAGAAGAGATTCGTGCTGATTATGGCGCGGGGGGGAGGGCGTGAGTTAAAACGTTTTCACAAGCGATCGGCCGTAGCCAGTTTCCCTGTTTGACAATTTACCTGAATTCAGCTATGAGTTATTTAAAACTATAGCACAACTTCTTTAAAGCTATACGTATACTCGGGGTCATATTCTAATGAACTCATTACGATTGCATTCAACTGTCGGAACTGAAACCTGACAATTGACAATTCTGAAATAATTGTAACTTTGTTTTATACATTTTATCGTTCGTTTTATAGAAGGTATTGCTCTAATATCACCAAAAATGCAGTGATTTGAAAGCGATACGATTGTTTTTTAAATTTTTATTGTCGAGGACTACTTTCTATGTGAAAAAAAAACTTTTTGGGGAACTTGGTCTTTGGGGGAACAAGCGTAGAAGCACAAAATAGGTAATAAATAAAAAAAAGTAAAATAAGCAATGAATAAAAAACAATAAGCATGAAATCCGAAGAGGCTTCAAGTTACACAAACTTTCCGATGACCTTTGATGAGGTCGCTGGAAATAATGTTATAACTACTGTTAAAAAATTAAAAACAATGTTAAGTGGTTTGCCTTAGTTAAAAGTCGATCAAAACATAACTTATTTTGTTGTTCCGAAAGGTGTTGGCAAACGAGATGAATGCGATGGCAGCGTTAACGGCAAACCGAGAAACTTCCCATTAGCGGAACGGGTAGTTTACAACCAAATGTTTTTGGAAACCAATGAAAGAGCACGATCCGCGGTGCGATTATTAAGGTACTCTTTCTGCATTCGCCTTTCGTTGATCAGAGAAAGCACGTAACACTACCGATCAGAGTGACCGGCCGTTAGAATTCTCCTCGAACAGCGGCAGGTTTAGCGAATGGGTGCATTGTCAGTAGGAACAAAATGAAATGGAATACATGTGAAGATTGACCACCCCCCCCCTGGAGCGCTGATGTGTCAGCCCTCGGCGCGGCAGCGCGTGCGCGGGGGAGGGGTGGAAATGCCGCGGGGGGGGGGGGAGACCGAGTGCGCGGCGCCGCTGCAACTTGCTCTGCCTCGCGCCCTCTGCCTTTGGACGCGCGTGCTTGGAGTGCGTAGCGCGTGACATTTGGCTGCGACGGGCAACTTACGCACGAGTCCAAGCGTGACTCCCTTCCCCCAAAGGACAATCCAGTACCTGCGAGGCTCTTCTTAGAAAAGGAGTTTTGTTTTAAAACAATTCTTTTTTACACTGTTTTAATAGTTCATTCTTAATTACTAGGCAGAAGTGTTTCGAAATACTTCCTGAAAAATTAAAACGTGTAAAAATGTGACTCGTTTATCATGGAATGTAAAACGGGCAGTTATAGTATGGATGATGTGATGTATGCGATGGAATTTCTGTTTCAAGATAAAAATGGATTTTCCCCTGTATTTTGAAAATGAAATCATTGAAAATACTTTTATTGAGATGTTCATAATTTCTAGCAGAAAATTAAAACAAAAACAAAAAAAAAATCATACCTGGAACAGTATGCTTGTTGATCAGTGTGTGGTTGCGCGTACGTAATAGTGTGTGTGTGTGTGTGTGTGTGTGTGAGTATATGTACATTTCTGTTCATCTGGAAATACCTGGGCTTTGTGATGTGTATCTGTGTGTTTGTGGTGTGAATGTGCCTGTTTGTGATTTGTATGTGACTGATAGTTTGTATCTGTATGATTGTGTGTGAATATGTGTGCTTGTGGTGTGTATCTGTGTGTCGGTGTTTTGTGTGTGTTTGTGTGTGAATTTGTGAGAATCTGTGTGTTTGCGAGCATGAGTGACTTTGTGTGTTGCATGCAATTCCAGTAAAAGTGAATTTTGTAGGGTATTTCTGGAGGTTTGTGTGTCTGCGGGAGTGTATATGTCCATTTGTATATATTTACATATGTGGCAGAGAAAGAGAGAGAGAGAGAGGATAACGACCTTAAGTGGCAATAACTGCGAGTTTGGGGTCTCGGGGTGAGCGTATCCCAGATGCAGAGCGCGATGGCAGCGGCAGATGGCGCCAGAGGGAAGTGAGAGCGGCGTGCGAAGGCGGGCCAGATGGGACCACAGGACCGGCGACCTAGGCAGGGGTGGTGGTGGCGGAAGGAGCCCAGCAGAAAAGGCGGGCAGGAGAGTGGTCAGCAGTGTGGGAGGAAGGGGAGGGAGGGGCAGGGAAGGGGAGCAGTACCCGGCGACAAGCTCCCTTATTGTTCTTAAGGGCACATTACGATAATGGAGGGGCGTTCGGGCGCTTTTAATATCGAACGTGCGCCACTTGGGACAATCGAGGACATTAGCCGAGTGAACTCGTTGAATAACGGCCGGTGGGTTCGGAGAGGGAGGGTCAAGAGGAAGAGGAGGAGAAGAATGAGGGAGAAGGTGTAGGTGCGAGAGAATGAGGAAAGAACAAGTCTACATAAGGGATAGTGATAGGAGAATTGGAAAGGGAGAGAGCCAGAGCGGGAAGGGGAATGGGGAAGGGAAGGGGGGATGGGGTAAGGGGAGGGGAAAAGGGAGAGCGACTCGCAGCCTCGCGGAGGAGCCTGGGCCTCGCAGAGGGCTACAGCGCGTTCGGGCAGGAGCGTGGCGGGGCGTGGCGGTGAGTGGCGGTGAGTGGCGGGGCGGGGAGGGCCGGGGCGGGGAGGGCCGGGGCGGGGCGGGCCGGGGCGTGGCGGGGCGTGGCGTGGCGTGGCGGGGCGTGGCGTGGCGTGGCGGGGCGTGGCGTGGCAGGGCGGAGCGGGGCGGGGTGGGGCGTGGCGGGGCGGGGTGGGGCGTGGCGTGGCGGGGCGTGGCGGGGCGTGGCGGGCGTGGCGGGGCGTGGCGGGGCGTGGCGGGGCGTGGCGGGGCGTGGCGGGGCGTGGCGGGGCGTGGCGGGGCGTGGCGTGGCGTGGCGTGGCGTGGCGTGGCGGGGCGTGGCGGGGCGTGGCGGGGCGTGGCGGGGCGTGGCGTGGCGGGGCGTGGCGGGGCGTGGCGGGGCGTGGCGTGGCGTGGCGGGGCGTGGCGTGGCGTGGCGGGGCGTGGCGTGGCAGGGCGGAGCGGGGCGGGGTGGGGCGTGGCGGGGCGGGGTGGGGCGTGGCGGGGCGGGGCGTGGCGGGGCGTGGCGGGGCGTGGCGTGGCGTGGCGGGTCGGGTCGTGGTGGGGCGTAGAAAGGCACACCAGTGCGAGGCAGGTCGGAGGGTGCTATCGCACGAAGTAGGGCGCAGCAGAGCGCGGGGAGCATCTGAGTGCGGGCGCTGCCGGGCGAAACGTGCGCTGTGCTGCGGTCGCACTAAGTAATCGCCCCGCCGCCCCGCCGCTTCGCGCCTCTTCATCGCGCACTCGGCGGGCGGCGAACCCGCGGCCAGCAGGTGCAGAAGCCTCGCCTGCGGGGTTGGCTGGTTGCAGCCCGAACGAGCTGCTCTGCGAACGACGCTGCTGCTGCTGCTGCTGCTGCCACTGCGCGCGCTGCGCTGCGGGCGCTCCTGAGGCGCCGTCGAGGGCAAAGGTCGTCCGGCCTCATAAATACCTTACTACAATTACTCTGGGCGAATTTCATTATTAAACTCAAAAAGAGAGAGCGTAAACAAAATGAATAGATAATAATGTGATTGAGGTCTGTATTATGTGTGAATCGAAACATTGAAGCTATACCGTTGGAATTGCATTTTTCTATTTTAAAATGTGCTGTTTTTGTTTAAGTAAATGGGTTGTTTACGCAAAAACAGAAAATGATATGTAGAACTTTTAGGCCGTACTTTATTTCAGTTACTTACTCTGAAAATGAAGAAAGTCGTATTTACGCTACAAATCTTTATATATGTCATGCATTTCCATTTATACTAACGTGCGTTATTAATATTTACGTTTCGATGGGCTCTTTTTTTGCAAACAATTCACTCTTGTAGACCTTTTTCTTCGCTCCCTTCGATTGCAAGTGATGATAGTAAAACCTCGAACTTGGTTAAATATTATTGTATTGATGATACATGATATTCCTAAGCTTCGTTTGTTTTAATAGTATTAATACGAACATAAGTTTGTTTAAATATTTTCAATACGTTTTTAAATATTTCGCCATTACTGCTGAACTGAAGATATTAAATTATTGTAACGATATTACTTCTACTCATTCATACTGTGTGCTTTTAAGAATACTTCGAATTTCCCAGCCTCTATTAATCCTAACATAATTGATAGTACCGATTTATTCCCATGAGTTGATACGTTCCTAAAAACCATAGCAGTCGTAAACCATAGTCATTGTTGTAGACCCAGCTACTATTACCATACAGCCCGTTATTCTGTAAATTCCTCCACTGTTGGTAGTTCGTGACACGGAAGTTGGCAATTTTCATTACTTTACCATTCGCCATGAATTTTATTTCTAACCTCTTTAGGTACTTGAGAACTTTGTAGTATTATCGGAAATACACGCCCAACATTCTGTGTATTCTCTGGAAGCCTCCACTCGCTTCCCGACTATCCGACGCGGCCAACTCATAATGAGGGTTCGCGCAGACGGAGCGCGGGCATCGCCTCGCCACTGGCTAATGGCGGTCACGTGCGCGCCCTCGGCAGCGCCGTGCGCGGCGGCGGCCCCAACCGCGCCCGGATTAACGCGCGGCCGCGCGGAGGCTGGCGCGTGAAGGGGACAGATGAGCCCATCGGCGTCGTTGCAGGCGTCGCGCGCCGTCGGGGAGAGCAGGGAGAGGGGGCGGCCCGGAGCGCGCGGCTGACGCTGCCTGGTGGAGAGCAGTGCGTTCCTTTGGCCCGCCCACTCGCCGTTCTATACCTCGTGGACAGAGAAGTTCGAACTGTGCGATATTGCCTCTGTTGAGAATTGCATGTGTCGTTCTATTAATATCAACCCGGCAATAAATTTAAAAATACCATTATGAATTCAGTTGTCAAAATTTCTTAATTTTTGAAAACCGTGAAAAGATTAGAGTATTTTTAAAGTCGGCGGCCGTTCAGGTTTCTGTTCTTCACTGCATCGAGGACCTCTACTATTCTCTAAATAAACAGAGAGGAGCAAACCTGAAGGGCCGCTGACATTAAATTTCGTCTCACCTGATAGCCCTGTCACATAAGATACAGCTGTCAAGATGAAATTGTTACAAATGAAAATATTACAGAGATTTTGGAGTACATAATATAGATTTCGCTTAAATAGTATAAGAACGCTTCCTTTACTAGAGGTCTAAAAACTAACATTACTCACTTCTCAAAGGAAATTTGAACGAATTAACAAATTATTAATAAATATAAATAATAATTATGTATAATGTAGAAAACTAAAAAGCAAATTCGTCAACGTCGTTGTGGTTGTTTTCGATAATTTCGTCGAATCTGAGAATCCGCTTAAAACCGTACAAGTTTTGTTACATTTCCGCCTGTTGCGCGGTGTTCCGCGAAATCAATTTTTGTTCCTGCAAGAGAGAGCCGTTTTCCAGCCCCCCCCCCCAAAAAAAACGAATTCCGCCCAATTAGGCAACCTTGCGCAGTGGCCGCATTAAGAAGGCCGTGAGACTTGCGAAAATGGGACAGTTTCACCCGCAGGTGGTAGCACGTGATCGACAGGCCCTTCGCATCGCCACTGCAAGTAAAGGAATGTACTGCTGCGTAAAATCGAATTCGGTATTTCAACGGAAATACAGTTTTTGTGGTCCCCTCATCCCAAAAAAGTGTTGTATTTTGTCAAAACGTCTGTCCGTGTGCCTGTCAGTCTGGTGTCCTGCGGCATTTGGCCTGAGTCAAAGCTCTGCGATTTTGAAAATTATTCTTTAGTGGGGAGGAGTACTTTCCCTTAAGCCCCTGGGATATTTTCATAATTTTCTCAAAACTGGCTTCAATTTTTTTATTTAAATTTCTTGTAAGAATAAATTAATATACTGTTATAAAGGTGGCATAGGACCGGCTTTTTAATGTGAAAATCTGAATTTTTGAAAATTGTAAAAGTTTGATGTTTTTCGGGGTCTTCCTATAATTACAATAATAAATATAGATATTTGTCCTTGAAATGAAGTTTGTTGGTCATAATTGGTTTTTTCATTAAGGTCATGTATATTTTTTGAAAATTTTAGTAGTTTTTGTGCCATATTGCGTTGCAATTTTTGCAATTTTAAACAAATTACAAAAACAAGATTTTCTCCAAAAGGCTACAATTTTTTTTAAACACTTTTGGTAGGGATTGCGCTAAATACAGTCTATAAGATGGCATAAACGCCTTATTGGTCTATTCTTTTGATTTCTCAAAAATATACTCTTTTACTTGTCTCTCATGTTGTTTATATTTACATTAGCGGCAATATGTGCACATTATTACATTCATGACTACATGTACTTTAAATAATGTTGTATAATATTTCTCGAAACCGCAACAGTTTTCTGTGTAAATTAGCTCAAATTTCGCAATTTCAGAAGTGCTCAAACGCTTCGAAAGTATAGTGCTAATTGCACTATTTAATATGAGGTAAAGTTCATTTGGTTTTTTTTAATTACACAAATTTGAATTTTTTTGAAATTTCAGCAAATCGAGAACAGTATTGTATTTGCGAGTTAATGTTCTTCAAATTACTTCAAATGAAGTGTTTCGAAAACTCAAAAGTTTTCTTTGAAAATGGTTTCAAATTTCGATTTTACTGTAGCGCTCAAGCGCCATTTTCTTAAAAACCATTCCGAACAGTTCAGATAAAATTGTCATTTAGATCGCTTTTACTGTTTTTTAATATTCTTAAAATAATATTTTCGTTCTACGATTAGCAAACCGAAAAATTAAGAAAATTTCAAAACAATGTACTTTGGGTGGTGATAAATGGCAGCAGAGAAGAGTTTGTAGCAAGTTCGAATAGCTGGCCGAGACTATAGGTTTTAGAAATCTAATACGAAAAAGTCGCATTGTGACAGTATAGTGAGTTTCGGGAACTTTCTCCTCAAAATCTTAAAATGAAAATTCTAAAACAGTTACCTACCCTGACAAGGAGAAAAGAACTCAGATATTATGAAGGGTAACCCTCCCTATCACCTGGAACGCTAGAGGTCACCAAATTTTACAACAAATAATTGGTTCTTGAAAACGATGACTTGAATTTGGCTGATACGAACTAACTGGTCCTTAAAATAGCTGTTGAAATAAAAAAAAAACATATTAGTCAATGTATGTATTTGTTTATTTTACTTGGACAAACGGTTCCTGATTATTTTACGAGATCTAAGTTACGAAATCAGAATGTACTAACTTGACTGAAGCAATAATAACATTACATTTAAATTATTATTAATTCAATATTTGCATTAATGCCATTTTAACTAACCCTTCAGTTTAATTGTTTACATTGTAAACGTTGATAAAATACCATTGACCATCTAATATTCTCTAAAACATACTCGATTAAATTATATGAAAAACTTCAATCAGGACTTACATCATGAAATACCCAAAATACCATGTTACTGTGTACTGCATCTTAGCTCGAATAGGGTTTACGTAAGATAGTAATCATAGATAAGATAGTAATAAATTGGTGAAGTTATTACTTTGTTTTTTTAAGCAAATGCAGATGTAACTTCATCAAACCTAGGTACAATTGATAATTTTATTATTATCTTGTAGATTGAATGGACCGTTACAAAATATTTTATATTTTAAGGTTTGGCACAGATGAACCAAGAAAACGTGAAAATTTAACGGTTTTATAATCTGGAGTAACACGTGAAATGCAACCTTAAACCTTTTGCTCGAATCAATGGGCTTATATTGCATTTAGCATTTAGAGAGGAAAACAATTTTCCTCGAAACACAAAACGCGAACTGCACAGTTAAGTAAATCCACATCAATTCATTCTTACTGTCCTATCTAATACAGACCTGCAACGGCTCATGAAACCGAGCATTTAATGCGGATTCGTATTGGGGCAAAGCGACAAGCGGCCGAGGCAAAACGCTCTACAAATAGCTTAAATTATAACCGCCAGCCCCAAACCGACGTGTTACTCACTGCTCTCGTTTTCCGACGCGCGTAGGTTGGCACCACCGCCTCGCCTGGCTCTCTTCGGCGCGGGGATTCCCCGGGGGAGAGCGAGCGGGAGACCAACGCGTCCATTTGTCGCATGAAACGCACGTAAACCGAACGCCCGACTGTGAAACGACGCCAGGGAGATAATGAAAAGGTTCATTACGTGCTCGATTCCCTATCGACAGCAAATGGGAAAAAGGGCGGATTTCAGCAAGAGAAGGAAGAGCTTGGGCGTGAAACTGACCGTTCCGTAGAAAATGACCGCGCGCCCCCACGGCTTCACGCCCCGAGAGGAGACGGATGGGATTGGATGGGATTGATTTGCTAGTGTCTCTTCGCTGGGAGTGGGGAGGCTCGGGTTTCTGAACGGCTGCGGGGTTTAACAGGTTAATTGGAAATGTGCTATGGGTCGCTGCCGAATTTTAGTTCACGAGGATGGGATGTCCATCGGATGGGCCGGAGGGAGTAGTTTCGAAACTTTGTAACATTTTTGCAGTTTCTTTTGCTTTCCAACAGAAAAATTATGAAATGAAAAATTATATGCAATTGTGATTAGTTCTTTGGCGGTGAGCTCTCGAGGGCGATGTGAAGGTGGAGAGGGGCGATGCCTGGTCCTCTGCGCTAATTAACCCGAGGACGCCGAACAAGAGCTCCGTATGACTACGAACACGAAAGACTGTTCCCTTTCGGGATTCGTTATCCCACAGCAATCAAAAACCACCGAGCGCAGGGGAGGGAGAAGCAAACAATGTGCACAAGGTGCAGGATGTAGTAATCTCTGTAGCCTTTGAAAAAAAAACGTATATGCACATCGCCAGTAGGTCTATGATAAAGAAGGAGTAAATGCAATTTAGTGAAGTAGTAAGTGATTATATATTCATCCAAATGTAGAGTGGTGTATGGCATAAAAGTGTGAAATACCCATAACATATTAATCGTGGTTCAAGAGCTGAAGGAGAAAACATGAGTAACTATTACATGATAATCTAATGGTGAATGATCTAGGAATAGGACATAGTTTCATTCGTCAATATTAGTTTGTGAAGAAAAATCAAATGACGAAGAGAAATCATATTTCAACCAGAATTATTAGTAACTTGGTTATGTTTAATTGTTATTATTAAAGCATGATCAACAATTACCAAAACTTCTATTGGGTTAATGTTTAAAGTAAGCAAAATGTTTATTTGTAATAAATGAGTAAGTTGTTTAAGTTGTCTGTCTGACTTTTCAAGTGCTCCTCTTGACCATGCCGTGCCATGCCGTGCCATGCCGTGCCATGCCGTGCCATGCCGTGCCGTGCCGTGCCGTGCCGTGCCCTGCCGTGCCGTGCCGTGCCATGCCGTGCCGTGCCGTGCCATTTGACCGGGGTTTTCGTGGTTTCTGTCGGTCACAAGGGGAATGCTGGGATGGTTCTAAGATCCCACAAACACTCCCACCTCCCACTACCCTAACTAACACCTCCTACCATCATCTTAGTCCTTTCACCCCTCATCATCATCCTATAATAATAGTATTGATAATAATAAGAAGATACAATTATATTAATATTATTATTATTATTATTAATAATAATAATAATAATAATAATAATAATAATAATATATAGAGTTTTGACTAACTATGGAAATAGGGGAAGATTAATTTAAAATTTAAAAAGATCTGTTACTCTTTATTTATTCCGTAAAAATTATTATTCGATTCTTTTTTCCGATGAGATTTTACAAATGGGATATCTTTATTAAGAGAATTGCTTGAAATGTATTAATAGATTTAACTACATTAAAGGCTTCTTTCTACATGTAAAGAGACTTCGAAAGTTCTCCAGCAATACCGAGAGTTTCCTATTTCCGCAAGTTCAATGATGAATATATTAGCAAGTGGTGTATTATACACATTTAAAAATTGGATATTGAGGCTCTTTGGAACGTGAAATTTGTTTTTCTTGGGATGTAACTTACAATATTAAATCTAGATGGTCCTTGAATTACATTTTGGGAAAGATTACATTTCTTAGGTACTCCTAATCTCTGTAAGATTCTTTCAGTTTCTCAAATTATAAGTGGAATTAAAAATGTGGAATTTGATTTTCGGTTCGATTAAGTCACAGAGGCGTAAGCACATCTGCCAATTAACATTTAAATGTATTCAACGTTTGACTCGTGTAACATACCGGGCCTGTAAGTAACTAACAGTTATGAACCTGGTTGTAGAAACAGTGAATACTTGCACTGGTTCAGCAAATACAATATTAATGATGAGCAATATTTGAACACTTCCAATTTAAATTTAATATTGAAATATACTTGTAAGTGAGGTAATCGTATTTTTCAAAGAACAGAGCCTACATATCAGTGGCAGATTAAATTGTTTACTTTTATGTACTCTGAGACTGCAAAGTGTATCTTTTACTTTTAAAAATCATTCTATTTCCAAAATTGTGTTCACCGAGTTGTTCATTAAAACACGTACTCGTGGGAAAACACAACGGAAATCTAGTTCGATCCATTGAAACCTCACAAGAGAATCGAATGAGCCAAGAGCAACGAATAGGTTACTGAGGCCGGAAAACCCTTCTGTTACAGCCGTTCAAAGGGCTTGATATTGTCCTGGGAGGCGCGTGGGCTGGTACTTCGCGAGGCCGCCGCACGGCGCGCTGTAATCGCCCGGGGCGGCTTATCACTCTAATCGGGGCGGGCATTCGGCCGCGGTGACAGGGGGCTTAGCTGGAAACGAGCTGGTGATTCTGCGCCCCATCTTCAATTCACTAAACAAAATGGCTGGTCGTCCGTCAGCTGCGCTGGGATCGGCGCCGGCCGGGAGTGCATTCCAGGGCTGTAATGTGGCGCAATAGATTCCGACCTGTTATGGCCCGATTGGGCCTTTTGCAGGCGTAATCGTCGACACTGAATACGTACAGTTTGTCTCTGTGCGTGCTCTCTTAATTACTCGTTCATGTACGAAATGAGGACACCACGCGTGTGTATGTGTGTGTGTGTGTGCGCGCGTGTGTGTAGGGTCGGGCTCTGTTGGATGAACGAACCTTGCAGGAGCCAAAGTTTGAACTGCTAGGACGTTTTCGCTATGCTCGTATGACTGTGTGAAAGAATGCACCTTTCGATGTATGTTATTGTTTCAATATTTTGTTTATCTTTAAATTTGTCTTATTTTAGTGTCCATTTCCATACTATCTTTTCCGTACCCTTTGACCTATAACGTGTTGAGTTTAATTTTCGTAGACGTGATCTAGGGGACATTTTGTATTTTAAAGATGGCTCAACTCAATGTACGCATTTAAGACTAAATCAGTTTCTTTACATTCGTGAGAGTTGTATTAAAATAAATTTTTCAAATGCAGACGAATCACAATGTGTGAACAAAATTTATTTTCTTGCAATTTGTAAACAGATATACGTACTACCTGTTTCAGAAAGCCCTGTCTGTGCTGTGCCTCTTTAAGTTCTGGAAAGTACTCTCAAGAATATGTGAGCAAAGATTCCTGAATTACATAAAGATTCCTGTCTTTAAGAAGAAAGAATTGTAAAAGTAGCAGTGACCAGGTGGGTGTGCCATTTCAATTAATACGACATGAACTATAGACATTTTCTTTCACCAAACGCACTTTCACTTATTATTAAGGCGTTATTCATCGCCTACAGGACTTCTAGATTCAGAAACGTGCGCGCTGGCGTCGCTTTCTGCCTTTCCGCATCCTCCTTCAGCCGGAAGCGCCTCTCCGAAAGCCCACCTGGCAACTTTTGATTGATGCTCGTGCTTGTACGCATCCGTGTTACGTGGGCCAAACACTGGCGCGTTCCCTGCTCCGTCTCGGCGTTTCCTATTTGCATCTCGCACCTTGGCCTATTAATCTTGCCACATTTCACTTTTCTCTTCTTCATTTCGTGATGCTTACATTAATTACTTTTCTTTCTGTGTATTCTCTCCATCTTTCTATGCGGCATGTTTATCTATCTTAGTCTTTTCTCTTATTTGTATTATATAACGGTATTCTGGGTTTCTTTTCTTCCCAATTTCTCTTTCTTCATCATTTTCCTTTGTTCCTTTCTTCGTACTATTCTCTCTCTCGCTCCCTACCGCGTTTATCTTTCCACTGCATCTTAAGCCATTTTTCATCTCTGTTTCATGGTTATGTACATAAAATGGATGGTAAAAGGGCGTTCGTTTCAAAGCGGTATGTTCCAGTGCTGACACTGGACGATCGTGTTTCCGTTTTACACGGTCATTTCTGGTCTGTACGTAATCGTGATGAAAATACTTCCTCCGGACGCCGCAAAAAGCGCTGGACGTTAAACAGTTGAACATCGCATCTACGGAAACAAATGAAATATGGTTTTGGGTTACGAATTGGCAGCGAACGGAACGAAGCGTGAGGCAGTAAACAGTCGTGTGAGGAACTTCGATGTTGTGGTTTGCGTTTGAAATGAAGAGAAAAACCAGAATCACTACGGTGGCAGCGAGCATTATTGTTGTTTCATCTGCCAATGGCAAACGAAAGAAACGCTGCTCTTGGCTGCCAAAGAAAGAGACTGAATTGGGTCTGTTAAACATGGTGGAGAATAAACTGCGCCTGGAAAACCCAAACTGGTATGCGAATCAGTCAATTTATGCAAGTTACCGAAAATAATTCTGACGGGCTTCTTAGTTTGATAATAACAGTAACTCAATATCGATATTGAAATACATGAAAGAGGCAAATTCGTATTTCATGTTTATATTTTCTACAGTCACCTCAACGCACCTTCGAAAGTAAGTCCAAACATGGCGAAAGTAAAAAAAAATCTGGGTTAACGTCACTAGAAGCCCGCCCAAATTGCTTCACAACACATTCAAACGCTCTGATGTTTAAACAAACCGCACCATACGCACAGCAACCGAAGAAAGTTCTAAAAAGTGGCGCCAATAGCGTCGCAGAAAAAAGGAAGAAAGGATCTAGTTGGAGAAGATGGCAAAAAATACCCCCACTAGAAGTCGAAAAGTAACTCTTTCCTAAGGATCGTGACCCCGAAAACAAGTTCTATATATTTTTCCTCCCTAAACATGCTTCGTAATAACGAAAAATGTGTTATTATTTTTTTCATTGAATTGGCCGTACGAATTTTCAATGAAAGTCATCATTCTTGATGTGAAATTTTCTCATGTTTTCAAAAATATTTTAAAAATTTTATTTATTGCTGAATTCAAAGTTTCAAATCGATTTTAAAGTTTGGAATTTTTTAAAGTAACTTTTAATTCTGCGGAGTGTGCAAGAAAATACCCAATTGTTGCCCTAAAAATCAGCTATCTTTTGAAATATTTTAAAGATCTTTCCCGTTGTTGCGCCATGCCTAAACAAATTAAAATACATATTTTTGGCCCTTTTAGTGTACATACAACTGCAGAGAGTTATGTATTTACAACCTTATTTTCAAGCAACAATATTTGCAGTATTAAAAGGCGAATATCAATAAATAATGTTGAAATAATATTTTGACCGTTAGATATTAACGCAGTGGTGAATATTTTTTTTATTATTTCAATAGAAAATATATTTTATCAGCTACTTATTGTGTTAGTATACACTACTACATCTAAAAGTCTATTATGCTACAGGATATTTATGCCACAAGTCCTTAAAGACTAAGAGAGAGTTACATTAAATGTTTTTGTTTACTCTAGTTATTCTGGTTATTCAAAAATTATTGTTTAACCCTTTCATGAATGAAGATAGGTAATTATTCTCGATGTTCTGTTGGGTCTTCGTAACGTTTTTAAATAAAAACCGCAATGCGCAGAGGGACCAAAAGGACAATTGGGACACTGCGGGGAAAGTAGCACGAAGAGGAAACGAGTACAATCGGGACAAAATAGATAAAATTGGAAAAGGGGAAGAAAAGGGTCAAAATGGAAAATGGAATAAGGAGAAAATGGAATAATGGGAAAAAGTGATACCAGGGGGCAAAATGGCTCAAGGGGACAAGAACAAATTAGGACAAGAACAAAGTGGGACAATAACAAAATGAGACGAGAACAACATGGGACAAGGTGACAAAATGGGACATGGTAACACGGTGGGGAATTGAGGACAATTGGGACTAGGAGACAGAATGGGACAAAATTGGACAATGTGACAAGGGAACACATTGCACACCGGAACAAAATGAGTCGATACGGCTAACGGAAAAGAGGAAAACGTGACACAGAAGGGGCATGCGAAAGGGGACGGAATGCACAAAAAGTACAAGTGGGACAAATGGGACATTTATCGAATAAGCACTGGTAATATTCGAAACCCGAGACTCCGTATAAATATTTTAATGTATTCTAGAGTATTTTAACTACGGAAACGCTCTTAATTCGTGTTTCAGATAGCGGGGGCTTTTTACCATCTTTGCCATCTTACCATCTTTTTACCATTTTGTAGGGAAAACGAAAAATGCGTCATTTGTGCCCACAAATTACATTGAGTCTGGCCCGTCACTTTTCTCTTCCGACGAGACATGTTGAAAATATACCATGCTTAAAACATACTGTTTTCTTCCCACTTCTTCCAATCTTTAACTGTAATCTTTCATTGTTTGCTTTTTCTTTCTCCTATTTTCTAAATCTTTCTACTTTAGTGATTTTTTCTATAACTCCTCTCATATTTTCTCTCGCACTGTTACTCTCTCTCTCTCTCTCTCTCTTTCTTTCTCAATCTTTCTCTCCATTATTTGCTTGCTCGTGGTTTCCCTTTATGCTCTGTCTTCTGCTAGCCTCTTTCTGTTTCTCTCCCTCTGCCATTCCCTTTCTGTCCCTAGTTACTTCGCTCTATTTTGGTTTCTTTTCTTCGCTTCTTCCTACCGCCGCCGCCTTGCGGGTGGGAGCCTCGAGTTGTTTGGCGAATTCTCGGCCGAAGCCGCCCTGCAGCTTCCTTCTCGAAGTAATAAGCAGGCCAGGCCCCGAAGTTTGATGACCGACAACCCTCCCCTCTCCTCCTCCAGGAAACTGCCGCACGCAACTTGGCAGCGCCTGGTTGTTCGCCTACGTGCCGCCTGTGACCGGAGCCGGAAATGGCAGCTGCGAATGGGAGCGTGGCTGCGAAGGCAAAGGTGAAAGGAGTGAGTTGGTTGTGAGGAAGAATCATCGAATGAACCAGGTGGTATGAAAAGAATGTAGGTCAAAAAACTTGTGTGGTGAATGTCGCTTATAACAATGAATTTCCATTATATTTTCGATTTCGCTGACTCTTTTTCATAAATCGCAGACATATTTCATATAGTTGTTTATAAGCGTTTTGTGATTATTTTTTAATAAAACATATTTCAATTTACTTTCCAAAACTACAATTTATCCGTCGATACTATGTACTGTATTGCGATTGTTGACTTAAAATATGCTTAACAAAGGCTTTACTACTAGTGCATTTATTTAATACTGCAACGTGTGCTGGCTAGCTGACGAAAACAGCCATACATTTATGTTTAAGTGGGCGGAGAGTTGAAACAAATATTAGTGAATCTACGATAACTTTGGAAGGATTGACGCAATCTGAAGTTACGTGACGAGCAATGAGCACTTCCAATGAAAATCAAAGTAAAATACAACCGACTATTAACACAAACATAAACAACACGAGTAGGCATGGAATAGCATCGAGGAATTTAGAGGAAAGTCAATAACAGCAACGTCGCTCTTTTAACGACTGTGATCTCATCAAACTCATCAAACAAAAAGCACTTACAAACGATGAAATACGAATAAAAATATGGTAGTGTTAATTAGAACAATAAAGAAGAAATGCATATCAAAGAATCCTTCAACATTTCTTCGTATTGACGAAAATATTTGGGAATTCGCTACGAAGCAATAGTACAACGCGGACAATTCCAGTGCTCGTGGTTGACTACGCAGACGTGTTTGACGAAAGAGACGGCAGGTAGCCCAACGGCGAAGGCAGCGGCGGGGGCGTTGGTGGCGTGGAGGGAGTGGAGGGAGAAGGAAGCGAGAAAGGCGTAGGAAGCGTCAAGTGCGTTGGGATCCTGTAGAGTTGCGTGGGTGGCATAGGATGTGTGGGGAACAAATGCTGCACGCAGGGCTTGCCGAGCGGGGTGGGGATTTCTCAGCGCTTCCCAGCGAGAGTCGATCCCACGTGCGAGGGGCTGAGTGGCCGCGGCAGAGAGCAGAGCTCCGAGGGGAGAGGGTACTCGGCTGTGAGTAGGTCTTGACAATTACTGCGAAACTTAAAAGAGACGCTCGTTTTCTAGAGCTCTTTACGACGTATTAGTCTTGGATAGAGGTTAGTTGGATTACTACGTATTTTTACACTACGCTGTGTGTAGAAACTGATATCAGTTTTCTTTGTTAGTAGCGTATCAGTAATTTGTAAAATATCTACCAAATATAAAAATAAAAATTCGGAAATTTGTTATAAAAATTCTTTTAAGAGCATATTATAGTTTATTGTGCTTCTATCGATGTAAATGTTCTCTCTCTCTCTCTCTCTCTCTCTCTCTCTCTCTCTCTCTCTCTCATATATATATATATATATATATATATATATATATATAAGCTTTACGAAGAAAATTAAGCTTTATTTACAATCATACATCACACTGAAACTAATGTTTTATCTACCCTACTTTAAAGAATTTGGAAAGTTTTTTAAGGAAACAAATATAAGTTAAGAATTTCGACAATAATATTTTATGAACTCTGATATAATTTGAAGATTAAAAAGTTTTTTTTCTGGATATATACGGAATAATCGTTTGTAATTGTTGGTGGCTTGAGATTTCGGTTCGCCAATTGAAGTTGGTGGGCGGCGTATTTACAAGGCCATCACTGAGTCTGTGAGTCCATTCTCGCCGTGAGGTGAGAGCAGATTGGGGAATTTGTGACCCCCGGCGCCCCGAGGCCTTCCGAGCGGCAAAAGGGCGCGCGGGACGCGTGAAGGGCGCGTGAAGGGCGCGTGAAGGGCGCGTGCAAGGGTAAGGGCAAGGGCGGCGCCACGAGCAGCCGAGACGCGTCGCGAGGTTGAAAACGATGTCTCCCTTCCTAATAAATCCCCGACGGGAGTGGGGTGATCACGCTGCCAGGTTCAGGGGAACGTGAGTGAGGAGAGGAGGGGAAGGAATCGAAGGAAAATGAGAGATGAAAGGATGAAGAGAGAATGAAGTGAAAAATGAGATGAGAAATGGAACGTGGTGGGAAGAGGTCGACGGTGGAGAGGGAGTGTTGGGGTAAGACAAGAGTGTTGCGGAAGGAAGAGTAGATGGAGAGGTTGAGGAGAGATATGAAGGGGAGGGGACAGATTTTGGAAGCGAAGAAAAATATAGGCAAAGAAAGTGTATTGGAAAAAAAAGAGGGATTTGGAAGGGGAAACAGCAAAATTCTGGACTGGATCGGGAAGAGAGAGTACTGGGAAGAGGATTGGAAGGGCCAGGGGAGGGGATTTGAATGGATAGGCTGTGGATGGTGAGCGCGAAAGGGGCGGGCCGGGGCCGCGACGGCTACGGCGAAGGGGGCGGGGCCGCGTGGGAACAGGTGCAGGGCGCCGGGCGGCTGGTGGCGCGGCGCTGGCCGGATTACCGCTTACCCACTGCCCTGAGTTACGCGCCCTGCCCAACCAGCTGCCCCTGCGCCCGCTAATAAACCTCTCTCGCCCCCTCGCCCACGCCGCCCCCTGCGGTCGTGTCGCGCTGAGGCGGGCGATTAACAACTGCCAGCGGCGGGCAACGAACCGAGACCCCTCGCGGCGCGACCCTCGCACCCCTTCCGACTCCGGTCCTCCGCCACCACCATTGCTGCTGTGACCGTCGCTACTAATATTATTGTGTTCTGGTGATTAGTTTTATTTTTTACTTCACATAGTTTAGCGAAGTAGTATTGAAATATATTCAAAAACATTATCTCTTTTTTTTGGTGGTAAAATTTATATTGTTATTTTCTGTTAAAATCTAAGTTCTTTTATCGTTACACCTATATGTGTGCGTGTGAATGTGAGTTCTGGACACCCGGACAGATTAGAAGCTTTGATCTGGTCATTCTAGATAAAAAGTCTTTTAGAGTCAGTTCACAGATATTTAAAATTAATGCGGATGCCGTGGAAAATTATGCAATGTGTACTAAAAAGACAGCAAAATTCGAAAAACTTTCCGTTACAGGAATTGTGAAGCATAAACTGTAGATAGCGGGACTAGTGATAGTGTAATGCGTTTACCCATGGTCACAGTGCCCCTCTCACAATTACTGTAATTATTTAGATAAGGTTATTTTTGTGACCGTCTGCCTAATGTTTATGGATTACAGTATCTATTAACTATAGACAGTCAATACAAGTAATACTTTTTTACTAGATGTCACAATATTCCCCAGAGCAGTTGGTATGCTTTATCAGGTAAAATTAAAATAGTAACAACAAATAAATAATAACATTAAATACATAAATTTGGTATAAATAAAATTGTACAAACACAGCAATGAATATAAATTCAGACTCACCCTATCTTAATTCATTATAAACCTTTTTTTTCTAAAATATACATTGAGAACTTTTTAATTTTATTAATATTTAATCATACGCAGAATTAAACAATTATTCAACATAGAATTCATGGTTTTGTTTGGTTTTTAATATAAAGTTTCAGAAATAATTCTGGCTCCTATTCTCGTCTCACGGTCAAGAAATTACTAAGATAAGAACAACCATTATTTATTCTTTAAACAACACTACAATAGCGAAACGAGTAATCTCTAGAACGACGTCTTCCGCCGGCCTCGCGCGCGGGCGCAGGGCTGGCTCTCCGAAACCGACTGATCCTTGATGGGCCCGCCGACTCACGTTCCCTCCTCTGCCCCCACTGCCTCCCTCCTCTGCCCGCGCTGCCTCACGTCGCCTCTCCGGTGCAAGCACAGCGGGGTGACGGTGACGTACCCGTGACGTCTCAATATACCATTTTTAAAACTTTTTTTATTATTGTAATTTTATTGTTGGTAGACATTACATTGCTCAGTTTACATATTAAATGTTTGATGGTCTTAATCTATCTTATACAAACTTACACTAACATAAAACTATACATTACAATTATATAAAAATAAAATTTAATAAATACTGGGAGAGGAAACAGGAAGCACCTCAGATAAGTATTATTCCAAGTTTGCGAACATTTTATAAAATGAATGGAGGGGGTTATCTGTTGTTAATTCCCGTTTGTTTGATAATTGGGGGTTCTGCCTAGTTTATAGAACCATGATGCTTAAATTAGGGGTAGGTTAGAGTAAAAATTTTGTGCGAGGTAGGCTATTTGAGTTTTTTATTGTGTTTATATTTAAATTATTATGCAATTGATTGTTACTAAGGAACCATGGTGGTTTTTAAATTAATCTTAAAAATTTATTTTGGGTGCCTTGTATTTTGTTTTGGTTGGTATTGTCCAGCATTGTTCCAGATGGGACAAGAATAGAGTGATGTTGGCCGGATTATTGTTTTGTAGAGTACTAGAGCATTAGATTTGGAGAGTATATTCGTATATATACGGACATCCCTGTTTGACACCTTGATATACGACTTCAATCAAGTGTTGCGTTGTATCCTTATCCATATATATTTTATTTTCTGAATGTATCCTTCGCATTATCATGTGAATTGGGTATCCAATTTATCGCATTGCAAACAATAATTTGCTTCTGGAGACTCTATAAAAAGTTTTTTTCGGAGTCTATAGAAATGTATTTAGACAGATTGTACGTCTTTTTTCAATTAGTTGAAGAGCAAATGTTCAATCTGAGCACAAGCGCTCTTTACGGAATCTTAGGTGTCCAAGTCTACGGTGTCTAAGTTTGTCTGTGTGGTTGGGAAGATTTTTGCGAGGGATACTTAACGCCAATTATCTATTATATTAACTTACAACCCGTATGCTCACCAACGTTATACCGATATTGTTTAACTTGGAAACATTTGTGAATGTAGGACTTCTTCGCCTACTTGTTTCTCCCGTTATCGTAGATATTCAGTTACTAATCTGTACTCAACTTGGAGTAGTTCAAAGGAAGGTAATACAGAAAATGGGTTATCTAGAAAGAGCTTTTGATGTTGAGTGGCGGTGAATTGAAAAAGCGGCAGAAGCAGGTCACAGCTCTAGAGGCCTTCTCGTGAGATATAGCCGCCATTTCTCTTTCCTTGTTAGCGCGACAGGCCAAAGCTCCCGAGGACGCGGAGCTCAGCGCCTCAACCAGGCGACGCCTCTCCGCCTGCGTCCGCCGCTGCCCACACGGCGGCTCGGAATCTGCGGCGCTCTTCCGCCTTATTACAACGCGATTGAGATCAGATTTTCATGAGATTGTAAGACTTAGTAACTGGACCTTCTTTCAAGAGCGAGCACCAACTCTCGTATCCGTGACTGAACATCGTCTAAATAAAATGGTGCAATACATTTTGGATGTTCATCCACTTGATGACTTTGTTTAGCGGAGTTCATTGAGCCTGAATTATTTACTGTTGCATATTAATTATAAATAGTTCAGAACATGTTTATACTTCTTTGGAGAAAGTAACACACTAACAAATTGTGCGTTTAATTCTGAATTTAATTTCAAACTGTGAGAAGTTACTTACTTCTTTCTCCTTTTGTTGTCTTTTTTCTTTGCTGAATCTTTCATAGTTTGTCTAAAGCTTTTGAAATAAACTTATGTTTTTTTATTTATTAGCTACCCGTTCGGCTGAAGCCTTTCAGAGATTTAAAGTTTACATTCATAAAAAAAGATTAAGTTGTTGGGTATCCTGAGTGGTACAAAATGTGGTACAAAAGGCGTATCTTTCAGTTGTAAATTCAATTTTCATAGTTTTTTGGAATTTGCAGGCGTGCGTCAGGAGGTGAGGTCTTGGATCAGAGTGGATGATGGGAGATGTGAGTGGAAGCGAGATCGAATGCGAAGTGGGAGATTTGCAATTTTTATCAGGTGGAAGATAGTGCTGCCAGGACACGACGGAAGAAGATAGACTTTTTCAGATGTATTGCACATGTATATTTTGATATTGAAGGCAGTTCCTTGTAGATTTGGGAGTTGGGTATACAATGTATACTTGTATATCATGGGGCTGTCTTAAATCATATATATCTATATCAACAATCTATGTCAATCTATTTCAACAATCTGCCTTAAATATATATTTTGTAGTGTTTGAAGCTTTTGTAAATTGGTTGGTGCTATATTTATCCGTTCCCGGCAGGCATAAATCATGGTAGTTCTTATTAAGGACTGTATTAATAGTAAAAAATCCGTTCCCAGTGAGAAATTTCAGTTACTGAGAGCAAATAATTTGGATATTTTTGCTTTGGTATTAGTTAGTATGTATTGTATATGTTGCTTCCAAAGTAAGTCTAGGGTTGCACCCAGATATTTTACTAATGGATTTTACTGGAATTAGAGAACCAAGAGTTATGATTAATGTGTAAAAATGTCGAGTGGGAGCCTTAAAAAGGAAACATATTTTTGTTTGAGATTTTACTGAGTTCAATTCGATGCGCTAGTTTTTTATCCGGGCGGTATATTCATATAAATAGGATTGATTAGAACCGTGAGCAAAATAAGTGACAGAGAGTTTTGTGTGAAAATTGCAGTATCATCTGCACAGAGTGCCATGCTCACATCTTGGCTTGAGGAGTGTCGGCTATGTATAGTGAAAATAAGAGGCGAGAAAGTACTGAGCCCTGAGGGACTCCGGCTTTTATTTCGTAGTTAGGAGATAGAGTATTGTTTACTTTGATTTGGAAGGTTTTGTTTTTTAAGATAGCTTTGAATAATATTCTGAATTTAAGTAGGAGTGCCGATTGATAGTAATTTATAAAATAGAACGTTGTGCCAGACACGGTCAAAAGCTTGAGATACATCGACAATGATATGGGGCAAAATACTATACGCGATACCCATAAAGCATGGTGTTTTTCCGCGAAGCTTGACGCAATAAATTCAACAAGTCGATGGGTAGTGGCGTGATTTAGGCGTAAACCGAATTGCGTATTTGGAATGGATTGAGTTTGACGGGCGTAGGTATCCACGCGACTCAGAAGTACTTTTTCAAACCCTTAAGCAAGGATGACAATAGACTTCTGGAGTGATAATTCGTGGAGAGTTTGGGATTTTTGTGTGGTTTAATTAAAGGAAGAATTATTGCCTTCTTCTACGTGAACGGATATAACCTAGTCTTAATTCAGCATTGACGATAGCTGTTAGAATCACTATTGCTGTTTTGGAGAATTTTTTAAAGCGTGATTTGGTATATTATCGTGACGGGGGGACTTTCTGGCTTCGAGGCGTTTAATGACGTTTTGTATTTTTGAGGAAGAAATGAATGTGATTTTGTTTGGAACTATATAGTGAGTTTGCTATAGATGATGTTCAATTTTTGAGATGAATTTAGGGATCTTTATAAGGTTTGGAGTGAATATTTTTCCTAGTGTTCTGCTAGGACATTTACTTTGTGTAGATCAGAGTACACAATTTTTTTCGTTATTTACCAAGGGGGAGTAAACTGCTCTATCGTAATAGTATTAATTGTTCGCCATATCGGTTTCGTTGATGGATGGAGTTGCATCAGGAATTGTTGAAAAATGTGAAAGCGAATGTCATCCAGTTTATGATTAGTTATTTTTTAAATATAATGTAAAGCTCTTTCAGTTTGTTTATTTCGCTGAGATTGCTATGTTCTACTATTTTTCACTTTGTTTTGATTAATTGAAGGATTTCTTTAGGTGTGATGGTTTTGGAGATTTGTGATTTAGAAGTGAAAGTTGGTGCTTTGACACTTATCCACACGTGGTGGATGGAGTGTGAAGTTTTGGATTTCACGTCCAATTGCTGCGAGTGTATTCGTATTTGAGGGAAATATTAATGATTGATTTAAATTTTCTTGAAAAATAGTCCAGATGGTTTACGATTGATTTAGTTACATTTAAACTGTTGGGGGCAGTCTGACTTTCCATATGCAATAGGAACTGGTGAATGTTCAAAGTCAAGATCTACTGGAGGTGACAACGTGATAGGTATTGATATTCCTTTTGTAATGACATCCGAAATGTGAATTTTCTTTTTAGGATCTGTTGCATAATAAGACGGTTCTTGATGGGTATCAAGTTTTAGGTGTGGGGTGCGTGACTTTAGACATTTTAGGAGTTGGTCACCTTGGTAGGTGGTTACATTGCATCCCCATGTTTTTTCTTCTTGCTGTTGAGGTCTCTTAACAGCAAACAATGAGGTTAATGGGAAAAGATATGATTATATGAATGTAGAGGAAAGGTTTTGTTCGGGTGTTTGTAGACAGCAAATATGACGTTAAAGCCGTTAAAGAGTGCACTAATTGCAATTGTCTGAATTTCAGGGATGATGAAATATTTGACCTGTGAATGGGGAATACCTCTTTGTATAATTATTTCTACGCGACCCGAGGCTGTTTGCGCGATTCGGTTCTCACTGTGTGTTTCTGTTATGCATGCAATATGTATTCGACGTTCTGATAAAAAGTGACGGAAGCACTTTTCCTGTCTTTTGATACCATTTGCATTAAAGTTAAACAGATTTATAAATTTCAAATTATTTAACCCTTTCGTAACCGATTTAATTGTTTTTCGTAATTTTGTGAGGAGCCTTATGCAAGTTAGGTGAGCTGGGGTGAAAGGGTTTGGCGCTGGGGGGAGGGCGGGCGTGCAGGGAGGCAGAGCGTGAAGAGTGCGGGACTTGGACAGTTAAGGGGCGTGGATGCGTGTGGGGGTGTGGACGAGTGTGTGGCGGGAGGCACGGGTGCGGTAGCCTGTTGCGGCGAGGCAGGGGTGGGGGTTGGGGGAGGGTGGGTGTGTAGGGAGGCAGAGTGTGAAGGGTGTGGGACATGAACAGTTAAGGGGCGTGGGTGAGTGTGGAGGGTGTGTGACAGGAGGGCAGGGTGCGGGAGCCTCGTGTGAGTTAGGTGAGCCGGGGTGGCAGGGGTGGGGCTGGGGGGAGGGTGGGTGTGCAGGGAGACAGATCGTGAAGGGCGCGGGACATGAAGAGTTGAGTGTGGGGATGTGGTGGGTGTGCGGCGGGAGGGTGGAGTGCGGGAACCTCGTGCGAGTTAGGCGAGCCGGGGCGGCAGGGGCGGGGGGGGGGGCGTGCAGGGAGCGCTGGCGGCGCGCGCCTGCGGGAAAGCGCGGCGTAACAACACGCGGCGCGCATTAAGCGACGCTTCGAACACGCGTTCTGTTTTACCCGCTTTTAGCAGGGCGCGTGCGATCCCGCGGGGAGCGCGTGCGTTTCGGCTCCCCACGCGCCCCTCTCACCCCTGCTGCGTAATCATCCCCTTCCCCGTAGTCTGCGCTACTACCGCTGCCCCGCCCTGTAGCGTTCGAGCATAAGTACTACTACCGCTGCCCCCACAGACATCGCAGATAATACCTCAGCTACATTGTTTCCCTTGCTGTCAACGCTATTTCCAACCTCCCACAGCAACTGTCACTGGCTCTCTCGAGCTTACTATCTCCCATGATTACTACTACTCATGCTTACTCCCTCCCCTCTCTTTCTCTCTCTCTTTCTCTCTCTCTCTCTCTTTCTCTCTCTCTCTTGTTTATACTTTCCCTTCCTTAATCTCTCTCATGCTTTCTATCTTCCATGCTTGCTCGCTTCAGTGGTTATTCTCTACCTATTACTCTTTACAATGCTTACTTTTCCACACATACTCTTTTCCATGCTTACTCTCTCATTCCTACTCCATCATGCGAATTCTCTCCACGCTGACTTTCTCACGCGCTTACCGTCAGCACTGCTGTCTCCTCCGCCAAAATTCTTACCTCCCTCATCCTTTCTCTGCCTTCGATCATTTCCATGTCTGATGCTAATTGAAACATAATATTGCTCTTTTGTTACGTTATAATTGGTGTCTTGAAACAACATTCACAAGTATACATTAAATATTCGAATAACACAACACTTTTTTTGCTTTTCAATCCAATTTTCATTCATGGTATGACACTTACGGCATTGCAGTTCAGACCAAGTCTCTTACGCTATATGGAGTAATTCTTTCATATGACATTATATTAAAGTTTCATCAGACTGACAACTTAGATTAGGTTGTGCAATCTGTACCACAGTCCCACACTATATAGAGCGATGCTTCTTATATAATAAAATACGGAAACTCAACGGTTGATTGATTGTTAGTGATTCCGCGCGCGTCAACTACCAGGATAAGAAGTCCCGTTGCAGCGCGAATTTTGATCGGGAGCGGCAGTGGTCTTCCCTCCCCCATGTATGGCGACACCAGCGGGTCGTCGCCCCTGCCGGGACAAGCTCTAAGCTCCCGACCGGTTTGCTGGCATCAGTGGTAGCTCGTAGTGCATGTTAGTGTAAGTGGTGAGGATAGAACAAGGAAGAGGAAGGAAAGATCGCGCGCGGTCCGTGGCAGTTTGTTAGAGCACTGCTCCGGCATTCGTCTGGTGTTGATCGGAGAAACTACGGACAACTACCGATCAAAGCAGCCGGCATCTAGAATTCTTCTCCAGACAGCGACTGAATTCGCCCTAGCTGACAAGCTAGTGTCAGAAATCCAGCACCGTCGGGGCTCTAACCTAGGACCTCTAGATCAGAGGGATTGCAGTTACATCAGATGATGCCCTTAGCCATCTCGTCCGGTGGAAGAGACTATTTCTACGAGATAGAAAAATTACAACAAATTTCTCAGTCTCAAATTTCTTCATGAAATTGGTAACAGATATAATACTTTACATTACTCACCGTAAAACATAATATCATCTAGCTCAATCCAAGCTATTACGTCGCACAAAATTAACTGGAGAAATGTTTCAATAGAAATATACCACGAATTCACTATGAATCATTCCACATCAAATCAACAAAGGTCCCAACAACAACGTTTCAGATTTTTTCGAACTTTGTGCTCCTGAAGAACCTCTTAAAATATATGAAATGATCGTTTATGAAGGCGGCAGAAAGTACAGTTTCCCATTTAAGATGATTTAAAGTTCGGAGGAATCGCGATATTACTGAACAAAATCTCTATTCGCCTAGAGGCCTTCGTAGCCGAGGTCGCTAAGGCTGAAGCTGCCTCGGCACGACGGGTCGTGGGTTCGAGCTGTTTGGATCTTCGTATGTGTTACGTAACATTCCCTATAATACATACATTACCCCGTAAATACTTACGTGTACGGGAAAGTAATTCGGCATAATCGTGCTAAATGCAACCCGCATCACACGGTGAGATTGTTGACTATACATCTTAAATAACTCTTAAACGAAGAGTTCAAGGGCATTAAGAACTAAAAGTATGAGGCCCAAGTTTCTGACACCGTAATCTACAGGATGAGATCTTGAACATTATATTGCTTTTTTACTGGTTTTCATTTTAATTTTAATTCAATTTAACTAAATTTGCCTTCAAACTGCGATCCTCACGAACTTCATTGTCGCTGCCCGCTTCCGTGTGACCCGGGGTGGGCGTCGAGCAGGACAGGGCGAGCTGGGGAACGAGGTAATGTGAATGAATGCTGAGCTGAGAGGCGACAGCGAGTGGGCGATTGCTGCACGCGATCAACCACACGGTAATAGCGCTGATAGAATAGGAAGACGACGGCGAGGCGGCGCCATTGCACTAGGTGTTGCTGTAGAACAAAACTAAACATTTATGGCTAATGCAACCTGTAGCACACTCGACATAATTTTTTGAATCTATATCGTTAAATAACTCCTACATGAAGCATTCTTGGTTATTAATAACTAAAACGTGGGTGTCAATGTCCTAAAACAATTTCTCACACCGCAATCTGTAGGTTGATATTTTTTGAACATTCTGTTATATATTTGATGTGCGAAGGGAGGAGACGAAGAGAGATAAAGGGAGATAAAGAGCAGAACAACGATTGCAGGGTTCCGCTAGTTCACTATATATTGCGATAGGAGTTATGCACTTTTTCATTACCACTGCCTGGCAGTAAGAGGTTTTCTGCCAAACATTTGTCGTTTTCCGGAACACGATTAGATAACTCTCTTCTTACGAAGTAAGTACGTACGTAAATAATGTAAACATGGGGTAAAGTGGGTGAGTGGCTTTAGAAAGGACGATTGATTGTGGTTAAAATATTTCATATAGTTTTGGCAAGTTTTATTATAGACTTAAGTTGCTTTAGTACATTTTTCAAGTTGTAATTTCTCTTGCAAAAACCTTAAGACTGCTTGGACTGAAACAAGAAAAAAAAAACATTTTGTATCAATTTCTGTTAACATATTTATGAATACATTTTATGATACCTATGTTGTAATTTAATAATAACACACAATCCTAAATGTAGCATTGATATATATTTGATAAATTCATCGTCAATAAATGTAATATGAATGATAACAGCGATGGCAAGTAGATTTTCACGATGAAGTATATAAACCTTTTGGTAAATAACAATGATATTTGATACGCCGTTTTATTCTGAAGGATACAATATTGCAAATTTTGCAAAAAAATCTGATGATCGGTGAAATATAGGTGACTGGAATTTATACGACAATTATGTTTTGAAAAATAATTCTAGAATATCTATTGAAATAATTGCGAATCTGTATCAAGGAAAAACATCTAAAATGCTGTTTAATATTTTTTTGCGATTGATTTAATAATAAATCGGCGAAGTAGTGAGTTTTGTGTTCCATCCTTGAATTTAGTATATTGTCTTTATATATATATTTCAAAAACGCTTTTAGTACATTCGGAGTTACTTACGGCGCTGGAGATGGCCAGGAATCCGTCTTGTTCGGAGTCGAGGATCTCGATGTACGCAGTGCCGTCGCTGTTCACTGTGACGGATTTGCCGCTGCAACTGCCGTTGTACAGAGAACCCGACGCTAGATCGCAGTAGACGCCCTGGGGGAGGCCAGTCTGAAAATTTGTAAGGAAGCGTGTTGGATATGTTCATGAAGGCTTATTCAACATACCTTACTAGGAAATTTCAGCACCACGATCTTTCTTGGATTATCTCATGAATATATTTCTTTCAGTTATGTTGACTAAACACAGGTGTTTTGTAGCCACGTACATGATGAATGTTGTATGATTTTTATGCAATAATATTTTTTTTGTCTCTATCATTCAATATCTTATATTGGTGTAAGTACTGTAAACACTCATTTGCTTTCAAGAAAAATCATAAAACAGGAAAGACGGTTCTCACAAATTCTGTTTTTATGAATTTGTTTTCATTTAGTGTTTAATATATAGTGACAAAATACCCAAGTAGGGCATTCGAACAAGATAGCAGATGCCTTGCCAAGCTTGTTTATTATAAGTAGCAATAATCTAGTATGTTACGTATGGGAGTAAAATGGAATCTGTGAAGTTTTATTGAACCCCAGAATCTCTTTCTCTCTTTTAGCAAGTATTGTTGTATTATGAATAAACAAAGCAAGAGGTACTGTTAGTAACTGTTGATAACAAGAAACATTCCCTCCCGTGTGATTAGAACTGTTTGAATCAGCATTCCGTACCTGGAGAGTCTCCTTGAAGTCAGTGTTGTACTGGTCGTTAAAGGCCATGAAGCCAGAATTGCCACGGGAGAAGGCGATCTGTTGTTTACCGTTATCCCACCAATTCTCCACGGCAGTGCCTGTAATGGGTTGTAAATTTAGTCAGTCCAGTTTGTTTCATTCAGAAACGAGATGTTATGGTCAGGAACACAGTAAATAAAGATACTGAGGATACTGACAAAAGGGCTGGAGAAATCTCTGAAGTTTTAATATCTTGAAGGATAGTATTTTTAGAGAGAATATTACCAATAAATTCTTAAAATACTTTTTTTTCGAAAATAACGTTTTATCATTAATCATTCTTGATTGTGACAGTACAGATAATCCAAAACGTACGTCATGTGGTTAACAATGTCCTCGCCTACAATCCCTCAAATAGATATGCAGACAATTGAGTTTCATTTGCGATGTTATGTATTGTACATGACGTTTATTATGGTTTGGTCTAGCCACATCATAATGTGAATCGCTGTCTCGAAAATTGTACGCTTATAAGTCGTATGAAGCTAAATTATACGGAAACCATTTTATGCAACACAAAATGATCTCAGTTTTTCTGACTGTTATTTTTCTCTGTATGAATTTTTTAAATCTAGAACATTAAATACAATAGTTCCAATCACACGTTTCGTTTCACAGTGATTAGTGAAATTTATTTGTATCTTCGGTCATGTCCCTAGAATGTATTAGAAACTTATACATAAAGACGAACTTTACCCAGTTGTAGGCTTAAGGAGATTTTGTCATTTAGCACAGCGTAAATAATGGAGAAGAAATTACAACATCGAAAATCCCGAAGTTAGGTCAAGTACACCTGGTTTCCCCTTCTTCTTTTAAAATTTTGATAAACGTGCCTGCCACGGTGTTTCTGAATCCGACCATGTTGGAGACCTGTCGCCAGCGGTGCTCGCACACCCAGCCGTTGCCGCAAGTGTTGTCGCTGTTGATGGTGACATCAAGGATGTTTCCATCACTGTCAGCAGGAGGACCGACGTCTCTGTTGGTGAAGGCGTAGCTGGAGGTGATTCGGGTGATCCCGTAAGGCCAAGACAACATGAAAGCGACTGCCATCTGGAATAATCACATGAGCATTGTAATAAATTAATATTAAAATTGCATTTAGCATAAATTTTCATCAGTTTTTCATTACTTAGGACATATAAGAAAATGGATAATTTGGAAGTTTAATTTGGAATTCTTGCATGAACTTTACATGGGTGATCCACGTTGCTTGGGCAAGATCCACTGAGGATGGGAAAAGTGTTTTCCCGAAAGTTAACTCTGGAAAATAATTAATAAAAATTATTGAACCTTTTGTGGAGATTATTTCCTTTACAATATTATGGATTAACACAAGATATCTGCTACAACCACGGAAGTTTAATTATATTATGACTAAATGTTATGAGCTTTAAGCGTTTATTTCTACAATTACAAATGCATTGTTATTTCAAGCTGTCAACTAATAGTTGCGTTTGATCAGTGCAATATATTGTTTTGTAGAATTACGTATTTCAAATTGAATTGCATTCCATCTATTAAATACAGTTTTCCCTATCTTCTTCTTTACACTCAGTTATTGGCAATTCTCCGAGTTATTTCAAGGACGTTAACCCAGTTCATAAACTAAAGTTATTAACCGTTAAAAATCCTCAGAATATATTACATCGCAATAAAAGTAATTGCAAATAAGCTTCAGAAATGTATATTTTATTCTTGGGCATTTCGTGCCGTTTGGGGATTTTAAAAACTATAAATTGAATAAAATGAGTTGACTGCTCTCACAGAACTGCCACCAGTGTAGAATATCGTTCCATGTCAAATATGAAACTAAATATTTTTCACTCCATTCTCTACATTCGAATGTATTTATTTAAGAGAGTAGTTCAGTCTATATTTTATAACAATATTTCAATAAAACATTCTAGTTCTTTATTTAAAATTATAGTTCAGTCCAATTTAAGTTCATAATTTACATTCGAATGTATTTAAAACAATAAAGGCTTTTGAATTAATTGCATTCTCTTAATAACGTACCTTGTAAAGCTTAGGGGTTTTGTAGGTCAAGACATCTCCATCTCGTTGGGTGTCGTGGTTGTCAATAAATGCAAGCGCGCTGCTGCTATCCAGCAGGCCCCAACCAGTTCCTAACAATTTATAGAAATACGTGTAGTTATTCCATATGCATGGTATTTAATCTTATGAATTGCGCACAAGAAAGAAAGTAGAGAACAGAGAGTATAGGAAAACAGAAAGGTCAAGAAGGTAATAGGGAGAGGAAAGAGTAAAGGAGGAAGAAAAATATGGAAATATGGTCGAAATGAAAATAAGGAAATATGGTCGAAAAAAAAAAAAAAAAAGACATGACAATATGAACGAAAAGCATAAAAGCAAAAATAAGAGTATTTCCTTTCAATGTACAGATACTTACCCCAGTTCTTCAACCAATGAATGTCGTTATTGCCCTTGAAACAGTCACTCAGCATTGAGCCGTATTTAAACTCCGTGGAGACACCGAAGCTTGTGTAATCATAGGAATGAATTGGCTCACCGCCATCTGAAAACACGAAATACCTTATTTTACCTACTACACATTAGGATATGCAATATCACTGTCATGGTAGTATTTATAAGTTTCAATGAAATGCTGATGATATGTTTCTCTACGTCATACATTGCAGACAAATCATTAAAAGCTGGCCAATACTGAAAATAAATTAAGTTATAATTATTTAGGTATTTTATACAATGCGTTTGTTAGTCCAATGTTCAAAGTGTCCCATTTCCTATTTAGAAAAGGAGCTCGCTTACATACGCCCTTTGTCAGCATTTCAAACGAGACGCCCCTTTGAATAATGAATGACGTAAAGAAAGGCTTAATATTAACGCTCCCTTCAGAAACGGCAAACTATGCATTTTTGCTCTGTTTTCGTGATAGATTTACACGAACTAATATGAGATGCAGAATCGCACAGACATTGAATTTATAGTGCGGTTTGGCTCCCTGCGCTGCGGAGACCGCCAGTAGGGAAAGGGGGAGGAGGCGTGGGTGGAAAGAGTTCCTGACGAGGCCCCGGAACATTTCCCCAGCCCTGAATGCAGCTCGTTAGGCAGCCCCGTTCTAGAGTGTTTCTAATAGGTTTGATACCTTAAACAATAGTTGTAGTTCTCGAACTCACTAACAAAATCGTTCACTGCTACTTTCTTCCTTAAGTGATTAGACTTTTGTTTGGTTACCTTAAAATTTTGAAGTATTTATTACAAAACTTACGGTCAATGACTTCTTGATAGACGAAGGGTCTGGAATTGCTGGGGAAAAATTCGGTGCTGAGGTCATCCACCTGGGAATAAATGTACTCCAGATCCGCTGGCCACATGTGTTTGGCGGCGTCGACACTGGAAAATGGGAGGAGATAATTTTGTACCATCATCTAAAAAATATTTTTATTTAATCCAACTGTAACACGTACCGGAAACCAGCGACGCCATGGCTAACCAAGGAATTCAAAAATTCAATAATTTTCTCACGGACGTAAGGTTGAGATTGGTCGAGATCATGAAGTCCAGTAAGCTCGCAATTGCGTACCTGAAAAGAAATTGAAGATACCTAATTACAAAATTGTGAAAATATCATTTCTTGTTTTTTGCATTATTGTAACTGTGTTACCCATTGTACGTTTTATCCAACGATCAAAGACTTAAAATAAGATAGAACTTTAAAAAACATTAGAGTGGAAAAACAACAGAGCCTCAGATACTGTAGTATCAAACTCTACGACGTAATAGCTGCTGGGAGGGATCTATTAGAGAAACTAAAATTATGGTACGTTACATTTCAATGACTGAATGAAGAAGTAGTAATTTGCCTTATGTCCTACTACGTTAAGATTTCATTGTCGTTGTTTTAACACACTAATGCTTATTTTCTTAAGAGATAAAAGCAGTTTATTATTTTGAACAATCTAAAAAATTGCGTAGACTATATCTAAAATAAACAATCTTGAAAAATATTTTACATGAATGTAACTGGTTAACATAGGTGGACATGATATTGAAAGCTATAAGGATAGTGAAGACGTTAGATCTCAGGGTTCCCAGTCCGTCACCCAACCAGGAACCTGCAATGCCTCGAATTCGTTTAACCCTCGTGACTTCACACACACTTGAATTTATTTAGAGCTACCTCTGACGTTAATCAGCTGTTACGGTGTCATTCAATTGGAAGGTTGCCATGCTGACGACACTATTAGAACGCGCAAGCTATCAATTGGATGACACCACAACAGATGAAGATCTGTCAAAGGCAGATGTAAATAAATCGCAGTATCGTTAACGAATTCGCTAAGCGACGCAGGTTTCGCGCTCATGGCCTTTCAGTAGAACCATCCCAGCATTCACCTGGATGACCACGAGAAACCACGAAAACCCTGATCAGGATGGCAGGAGCATGCAATGACCCCTGGCCTCCCGAATGTGAAGCCACTTCGCTTTGTAATAATAGTATGGACATGCAACAGGTTAACACAACTTACAACGGAGGCATCCTGGTAGTTACTGCCGATATCACAGGTAGCATGGAAGTTCTCAGATGTGTAAGGAACTGCAGGATAATACTTGTTCTGCGGATCTGCTGTGTCGCCACCATAACCGATCGGATCTTGCACGTTCCCAGTCATGTGATTGAAGACGACATCGATGTAAATTCTGTGGAAATACACTTTCATCATGTTCAGGAAGTGTTGCATGTTTCATTGGTTTGTTGTATTTCAGAGGAGTTTAAAAATCCACAAAGAAAGCATTTCCCCTATCCACACTATCGTGAATGAGTTATTTTCAAATTCGCTTATTTTCAGTGACGCAGCATGTGCATAACAATGTGAACGCTACTCTTTCTCTAAAGAATTAAATGAAATATGAGAATTATACTTCTCAATATTACATTAATGTGAATTTATGTAAATCGTTTTGAAATATGTTGTTTGTGTTTCAAAAAATATTGAAAAATAATTGATTTAATGCAAAGTGGCAATGTCAAAGTTACGTGGCATACATTTTTAGCATTGACCTTGCCAATACAAATGGTAATCCACCACAATCATAAGTAAACTATGGCAACAGTAATAGCATCGATAGCCCACAAGTGTGCATAAATAAAATGCAGTAATCAATCTCAAAACGCAATATATAAAGATAGGTATTAGAATTTTAAAAAGTGAGTGCTCCTCGACATTTGGTTGTTGCAGAAAGTATTCGTGAGAGTTTGTATACTTATTTACAACAAATTGTATAGAGTTACTTGGAATTAATGTTATACATGTCCTGAACATGTTTGGTGGCCAGAGATGATAACTTTTTACAAACGAATCCGCGATGAGAAACTTCATACATGGACATTAGTAACATTTGCTCCTGGTTGTGGGACAACCCATCACGTTTTGGTGTTTGCCAGGCATGCTAAATATAACTAAGTGCATCAGAACTTGCCCTCTAAAAAAAAGCGCATAACATGTTACGTATCAGTCAGAGGCAAATATCAGTCGTGCAACATTGCTACATGACATTTACCTTGACACGTTTATTTAGAAAAAGTTATCATCTTAGACCCCTAAATTCTCTCGACGTTTGTAATTATTAGTTGGAGAATCCTGCATAACGTTGATCTTCTGATACATATTTTCCAGCACTAGATTTCAGAGTGTTTGTGTTATTGACTTGTTTACCTGACACCAACGTTGTTGCAGCGCCTCACCATGTCGGCGAACTCCTGCTCAGTGCCTGAGCGACCGACGATCTTGTAAGACATGGGCTGGTAACGTTCCCACCAAGGGCGGGAGGGGTTGTTATTTTTCATGTCAGGGCACTCGTTTACCGGAGAAGTCTAAGGACAAAATTATAAATCGATATAATATGTATTATTACATTTAGGAAACAAAAATTCAAATTTACCGAGTTTTGGTTGGGAAAAAAGTTTGAATCTTCTCTGAATGATATGGTAACTTGAAATAAACTTTACAATATAACATAAAATGCCTAAAACATATTTTTCATGAAATTCATTTATTTACTTATTTATTTATTTATTTGCGATTTCTATTTTGACTTGTAATAGTTCTAAATTGTGTCTGCAGAATGTATTGAAAACGTCTAAGTTCTCATAATGCCATCTCCTCTTGTTTCACGAACGTTCGACAAAGTTCTGCAACAACTGCCAACCACTAATCTGTATATATTACTACAATTCGTTATATAATTATTATATTATTGGATAAAAACTATTATCTTACAAATAATTTGCTAATCACGTACAGATTAGTACCATCGACATTAGGTGGCATCAAGAGCGAATTAACATCGCACACTGTCACAACAGTTGTAAAGAAATTCCATTTGTGGTGATCAGGTGGGTGGTTTAGTGGGTGACACATATCGCCTGATTGTTCTCGCTAATTCTGGCAGAGTAGATTTTTCCGCTATGACTAACATAAGGTTGGAGTTCTGTGACCATGTTTTCCTTGCAATGTCCCAGCGTCTGTTGCTGTGTGACGATGAGAAAATTCACTTCTCAGGTTGAGAATATTGGAATATGGAATGGTGATGATTATGTGCTCACCACCAAGGCTCAAAAGTCACGATGCTTCGCGCTGAACAAAACCCCTCTAATATAAATTTCAGTGCTTGCCCAGGGCTAGTTTCCCGTGCCGTTCAGGTCGTCACCGCCACGCGCAGAAGGAAAAAGTGGAGTCGTCACCTGAACCCCGGCGTAGCCGGCGGGCGCCAGGAAGCGCTCGCACTCCGCCGCGATGTCGGAGAACTTCCACTCGAACATCTGGACGATGGTGTTGCGCCCCTCCACCCAGTGAGGGTCCTTCTGCTTGAGGTCGCGGTCGGCGTCTCGGGTGACGAGGGCGGCGGCCGCCAGGGCGGGCACCAGCAGGAGGAGGGCGCGCATGGTGTCAAGGGGGGAGAGCCCGAATCGTGCAGATTGCGACCCCGTCTGGCCGTGCCCTGGGCGGATGCCGCTTATTTATAATGTTCCCCTCCCCGCCCTCCCCCGCGCAATGAGGTGTGTGTTTCAAGGTGTGGCGTGGGCGCGCCGCCCCGCCCCGCCCCTCCCCTCCCCGCTCTTCTCCGCCCTGCCATGCCCCCGAACACCTGCACCTACAGCGTCCCGCGTGATTGGTGATAACAGACGCGTTTTGTTTACGAAGTCTTTCGCACACACTTGTAGGTCTAGCGAATCTGTGCTACTTGTTAGCCTACGAAGCTTGTGCGAGAAGTAAAAAAAACTCGCAGGTAGTGTTAGAATTTCAGCAACCCTATCTTCATTAAATGCAAAAGACGTGCTCTATGATTCACGTATGCGTGATTGGTGTCGTCACCTGCATTTCATTGCTCCTCGTGCTAGTTGTTTGTGAGAGTCAGGTCTTATCTTTTTGTTCCTTAAGTAAAAAGCTGGTATAAAATAAAAGAACTCACAGAAATGTGAATCAAGTGATGTGTTTTTCGTTCATGTTAAATTATGAATTGCGTGTACGGCACAATTTTGCGTAACTGAGGACGTCAGATCCGTTTGTTTGCAATTTTTTTTCGGAATATTAACTGGTATTTTGAGTGAATGAGGCGGATCCTACAAATATGCGTTTTATACATTCTTGTATAAGTGTAATGTACGGTTGTGTATATCAAAAGTTATGTAATTTTGTACAAAAATATTCAGGATTTTGCTCAAGTAGACAGTTTGGAGACATTAAAAAAGTATTTTTCTATGTCTGTCTGGCCGTCTAGGAAAAACCAGATTAAACCATATAAAGGGTTTTCCCAGAATTTGATATTCCGAAATCGACGTGATGTAACTCAAGTCCATGCTAAATTAAAATGAATGTTTGAATTTCGTTGTCGCTAGCTTTCGGTTAGCGTGCTCACTGTCTACTATGGTGCCCCGCGTTCGATTTCCAGTCAGGCCAGTACGCATAGTATGTGTTTTCCTTGCTATGTCCCAGCGTAGGTTGCTGTGTGCTAACCGTCCGTACCCCTTTAACCCACGGCCGCGAAGCAGTGACGTCGCCGGTAGGCCTGAGCTTGTCGCGTTAAGTACATACAAACACACTTTATATCGAGATAAGTAATTTATGACTATCTCAATGAAGCATTAAAATAAGTAAAATGTTTAGTTTTTCTAACGAGAATAAACAGAAACGATAGAAGTACCGAGAGGCGGAGGGAGCGGCGGCGGGAGAGGCGGAGAGAGAAGTGGAGGTGTGGCGGAGAATGTAACGGAGGACGAAAGAGGGACGAAGCGAAAGGGAGGCGGAAAGAGAGAGAGAGAGAGAGAGAGAGAGAGAGAGAGAGAGAGAGAGAGAGAGAGAGAGAGCGACAGTGTTCGAGACGAAGAGATAGGGAAAGAAAAAGAGGGAGATGAAATGCAGAACAATGTCTGCCGGGTTCTTAGCTCCTGGCAAGTCTCCAGCCATGTGTGGTAGTTTAGCCCGTGTTGGTGTGTGTGTGTGTGTGTGTATGTGTGTAAGAGGTGAGAATAGGACAAGAAAGAGAACGATGAGATCGCGCGCAGTCCTGAGCGTACTTCAGCAGTACGCTCTGAAGAAGGCCACAACACGCTGGCCGAAACGTCAGCCACCATGTCTTTGACGCGGCTCGTCCCGGATAGCCCAGCCAACATAAACTCCGGCCGCGGAAGCCTACCATATTTAAGATTCTTACTCTTTCGTTATAAAAATTATCATTAACAGCTTTTTCTTCACCATGTATAACTAATAATATATCTATGAGTTCCTGTTCATCATTCATGCAAACATATTCAACAAGTTTTTCAGTCTATTTTTTAATAACACCCATTCCAATTTTTGGTGAGCTTTTTTGTTACTAGATTTTTTGTTCATCACACAATTTTTACTGTTCTTAAAATTCTTCTTATAATAATAATAATTCTTAAAATAATGTTTCCCTTCTACCATTAGAAAACAAAAAGTAAGACAATTTCAAAAAAAAGTACTTTGGGCGGCGATAGGTGGCAGTTGAAAGAGTATGATGTGGAACGTCCGAATAGCTAGCCAAATAAGCGACACCTAAGGAAGTAGAAATAAATAAATACGGGAAATTCTGTGCCATTCTGTAGCACAACCGCTTTGAGCCCTTTCACCTGTTGTATCAACATCGTTTGAATTTTGAGTGGTCCCCCAAAAAGTCTGAAATCGATAGAAATAACCGTTTAAAGAACAAAGACACCAAATTGTAAAGTCAAAGCTTACAAGCAGAGGTGTATCTAAGTATTCAAGCGCCTATTGCAAGCATAGAAGTTACATCCCTGTCAAAATACTTCAAATTGGAGTTTTGTTAGTGGTTTTAACGGGTATACTCTAAATAGGGGCGTTGTTTGTGGCAACCAAGGCCCGTGTCATGTTTGCCAACCCGTAGATACGCCTCTTTTTACAGGTTTTCCTTTTATAAACATTTTCGTGGAGTGCCTTCCAAAGTATGGAACCATTCGTTCATCAATTGAAAGATTATGAGAAAAATGTCGTACTGACCACATTTTTTATTCAGATGTTCGATGAGTGGGTGTAACGTAGAAACTTTATCGCTTTTGTGAAGGGAAGAGTTGTCTTATACATGCAAGTTTCTCTTTATCTCTCTCAACCAGTTTCGACATATTACTTTCTTTATCAGGTCCACCCCTTTGCCTTCGTCTGTCGACCAAACCATTATATCCAGACAGAAACAAAATGCCTAAAAACATTTTCAACTCATTTCTGAACATACAAAATTGTGGTGATTGTTTGAATTAGTATATTTTCTTAAGAAATCTGCTATTATTCTCAAGAGAGTATTATTCACATACAATGAAAATATTTCAAAAGGTGACATTTCACCATACTAAACCACAATATCTTGTGAACAGGCCGACTCAACTGATGTAGAGAAGTCCGAATAAATAGGATATTCAGTTTTATTCCAATTTGGTTTCGTAGGGTTGTTTGATGTTTTAGAAATATTTACCTTACAGTTTTCCTCTTCATGAATTTCGAACGTCCCTGAGATGTCTTTTTTTGAAACGTCCTCAGTAAGTAAATTATCATCTATATCATCTACATCGTTTTCATCAGTCAACGCTTCTATTTCCGCTTGTATATAAACACTGACAACATTTTCATTTTCCGAATCAGATGGATCCGATTCTTTCAGAATTGCAACAAGTTCTTCTGCTGTCAGAGCTTTCACAAGATCTAAATTCTAACAAAAGAGCGAATCCGGAGAATATTTCAAAAGAAAGAAAATTATTGAAAAATAAACTTGTCTTCAAAAGAGATACGTAACATGGCCCACATGTATTCCACAATCTCATAAATAACGTATAAGTGGAAAAAAAGAACTTAATTTGGAATAAAACAGCAAAAGCCACGAGAGAATCGAAGAAACGGCCATATTACTCATCTTCTACGGATCACCCTACAATGACACGTGCCAATCGGGAACTGCTTCTCAGAAAGATCACTGATAGCGCATTTGTTACGAAAACGGAGCCATGAATATGATCGTTGAATTTTTGAAACTACTCTTTCAGTTAACATTATAGCGTTACACTAAGATGAAATAATTATTTAAATTTTTCAAAAAAGAGCTCTTACAGCTCGTTAGAAATATGTGATGTTATTCGGTTGAAAATGTAACCCTAAATAATTCCTAGGAGTACATCTGTATGGTGAGAAAACAGTATAAAAACCAGCCGCACAACAGAGTAGGGAGTAAACAAGTGTCCAGAGTAAAGCATTCGGAGTTTCACGTCAAAGATACTAAGAAAGTTGATGTTGCGTTTTTGCATCGGTGGCCGTGAATGGGTTGAAGCAAAAGTACTCAGAAATATAATATTGTGCACAAATTGCCGATAATGTAAATATTAACAAGGTGAGAAACAAGTCAAAAAATTACATTTTCGTAAATTTGCAAAAAAAGACAAAATAAAGCAATATGGCATTTGCGTCATCTTGTGGAGTGCATTTAGCACTATTCCTAACAAAACCTTAAAGAAACAATTTCGAAACTTATAGTAGAAAGGAAATATTATTTTAAGAATGTTAAGTAACAGTAAGACCTTGCCCTAAATGATAATTTTCATGGAAAAATTCTGAGACGTTTTGAAGAAAATTGCGTTTATACGCTACTGTAAATTATAATTTTGAAACTCAATTTTACAGAATATTTTTGAGTTATTGATAATTTTCATTAGAAATAATTTGAAACACATTCACTCTCAAGTACAATAGAGTATACAAATTTTTAAAAACGGCGTAATAGAACTTTTAAAAAATAATACATTTCTGTATTTTTTTAAGACTAAAAAATATCCCGAAATGAACTTTACGTCTTATTAAAGGGTGCAAGTACCACTTCGATAAGTTTGAAGAGAACATTTAGAGACGTTATGATTTGACTCAATAAGAAGCGTTATGGCTAAAACCTAATGTGCTAGGCGTCTCATGTATAGTTTTAAATGTGTTGCAGAGATGATCAGAAAAGTAACTTTCTGCGCCAGGTGCGGAGTTGCTAGAACAACGTGAAAAATAAAATCGACAGTAGGAGTAAGACAGATGTCCTGTTATGTGATCCACAAGATGTACCAAGACTAGCCAAAATTACCATAAACGGGGTAAATGTCCAATTAGCACAGCAGTAGTCACTAACATCAAACTCCAGGGGAAAAAGTGCGTTGCACAGGCCGATCACGCACTCACTAGTCCTCGCCCTCCGATGATCACTGCACCGCGGGAAGACGCCAGCTGCCTCACCGCTCGCTGCGCGCCGTCCGATAGCCCTCCGGGCTAAGGGCTCGCTGACTGGCCGGGTCACACGGCCGGTGACGTGCTGTGTTACGCCTAGTCAACGCTTGGTACAGCGTCGTGGGGTGGTTGCAACGTAGATTGGAAGACTCTGATTGTAATGGCATCTGTGTGCTTTGCGGTGAAAGGGATATTGGATCCACATCCTTTTAAATTGCTGTGCGACCGAAACAGGGACACAAAATGGAAAATGGGAATGGGAAACCACTACTTCCAACATAAATCGACACCCTCACCTAAAACATATTGGGTGATGAAAGAATTAGGATCAGTTCTAGGAAAGATTCGAACCATTAAGGAAACAGAGATTAGGGAGTGGGAAAACAACAATGGTTTGAATAAGCGGAGTCTAGGCTGGAGAAGAAATAAATACGTTAATAAGCAAACAATGAATAAGTAAATAAATCATAAGTCTTTGTCAACTGGTAAGTAATGAGTAAATAAATAAGTAAATCAATAAAAATAATAGTATTAATAATAATAATAATGAAATAATAATAAAAATATTATTATTATTATTATTATTATTATTATTATTATTATAAAATGACTCAGTCAAATAATTAAATAACCAAAGTGGAGTATTTGCCAGATATGTATGTGTAGAGGCGTTGGTTCCGACGATCAGCTGTGGCACTTTGGTTTGAGGTGCTGAAGAGGCCAAAGGCCGGAGGGAGAATGCCTGACGTCCACGCCATTAGAATTAAATAAATAAATAAATAAATAAATAAATAAATAAATAAATAAATAAATAAATAAATAAATAAATAAATAAATAAATAAATAAATAAATAAATAAATAAATAAATAAATAAATAAATAAATAAATAAATAAATAAATAAATAAATAAATAAATAAATAAATAAATAAATAAATAAATAAATAAATAAATAAATAAATAAATAAATAAATAAATAAATAAAATAGTTTTAAAAGTCTAGAATAGCATGTACTCGGCTTCTGAATGCAGATTATCCACCCTTCGGTTTTTTTTTTCTCAGCCGTACCTTCTGGTCTCTTTTTCGCAGCTTTGATGCGATGGAGAGACCATTTGAGGTGAATTACAGAATTCCAAAGGTTAGAACGAGGTACCATGTATTGTAATGGCTTACAGGCCTTCAGCCTAAGCGCATAGTATCAAGTTGTTTAATTTACATAAGTGATAAATACCTATTAAATAAAAATAAAATAAATTTTATTGACAATTTATTTCAAACATCAATTGCATTGTTTTTAGTTTTGTTTGATATTCTGTAAGTATGAAGTGGAAGTAAGTATTAATGGAAAGGATAGGGAAATGGATAGGGAAAGGTTGGAGATTAACATGCGATGGTTCTCGCACGGGTAGGCTAGTATACAATGAATTGCAATAATAATTAAACTAATATTGAAAGACTTGAGTGAACACAATAGCCGTAGGCATTCACAGTTGGAAACTTGCTCGTAGCAAGTAAGTTGGAGTGTGCAATTTGGCTTGATGCAGTAATGCTGAAATGGAAACATAAACAGGAATGCAATCGCGTGCTGTGGCAGTGAAGACTGGTGAAGTACACATGCGCGTGTCACACGTGATGTGCCTGGCGAGAAGGCTGTGGCAGTCTGCACCTTGGATTTACCGTGAGTGATTACTAGCAACAGCAGAAGATGCATTGAATGTTTCGGGCAAGCATTGCAGCACGATTGGGCACACAGTTTGGGTACACTGCAGTTAGGGTAGAATACTTTGCAAATGAGACCCTATTATTTCAAATTCTTTCCTCAGTCCCTATTTATACTACATTTGGTAAAGGGACCCCTTGTATCAGACACCAGCTATGCCACCAACTTAGTGGTGTAACTCATTGATTTCACAGTTTCCAACTCGATCTATATGACTATTCCTTTTACTAACATCTTTCCAGATGCTAGCTAGGCATTTGTTATGATGTTGTTACTAGGAGTCGGGATCCTTTTGGAATAATCTGAGTACTATCTCCAATATGTGTAATTTCAAAAGTGTTAATGGAGTTCATTTTCCAACCGAAATAATTTTGGACCTTCTGTTTAAAGGACTTTCCAAATGTTGCTTCATTGCTATGGATTTACTATATTTTTAATAATTAATTTAGCACGAATCTCAAACACAATTGTTCTAATAAATTGCAAGTTAAGAGTATTAAAATCAAATTATATAGTCTATATTTTATTTCTGAGATTATAAAAGTATTTAGTGATTAGATTATATGCAGACGTGTGAAAACACTAATTCAATGACCACTGAGTTATTTAATCGCTAGTAGATGACGTTGTAAAACGACATAGAAACGCGTAAAAAGAGAAGCAGAGATATTACACTTGGGATAACATGTTATGAGATAATACTAAGATGCGAACGGAGTTAACTACTCCATGCATCACTAGTTTTTAAATATAATTTACTGAAAATACAGTATATTTGATAATGTAAAATAAAATTCATAGTCTCTGAATGAATTTAGGGCCTTGCAAAGTAAGCTTCTTCGTTTAGAATAGATAGAACATGATATTTCAAATGCTGCTGTAAACCTAATCTCTTCACGATATTTGCAATCTATCGGGGTCTGTGAAACCTTCATAAAAATGAATATAATTTTCGTGTCAAGGTTTCTAATCGTTCTTGGTTAGATTAAAATGTTTGGTACAAGATTTGGTACAGGAGGAAATGAACTTCAATTTAAGACTGCACAATTTACGAGTACACGGACGTTTAAGTCCACATGCAACTGCGATATTCAAAAGAAGTATAGAATGGTAGTAGGTTTTATTAATTTATTTATGTTAGACAATATAGTATTTTCTCCTCAAGTAAATCGCAAAACCAACTTATAGTCTAAACATTTGGCATTGTTATTTTTAATTTGTTGTTTACAAATTAAAGTTGCAGCAGGGAGAAATAAAACCACATTTACTTGTTAAAAAAAATTATATTTTAAGTTGCATGTTATTCAAAGAAATGGCCTGAAATTATCATATTTCATCATAGATTAGGAATTAATTCTTCTAATTCTTCTTAATTCGCTTATTCATTATTCTCTCTTGAATGGCTTACAGCTTGGACTGGAAAAGAAAATTGAAAACAATAAGTCATGGCATTATTGAAGGACTGTACGAGCGAGAGAATGCTAGTTACTAGTCCTACTTACATCTGCGGAGATGGCGAGGAAGCCCTCGGTCGCAGAGGACAGGATCTCGATGTAGGCGGTCCCGTCGCCGTTCACAGTGACCCTCTTGCCCGAGCAGCTGCCGTTCACCTTAGAGCCGGAGGCCAAATCGCAGTAGGTGCCCTGGGAGAGGCCAGTCTGCAAGAGAACATTCGGCAACATTGTGAATACATCTATAATACATTTGTCTTGCTAGCTAAGCTACATTTAAGCCATTAAACATCGAATTTCATTAATAAGTAGCCAAACCCAGCAGATGTTTTCTTCTCTCTCTCTCATTCACGCACTCTCTCTCTTTTTTCCTCTCACCCTCTTTTCCTCTCCCTGTGTCTCTGTCTCTTTGTCACTCTCTGCTTCTCTGACTTTTTCCATCTCTCTGGGACTATTTTCCACTCTGTGTATGTGCCATTTCATTATAGTAGTCGCATGGTTTAACATAACCATTTTATTGTTTACCAAATTACATTTTAATAAGCATAAGAGGAAGAGAAATTCAATTTGAAAATAAAAACTCATATATTTAAAAAAATAAAATATCTACTAAGCTTAAGATTTATTAATCAATATTGGGATATTATTATTATCCTATACAATCTCATGTAGGGCAAAGGCCTCCAGATTTCGCAGGAAAAATTTGTGCCGTTAGCTACGTGTGGCCTTGTAACATAGCTCGTCCGCTGCCTTGTAACACAGTTGTGGTTATGTTCAACTTACCAGTTCACTGTGATACTTCACAATTCTGAGTACGCTTCTTATTGACATTTTCATTAGTAATAGCAACTTTAACTGATCGTACATTGATACCTATTGTAATTTGTTTTATATTCACACTTTTGGTAATCATTTATTGTTTTTCACTTACCGTCATATTTCTCACTTGCTTAGTAATACAATTTTTACTTCGTTGTTACTTTTTGTCTATTTTCTGTTTTTCCTGAACGGAAAGATGATAATGTTAGGTATGATCTCCACCTGTCCTGGGCCAGCCTCGTCCACTTGTTGCCGACTGCCTCCCTGAAGCTGCCCGACCATCGTTTGTGTTGCCTTTCGGGATGTCGCCAGCCAATTCTAGGTTCCCTTATTGTTGTTGTGTGTGACCATTTTTGTTCGCTGTATCGTACAATATGTCCACCTCATTTCCACTTCAATTTTTCACCTTCTTATGGTGCATCTTTTATTGTGGTTTTATTTGTTTATTTTAGTATTCAATCTGGTTGTAATCATTTATATAGTCTTCATATTTCCATGTGAATTGTTATTAATTTTGTCTTAAGTTTAGATGAAGTCCTACTGTCCGCCTTTCTTTCTTTAATTCTTCTAACACTTTGTAGTTTTGTTGAGAGATCGCTAGTGTAGTGATGTCGTCGGCAAATTCGAGGTTGCTTAGTCTTCATCCGTGAATTCGTAGTCCCTCGTTCTCCCCTTTCAGCTTCCTAAAAACATCTTCGAGTAAACTGGTGAAACTTTTGGGTGATAGAGGGTCTCGTTGTTTCGCTCCTCTTTTTATTTGGGATGCTTCGCCTTCAATATCAGTCTTGATTTAGCAGTGCTGCTTTTGTACAGTGTATTCAAAATTCTGATGTATTTGGAAGAATCACACTGAGTTTGCAATGCTTTAAATGTTGGAGAATATTCAACACTATCAAATGCTTTGGAAAAATCTATTATGTATAGGTTCAGGATGTATTCGAGAATCTGGTTTATGGTGTGTAAATGGTTTGTTGTATCATTTCCTGAATCCAACTTGCTCGGGTGACAATTGTTCGTCCAGTAAATTTGTCAATCTTCTATTTATTACTTTTGAAAAGACTTTGTACAGATTTGACATCTAGCTTATTAGTCTATAATTACTGAAATGGTTCCTTGGGCCTTTCTTGTATATGAGGGTTATTGAACTTTTGAACCATTGACCTGGAATTTCTTCAGACTATTTCATTGAAGGCATCAGTTCTTTTGTGCATTTGCGGTGAACCGAGGTTCAGTAGATTATTTGTGATACCGTCTTCGCCAGGAGATTTGCCCAATCTCAAACTTGTGATTGCTGTTCTCACTTCACTCGTGATGATTTCAGGTACATAATCTTCTCTGACGGTGTTATTTTCTTCTATTTTCAGTTGATTCTTCCTATTGTAAAACTCTCAGTTGTATTCAGCGGCATTTCCGTAAATTGTCTGTCTCGATGTGAGTTTTTTGCCCACCGGGTTATGGACTCCTAGAATTAGGTGTTTGTAAATATTTCTTTCTCTGCCTTCTTTACTGTCTTAGATTCTTTTTTTATTTGTACGATTTTGTCAGAGTTGTACTTGTGTTACGTCTCTTTAGATCTTACTTTTTACTTCTGTATTTATAATGTATTCGGATTTTTTGTCAGGATTGGTCCTGTATGGCAGTAGTTTCTTTCTTGTAAAAGCATTAGTATTTCAGTGCTTAGCTTCTTGTTATTCCTTCTGTTGGATGATGGATTTTTGCATGACTCTCTTTCCCGTGCCATCAGGTAGTCTTGCAGTAAATCGTATTTCTTTTGAATTTTTCAAATGTGTGCTTTTCTGTGTCAGCGATGTTTATCTTTGGTGAGGATTTGTATGTGTTTATGGTTATGTTGTAGGTTTCTGTTACGTGAGTTGTGGAATTTTCTTGGTTTCTTTGTGTTTATATCTATAGTTACTATCCTGTGATCACTCGAAGTTAAGGGTTCCAATCACTTGTATTCTTTAATACATTCCGTTTTATTGGTGAGGATGTGGTTATTTCGTTCACGTTTCTTTCTTCCGAGAAGATCCATGTCCATGTACCGTACAGATTTCCCTTGAAGAACGTATTCGCAATTTTCGTGTTATGGCTTTCAGCGAAGTAAATTAACCTTTCGCCTCTGTCGGTGCGATCGCAATATCAAATGTTCTAAATGACAAACTACCTTAGAATGAAATTATGTAGTTAGATTGTGGAAGGCATATCGCTTACCTGAAGGGTCTGCTTGAGGTCAGTGTTGTCCTGGTCATTGAAAGCGATGAAACCCCGGTTGCCGCGGCTGAAAGCGATCTGTTGGCTGTCGTTGTCCCACCAGTTGGTGACGCTGGTGCCTGTGCAGGGCAAGGGAGTGTCAATTCTCGTAACTTAGTTTTAAATGGAGGCAATTTGCACGGCACAAATAATCGAAAATGTTGTCTGAGATACCGCATATAGTAGTGACATGACAAGATACAACATTATTGTACTTTTACGTATATTGTTACATACTTCATGCGCATTATTGAACTTGTATATTTATGAATATTTTAGAGAGGGAAATAGTTATGTATTTAATTATAATCTATGGGTCCATATGGGAAATTTTATTTCCAATTGAAAATGCAACCTTGTGTATTTCATTATAAGTCACCGATTTCTCCTACGAATCAAAGGGGCCAAATGTTTTAAAGTATCTGAGGGGATGGATTTTCAATGCCGTATAATCCTCAGTAAGCCAAGGAACGTACTTGGCTTGTAAACATTTCCTAACAGAATGGCCTGCCACAATAAAATACTCTGTGATTTACCCGTCCAAATCATATGACAAATTCCTCCAGGCTGGGGATACAAAGAACACGATCTAGACCGGCGATGTGTCGGTACCTAGCAGCCAACATGGGAGTTTAAAAATGATAGGTAGCTTTGGAGAACTATCAAATTTGAACACGTCCAACAATACCGCTTGGACAAGTTTCGAGAGCCGAGCAGTTAGAACTATCATTTTATAAAGATACTAATCCATGTTTGGTTCCGTTGGGGCCATGTTTTACCGCATTACCTTGGACGGTGTTCCTGAAGGCGACCATGTTGGCGATCTCGCTCCAGCGGTGCTCGCACTCCCAGCCGTTGCCGCAGGTGCCGTCGCTGTTGATGGTGACGTCCTTGATGCTTCCGTCGCCGTTGGCTGGGGGGCCGGCGTCGTTGTTGGAGAAGGTGAAGCTTGACATGACACGGGTCACGCCATAGGGCCACGACAGCATGAAAGCGATCGCCATCTAGAATGGAACAAAAACCACAATTTGCACCAAGCATTGAAATGCTCAGGGTGGTAACCAGTTATGTACCTGTATGTGCGGGGACGTGTAGTTAAAGTACACAAACATGTTGAGTCTAAGGAATGTAATTGACAGCCTGAAAAAGTACTGACACATAAAGTTGAGGAACTCTTCACTATTTCTTAAATGAAACCGAAAATAGAATGCTAGTTTTGGAGTAATGTTTTTATTCTTAAACTAAGTGGTTAAAAGAAGAGATTTAGTGGCAAAATGAAACCCTAACTTTGTACTGACCTAATGGATGTTATGGTTATTCTTTTCTGCCACATGTAGCTTTTATCACTCAAAATCCATATAAAAAGTAACCAAAACCAAGTAGATCATACTTTTCAAGAGAAGTTGAAAGCAATCCGGAAATTGTTGCTCACGTTCTAATCGCTCTGTCTTGGATCACATACGCACCTTGTACAGTTTCGGGGTCTTGTAGGTCAGAACATCACCGCCGCCGCCGTGTCCTCGCTGGTTGTCATGGTTATCAATGAAAGCCAGAGCATCACTGCTGGGCAGCAGACCCCATTGAGGTCCTAGAGGCGAAAATATTGGGCAGTAAGTGTGATTGCACTCCTTACTTTTACTCGCATTACTTCTTAATACGTTATAAATGATAAAATAAAGGGATAATTTTATAGCACAAAGAATGCTACACATGGGAGAATGTATTTTTCTTGCTTTTTTTTTACGGTTTCGTCCAACATTGAAGTTTTTGAACCCGTTACCTATAGCGATACTCGTAATAAAGAACGGTACTTGTGAAGAATCATGGAATACACTGTTCTTATATCCATCTTCCATTACAACTTAAAATAGTCGTACTTTTCATAAATGCTTTGCAGAATTGAAGGATAAATTCACAAATATAACTAACCAAGCTTCAGATGAATCTCGAAAGTACGATCCTTTGAGATAGTTAAATGTTTTCACTTTATCCTCCTTGGCTGCTCAGAGTCAATTTATAAATTAAATATGTAATTAAAGAATAATGAGTGTAACGTTGCGCAACTGAAGCACACAGAGCACCGGGAGTCCATGAGAGTAACTCACCCCAGTTCACCAGCCACTTGATGGCGTTGTTGCCCTTGAAGCAGTTGCTCAGCTCCTTGCCGTAGCGGAATTCGGTGACGACGCCGAAGCTGGTGTACTCGTAGTTGTGGACGGCCTCAGAGCCAGCTGCGCAATAACACATTGGAAGCTTAGACGACATCTCCCGCACGCATTCAAAGTATTTGTGGAGCTTGTTTCCAAAAGGTATAAAATCCAACTGGTGAAAGAAGAACAGAAGAACTTAGTGTCGATAACATAGTTATTGTGTTAAATCACTATTTGATTTTGAGTTTCCCTAAAAGGCACTCAAGTATTTATGGAAAAATTTAATTTTTACATATTGTTTTCTAAAGGTACAAGGATTTTTATTTTGCATTTGGTACGTTTTGACATATGAAAAGTAGAAATGGTATAATTGATCACCAAATAACTATTAAGATCAATGTTTAGAGAAATATTTCAAATTAACCTCTTCATTGAAGCATATTTAAAGTATTATAGATTCAAAAATTATGAACCTTATCTTTATATAGAAACTGATTTAATTTATGACAATTTACATCTCTGTTTTCAAAATCTACATCGTTATTTACTGTATTTTCTTTTTCTGTAGCTTTAATTTTTTGCAGTGAAAGATGAAATGGATTTGGAACGTTTTGCACGTGTAACGTGAACTATGACGACCTGTATGAACGAAATGTAGAAGGTTTGGGGGAAAATAGTATTGTATTAGTTTATCAAAGCCACGATGTACATGCCGACACTTACAGTTTAATTTTAGAAACTTATATATTTGCTACCTTTTGAAAACAAATTCCTCATTTAAAAATAGTCATAGCATTGCCAAAGTACGAATTAATCTCCCGGTACAGCTTATATTTCCTACACATATTTTGCACTTTTTCAAATCATTTTAAGTTTACACTCTCCATCACACTGTTTTGAGATTGTAGATCTATTTGCAATATAAAAATTAAAGACAATGAAATTATACATACTTTGGTCAATAACTTCCTGGAAGAAGAAAGGTCTGGCATTGTTTCCGAAATATTGCGAGTTGAGATTCTTCACCCGACCATAGATGTACTCGAGATCCGCAGGCCACATATGCTTAGCAGCATCCACACTGCAGAAGAAATGTTTAAACACACCTTGTAAAAATTTGCCCGTCATGTTAACGTGAACCTTGACATTATTAAAGTTGGTATATCAGAATTAAATCCGTTAATCGTATTAATTTACGTGTAAATGCGGTATCAAAATCTAGTGGTGCTACAGAATGGCACCGACTTTCCCGTATTATTTTTCTATTTCCTTTGGTCTCGGCTAGCTATACGGACTTACCACATACTCTTGCTAACTGCCATCTATCGCCACCCAAAGTATATTTTTAAAAAATCTTAATTTTTCAACTTCTTAATTGTAGAAACGAATTATTACTTAAAAATGTAAAAAAGAAGTAAAATCTCGTTCTAAATGACAAATTTTGATCAAAAATTTGGAGCTCTTATTAACAAATGGCAATTTAGCGCCCCAGTAAATTCGAAATTTGAACCTCTTTTCACAGAAAATTATTGGGTTTTCGTAAAACGTCATTTGACATCATTTCAAGCACTTCCACTCACAAATGCAAGAATATTTACTAATTGCTGGAAATTTTGATCTTTATAATAAGATGTGGGAATGACGAGTATTGCACGTAAATAAATATAATGATAAATATAATATAATTATATTTAATTATATTTTTGTGTACTATTTTTTTGCTAAGAGTATCAAAAATGTTCTTTTGCCAAATGTATCCCATACGAATTAGCGGCCATTATTGTTTGTTGCAACACATTGTTGTAATGCCTCTCTGATAACAGAAGACGATGACAGCCACAGTTCGTTCGCGTGAATATATACTAATAATTGTATTTAGGGTTAAAATACGGCATCGCTCATCGTTGGTACATTTATGTAGAACGTGGATACACTGAATTCAATGGCAGAAAGCTAGATTTTCGTTTAAATTTTTGAATTAAAGAAATATGTTTCAAGCTTTGTTTGTTTAAGAATTTTTCAAATGGTAATTGAAGTGTACTATGAGAGAAATTGTCCTTTATGTTGTATACTTAGCTCAATATCGTGTTAAGGAACGTGCTGTTGTAGCATCACAACTTCATCATATTTGATCATTTTTCTTAAAAAGCGTAAGAGGCTTATGTTGGTATGGAATGTCTCCAAAACATTTGAGGTAAGCACATACCGGAAACCAGCCACGCCATGGTCCACCAAGGCGTTCAGGAAGTCGATGATCTTTTCGCGCACGTAGCTCTGGGATTGGTCGAGGTCGTGCAGGCCGCTGAGCTCACAGTTGCGCACCTGCAGGGCACGCGGGAGACGTTACAAAGCAATTACGGTCCGTGGGCGCACATTATAATACACGAGCAGTAACGGTTTCTATGGAAATCTGTTTTCAAATGTATGGAAAACATAACAGACGTGTCAAAAATACTTTTCAGATACCGCTTGGTATATCAGAATTCCTTATTCGTCTTTATGTTTGCGACACAAAATTTAAATCGCTACTTTTTCTGGCTATAAATCATGTGGCGTAAATTTCAGAAGAAAGACTAGGTTTTCCCTCTTTAAGTCACTCGTTATTCCTCTATCTTTCACCCGCTGTGGTTTTGATGCTCTGGAGAAATCCATTAGGGTAAATGTGAAGAATCGATAGATTAGATGTTGTAGGTTTTGTAATGACATATCATATTAGATTTCAGCCTAACCATATAGCTAAGTGAAATGTGTTGAAGGTTTATCAATAAATAGCGTAGATTCTTTTCATAAGTGAATGAGTGTCTACGTTACGGTTTAAGATCAAGTATGGCTAATATTCGAAGAAGCCGATTCATTTTCACATCAGCCGAAAAATGTGAATAAATGTTTATGAGGGGGTATTAATGAAGGGAAAATCCCGCTAGTCGACGGTAAGTCGGCGCCGGATCTCGAAATTCAGCGGGGGAAGATCATCGCCTCCTTCTGTAGAAAAAACATGCACTACACTTATGGGGTCAACGACCTTAGTAATTGACGCGCACAAAAGCACGAACAGTGGTCCGATGGAGAAATGTTTGTAGGGAAGTGTTTTACTGTAGTGGAGACTGAAAGCGTACATTTGGGTGGTGAAGGAAAGTTTATTTAAATGGATGAGAGTGAAATCGTCAAGAAGAAATATAACAAGAAAAATAATAGTGGGAAGAGTAGTGAGTTATTTGAAGGAACTGAACGTATTGCAACGCTGGTTTTCATGGTTGTTGAAAATAGAACAAAGGTTATTTTAGATAATGGAAAAACGTTTCAATTGAGAAAATGTGTTGTGTTACGCGTTTATGGTTTTCTCTCGGAAGGTGACGGTGGTCTTCCCCGCTGGAAGTCAAGATCCGGCGGCGCCCTACCGTCGGCTAGCAGAAACGAGAACAAAAATAAGAAAAAAACTAGAAAATGAGTGAGAAAAAGAGGTATTTCCAGATGAAAGGCAGAGGGGGCGGAACAGGTCGTAACGGGGATACAACAGTATAGATAGAAGTAGGATCCAACGAAGGGCAAAAGAGATGGAATTCCTCTGGTAGGCAGCTATCGGCTGTCTCTGACTGTGGCTGCCTAATCCTAATGTAGCCACGTACGTTGTTGGCGTCGTTGTAGTTGGTGATCTGGCAAGTGGAGTGGAAGTTCCCAGATCCGTAGGATACGGCAGGGTAGTTCTTGTTGTGGGTGTCCGCCTTGTTGCCGCCATAGCCGGTTGCGTCGGGCCAGTTTGCAGCCATATGGTTGATGACCACATCAACGTAAATCCTGGGAAGTGTTTTTGGTTTCTATTAAAATAAACATTTTATACACTTTTGTTTTCTGTAACTTATGTCAGATTCATTTAATAAATTGGAACTAGGACATGCATTGAAATATGAAAGTATTATAAATTGGCAAAGTATTTGAGATTACCATTTATACTAATATGGCTTTACCCGCCCACTTCATAAGCAGTTTAAGTTGTTTTGTCATTAAATAAATTGTGTGAGGTCCATAGTTTCGTTATACAATATAAAATATAACTAGTGGTCCTAAAACCGCATAGACTTTCTCGTCCTTAGTCATGGTTACATGATACTATTTTTACCGGACTTTCTGTCCGAATTAACACATCAGTCTTTATTTTTTGTAAAAGTCATTACAAATCGTATAAAAATAGGAGTGAAAATTACGTATTTTCAAGTAATTTTCAACCCAAGTTTGACAATTGAAACTGCGTTTTAAACCGCTATATCATGATCCAACAATGAGACGGATTCACAAAACTACAACAGTCATGGCGCGGGGCGGTACGCCTTAGTAGAATTCTGATCTGAAATTTACAGAAGGCTTGCAAATGAAGTACGGGAAATTAGAATTTGACAATTTACGCCAAACTATTCATAAAAAAATTAGTTTTTTTAAAGAACTGATTTTTTAAAAATAGATTTCATTTGTCCGAAATCTATTATTCAAGTTGTACTTTTGCAATGTTCATTGTTTGTAATTTTTAATTGTGTGCTTAATAAAACCTAATTAGGCTAATTTCAATTAACCACAATATGATGCCAGGCTGTAATTACCAACATTACAGTCTATCAACAGATTGAGACTGTCAAGAAAGGAAAGGATTACATACTTTATATTTAAGCTTACACAAACCGTGATTTCAGTTTTAAAATTTTTTATTATTTGTTCTCTATATCTCAGGTTACCTAAGAATTTTTATTACCATTGTGTCAAATCCCGTAGACCTTTTTATATTTGAGGGAGTATTTCAAGGTAAATTTTGAGTGATATTATAACTATTTCAAATTATTTCACCACAGATTCGCATTATTATCCAACATTCAAAAAATATTTATTAAAATTATAAAAAGATGAAGCTAAAGAAATCTTGCACTGCTAATTTTTGCAAAATTACAATTGTGCAGTTCTCATATTGGTTGAAAACCCTGATTTCTCGACAAATAAAAGAATTCAACAATTTTTCGACGTCTTTCTACAACTACAATTATTGAGACACAACTTCGTAAGAAATTATGTTCATCAAAAAATATTTTTAGAGATTATTTTATTGAATTTTTTTTTGAAAATATGAGTATTTGTGGAGTAATTGGGTATCAAATTTAGTAGCCAGCTCTGAAAATTTTGCACTTCTAGGTCGTAATTTTGTTTTTTTTTGAAGCGGTTGGGTGCTGTGTAAGTTATAGTGTGTATATTATTTAATAATTTATATTTCTTTGTTTGTTTCTTACTTTTCTGCTTTTATCACACGTTTTACAAATTGATCTTTTAGAAATTATTTAAAACCTATTTGAAATAAATATGAAATAAAGATTGCTAGCCTTTAGTCGCCCGCTACAATTTACGCAGTTGAATGCTACGTAAGTTAGAACTTGTATATTACTTCATACTTCATTTTATTATTATTTATTATATTTACGTTGATTCATTTCAAATTGCGTCCTTTAATCGTGTTAAATGTGAAAACGAATAGACGAGCGGTCATTGTTTCCTGTTGTTACCCATTGTAGTATCGCCGCACAGATAACAGAAGGCGTAATGGCGGCTGCTTTTCGTTCGCGGTAATAAAAACGAATACTTTTTTTATTTTTATTGACTATTATTCGTACAATACCATAGTGTTTAATAATTTCTATTATATAGTTTTCGATCTATTTTTTCCCAATGCCATCAGTATCGTGTTATTAATTAACTTTTAATTATTTTACTTTCTGGCATACTGCTTCTTTTTAGTTCCAAATATTCTACGATTTCAAATGAGTTCTTTTTGGAGAGAAATTGTGAAATAGACTGTATTACATAACCATTACTAACGGTGAGAAAGTTCGTGCTGTTGTGGCACCGCTACTCTGGGATGGAATGCGGCACTTACCTGACGCCCACGTTGTTGCAGCGCCTCACCATGTCGGCGAATTCGGCCTCGTTGCCAGAGCGGCTGATGATCTGGTAGGAGATTGGCTGGTAGCGCTCCCACCAAGGACGAGAGGGGTTGTTGTTGGGGAGAGCCAGGTACTCGTTGACAGGAGAAGTCTGCAATAGAACCAAAACATTTTTTTAAGAAAAATGGGAATCGAAAGCAAAAACTCGATCTTCTTTAACTATGAGTTTCAGAAATGATAAAACTACTATATTGTATTATACACAAATATAGCAAAAATTAATACGAGTATTATTTAATAAAAATAATACGAATATTGAGTGATCTGTGATTGGTAAAGAAAATATTATGCTATAATTCGTAAAATTGTTTTCTTTTCTTTTGTACCACCCTATGTATGAGAGAGAAATGTCTATAAAAATGTATTACATGAATAATAATCGCAAAGAGAGTTCGTAAGATACAAACGAAGTCGAAGATGTCACAAAAATATCATTAATAAAGTTTATAGCTTGGCTGTAGGTAATTTCTCTAGTTCGTAAGCGAATTTTCAAACATTTCTGAACAACAAATCCAACTTTTTGAATTTGGAATGTTTGACTACGGAAAATGCTGTAAACAGATTTATAATGCTCTATGCTAAAAGATTTCACGATTTTTAGGATTTTTTAAATTTTATTTTTATTAATATTATTTTTAATATTAAAAAGAGTGTGGAATTTGGAAGGTACGTATTATATCGAGCTGAGGCAGGTCAAGTTCATCGTATGACTCCCATAACCCCAGGTGTGAATAGTAAAATCAGGGTTTAGGGCTGGGCACTCCACCAGACGGCAAAGGTCGGATCAATGCGACCCCAAAACACCAAATCAAAAGAGGCAACGGAAGAAGCCGATGCGTTGCATTGGGGGCCGGGCAGATCGGCCGAGCCCACCCACCTGAACGCCGGCGTATCCCATGGGGCCCAAGAAGCGCTCGCACTCGGCGGCGATGTCGGAGAACTTCCACTCGAAGAGGTGCACGATGGTGTTGCGCCCGTCCACCCAGTGGGGGTCCTTCTGGGCGACGGCCACGGCCGCCAGGGCGGCCAGCAGCAGCAGGAGGGCGCGCATGGCGGCGGAGGGACAGAGAGAGAGAGAGGGGGTTGCGCGCAGTTCCGCCCTCGTCTGGCTGAGCGGGTGTGGTCGGGCGCTTTTATAGCGCGCCTCGCCCCCCGAGGCCACGCTGCGTGGGAGGGGGCGCGCTTGTTTTTGCTAACCGCACCTTGTGGCACTCTGTGCGAACAACAACGCCTGCGAACACACACTTGATTGGTTCGCTCAGTTAAGTTTCACAACACTAAATTTACCAATGACTTACACGTGTCGTAAAATCAGTACGAGGCGTCGTAGGGTAATGGCGTAGTTGAGGATTTCAGAAAGAATGAACTTCGTATATTAGTTCCTCGATACATGCTGTGATTGACATAATTTGTAAGTAGTGTATTTTCAAATATTCTAATATTCCAAACACTAAATAACGAAATACATTTCACAAATATGAGAGATTTAAGATTTTCAAAACATGAAGAAGAACCTAACAATCAACATGTTTTATTTATCTTTGCACCTTTGTCGATAAATTTCTGTAAATGAAGTACAAATGAACACACACACAAACAAGATTTTCGTGTCGAATATGCTACGTTTTAGTAGCATGCATGTTCATATTTTTAATTTCAATAATTATTCTTTGTTACAATTATTTATTTATTTTCATTAAGGGAAAACTAATTTTCAAAAATCAAAAGAGTCAAAACGAAAAAAACTGATTGGTTCCCTGAATTCTATCCTGTGGGACAAGAATATAAGTAAAATACAAAACTAATGATATGTAGAGTAATAATGCAAAGTGTTGTACTGTATGGCGTTGAGATATGGAAACTCTCAAAACAAATGAGAGCAAAACTGGATCACACTTCGATTGTCTGTTACATCTGTTTAAACACTCGGTATCCTTCTAATTATAGACAATCACTATTAACATTGTATGTAATTTTAGGGACGTTAAGTAAAACGCAAATAAGGAACATTAATAAATGGGGAGGGGGAGGGACATGTTTAAGAATACATAGAGGAAACACTGTAACTTGATAAAATACACATACAATCTTGAGAAAACTTTGAAAAATGTTACAACGTTTCGCAGTCCAATATTTGGTCGCTTGGAAAGGATAGCAAAGTTGAGGGTCATGGAAATGGACTTTCTTAGAAGATCCGCTGGCACCTCATGAAGAGAGAAGGTACGGAGAAACATTTAAAGGGGTTATGGGTTTGAAGCAGAATGTACTGCACGAAATTGAAAGGAAACAACTGTTATGGGTTGGACACGTGCAGCGGATGCAGAGCAATAGACTTCCGAAGAAGCTTTCGAATTGACTGCCGCAAGCAAGAAGGAAAAGAGACCGGCCGGAAATCTGCTTGCAATTTTGAGATTTTACTGTATTTTTCTGCCCGTTCACTCAGTCGCCCGTTGAAAATTTTACAGAATAATTTGCTTAGCGCAGGTAAAAGACTAATGCCACGATAATTTTCTGGGCCGACCGTATCACATTTATTCTTAAAAACCGGTTGTAGGATAGCTGTATTCCACGTTTCTGGATACGATCCGGAATCAACAATGCCATAAATCAAATCAGAATACTCTCTGGATCTGAGTTTTACAATTCCAAAATAAATTTTGTTGAAATGCCGTCAGCACAACCTGATTTCTTGCTATTCGTGGCTAGAATAACCCTATTGATTGCACTCCATGTTAAAGGTTCGCCTAATTGAGGCGCACTCCGATCAGAGAAAATGTTTGTCCCTGTTTCAACATCCGCTATTGCGAGCGTTCGTGAAAAATACTGCACCGACGCGTCTGCTGAAATTACATTGCTTGCATTGATTTTACTACGTAGAGATTTTAAAACTTTCCAAATTGATTTGCTCCGATTGATCCTTAAAATTGCCTCTATTCTTTCTGACTCACTTTCCTGCCAAGATTTTTTCGATTTCTTAATTATGGCCTCATACTGTCTATGTAATAACAAATAACTATTTCGCGTTCCAACAGTCCCCACTCTTCTGAACTTCCTTAGGGATATGTTGCTTCACGCAAAAATAGAATAATCTTATACTAATTTATGAAGGAAAGAATAGGAACACAAACTATGGTAGAAAAACAATATATGACTAGAATAGCAATATACGTCACAGAGGAAGGAAGGAAAGATAAAACAATTTAATTTCATGAAAAATTACAAGTGTTAAGTAATCAAGTAAACAAGAATGATTATCTTAGAGTTTTGGGATATTGTACCAGATTCGGAAGTGATCCTCTCACTAATATAAGTAGAACAGAGGGCGAACACATTTTAAAACAAAATGGACATACATTAAACGAATTTGCAGTATACAATGAATTAAGAGCAACAAATACTTTTTACAGACACTGAAATATCCAGAAATATACATGGACAGCAAGAGGAAGTGCTCCTATTATACATATTCTGGCAAACAAAAAGAGGTGTGCTCTAATAAATGACACAAGAGTGTTCAGAGGTCCGGATATCTCAACAGACTATTTCCTAGTCATCTCAACATTACAATTACCTAAAAGATGGAAAGATGTTTCTAATAAAAAAGACAAAACTATTGACACTTTCAAAGTACAACTTCTACAACACCAAAGCATCGGATTGCTTTATCTCACAAGACTGAATATAAAATTCCAATCTACGCCAACTAGTAATAACATAAATGAAGAATGGAGAAATATTAAATAGATATTGACCAGTGCTGCATTCGTATCATTAGGTAAAAGGAGCAAGAAGTATACAAGAGAGGGGCTTAGAGTTTGGGACAAAGAAATTAAGCAACTAATAGATAAAAATAAAAAGGTCTACTTAAAACATTAAAAAACTCAAATATTTTAGATTTAAAAAAATGTATATAAAAGGAAATCTGATCTAGTGAGAAATAAAGCACGAAAAATTAAACGCCCAAGATGGTAGAGATACATAGCAGATTAGAACACGACCTACATCGAAGGGAAGATAATGCTATAAAAGATTTAAATAAAGAAGCAAAAGATACTCTAAGAATTATTCCCATATCATAAAAAGAATGGCCAAATTATTTAAAAACCCATGGACGAATGATGAAATGGATGCAGTTTAATGGAACCCACTGACAATGTAGACAACATTGAAATGCAGGAACTTGAAAAAGTACTAAAAGCTAGTCAAAATAAAAAAAAATCTGCAGGTTCATGTGACCTCAATGTAGAGCTAATAAAGTGTGCAAACCTACAGTTTAAACTAAGATTATTAGCTTTTCTAAATTCATGTTGGCATGAAGGACACGTTCCGGAACAATGGAACGAAATGAAGCACATATCTGTCCTATATGTAACTAGTGGTGCTACAGAATGGCACAGATTTTTCTTCTATGTGGACAATTCAGATGGACAGAGTTTTCTTCAATTTGTAAAAATCCTACACATGGTTTACGCGCTAATCGTGTTCACACATACCAGACGGACAGACGGAGGGACAGACACACGGACGGACAGACGGACGTTTTGAAAAATAAAAAACAAACACTTTTTCTGTGTCTGGGGTCCCCAAAACATGCATTTCCGTTGAAATCTTGATACCGATTTTTCTGTAGCATTAGATAATTTCCCTATACTACGTATATTATTCCGTATATATATATATATATATATATATATATATATATATATATATATATATATATATATATATATACGGGAAAGTAAAAAGGGAGACAGAACATTAGGTAGCAATTATAGAGAAATAAGCTTAGTAAACTCTTGCTATAAAATCTATTCTAAACTAATAGTAAGAAGAACAAAACCAATCATGGAAAACAAAATCTCAGAAGCCCAACATGGATATAGGAGAGGAAGATCTTGCAGTGACAGTATATTTCCAATTACCCAATTAACAGAGAAAAGACGAGAACATAATTTTAACTGTCTATCGACTATGAGAAGGCTTTTGATTAAGTTAGGAGGACACTACTATAGAAAACATTAAAAAAGAAAGGAGTACCAAAACATCTCTTAAGAGCTGTACAAAGCCTATATAGAGAAAAAGGATGAAAAATGAGGACAACAAAAAATTGGAAAATAATGTGCAATCATTAACCAATGTGTAAGACAAGGGCTCCCATTGTCACCTTCCGTATTTAACATTTATGTTGAAGTCATAAATGAGTAGCTAAAAATTTTAAAAAGACAATTTATAGTAAATAATGTAAATATTAACACAGTATTGTTTCAGATAGTCATTACAGGCTCCACAGAAGACAGTATTCAAGAAGCAATATATAAATTAGATAATATAGCTAAGCAATATAACGAGATTATATCAATAGACAAAACTAAAATTATGGCATTTAGGGAATGGGAAACAATAAGAGCAAAAGTAAGTCTTGGAAAAATGTAATAGAACAGGTAAATGCATTTAATTACCTTGGCTGTACAATAACATCATGACAATAATGATATACTAAAAAACAATTAAATATATAAGGAAACTTCTGTAGCACAATAGCTCGAACTTCGAAAAATAAAGTCAGAAAAGACACTATAATGAATGTCTACAAAACAATAGCCCTACCCATGCTGTTATACGGAAGTGAATGTGCGACATTAATTAAACGCCAAATTGGAAAATTAGAATAAGGTGAAATGAAGTTTCTTTGAACATTAAAGCAGAATAAATTAGAAAAATCTGAAGTGTGAATTACATATTATTAAAGCATATAGAGGCCGATCAGATGGCCGAGATCGCTAAGGCAGTAGTGCCGGAGTGGTTTCGGACCAGAAGATCGCGGGTTCGAGTCCCGCCTCGGGCATGGATGTACTTGTGTATGTCTGTATGTGTTGTCCTTTCACCCCCATTATCATCATATCATCATTTCATCTTCCATACCCCCAGGGCTAACAACCGTGGGGGATAAAAATGGGATCCAGTTAAATGCTGTTCCTCCCCAAAAGTTGTTGCAAGCAACTGCCACCGCGATAATAAATAAAAACTGAGCCACGGTAAATGCAGGATGCTTGCATGCGTGGTTCTAGTTGGCCGATTAACGAAAAAAAAGCATGTAGAGAAAAATATAAAATCATATATTAATAATGCCCGAAGAAAGGATAGGCCAAGTCACCTTGAAGTACAAACCAAAAGGGAGAAGAAATGTAGGAAGTCCACTGATAAAATGGAGTGAGCAGTTTTCAGGTGTCAGAACAGACTGAAAAAGTCTAATCCTTGCATTTGATGATAATGATGTTATATAAAATAACAATATTTTGTCAAGGTTTTCTAGGTTCTCTAGACTATGTACGTAATATATAGAAATATCGCATATATAAACAATAAAACAGTGGCAAAAAAAGGCGATTACGAGCAGAAAACCTCATATTGTAGGTTGCAGATTCCGAAAAAGTGGATATTTGAGGCACATTCCGGAAGAACTAAATAATCTACCATATAGGCTTATGTGCCCTTCTTCTGTAATATGACTCAATTCTCGATCCTATATGAAGTCAATTCCTTGTTCAAATACACTGCTATTTGTGAAAATTGCAACAGAAGGAATAGTTTGAAATCGGGGGATGTGTAGCATTCTGTATCTATAAGAAGTGATTAAATTTGCAGAGAGATGGCCTGCACATTGGCCTGGCAGTGCTCTTTTGTGTGACAGCTCAGGTCAGTGTAACACTGACTCAATAATTACCTCATTAGTTGTAGAGCCTTACTTGTTGTAGAGCCATCAAACAACGCTGAAACGTGCAAGCAGGTGCTAGAATGCCTCGTTAGTGCGGAAGGGCGCAATATCAACATCTGAGAGAGTTCGAATGGGGATGAGTGACCTGTGTTCGGGAAGCGGGTTTGTCATATCATGACGGGTGTGGTCATGTCATCGCCAACGGTTCGAAGTCGTCTGCTGAAGGCTGGACTGGTGGCACGCCTACCACAGCGTCGGATTCCTTTGTCCACCCACGCCTCGGACACAAATGAGCAAGCGAACGCGTTGACTGGCGTGCTAAATGTGATGGTGGTGTGAGTGGCTAAATGTAATGTTTTGAAAGAGTCCGCATAAATTTGTGCTACGGCGACGACCGCGTACATCTTCTCTGCTACTGAAGTGATCGCAAGCCTTCATTGTTCCGAGCCCAGCGGACAAACGCCAAGTGTGATGGTTTGGGGCGCCATTAGCTACAATGTGCGATCTTACCTCATACGTATTGACGGTAATCTGAACAGTAACAGCTATATTGGGAAGGTTTTAGGTCCCAATGTAGTGCCCCTCCTGCAAGCAGTTTCACAGGCCATATTTCATGCGCACGTTCGCCTGATATGTCGCCCATTTAACACGTCTGGGATATGATCGGTCGTCAACTTGTTCAATCTGGTCCACGCATATAACCCCATGGGCAGTGTGTTCCCCAGCAGCATATTCAGGCTCTCTTGAATCCACGCCCCAACGTTTTTCAAAAAGAAAGATTTTCATAAAAATTTATTGTCTCCCATCCATTTGGCTGATGTAGCAAGCCCTTCAATTTCAAACATGTAGTTTTTAAGGGTACTTTACGGGAAGCACAACGAAGATTTCAAAACTGTCCCAAAAATAGTTCTCATTTTTGAAATATACTTTCTCAAAAAGAGATAAGTATGATTATAAAATGATTGAGATCTGATTATTGATGAATTATGAAATGTTTTGGAAATTGCAAAAATTGAGCTCTTTGTTCCAAAAAAATCTATTCTTCAAAATCAGGCCTTTAAAACTAAACAATTATAATGACATTATTTCAAGAGTCTTTTTTCCATAGTTTTGCGTGAAATGAAAGTAATTTTAGGAACAAGATTTTCTCAAAATACCTCAATGTTTTCTCGAAACTTTTTGAATGGAGAAAGCTAAACGGACTTAATAACTTCAACGTTGTATTGATCTCATCTTTTAATTTTTCAAAAGTGAAACAAATGTATGTCTACGATGTATTATAATATTTTGTGACCGATAAAAATAATGTGAAGAAAAACTTGCATTGTTGAACCCCTAGTTTTTCTTAGGTAAATAATATTCAGGTATATGGTACATGATCAGCAGATATTTCAGTACAGAGTCGATACATAATTATTAGTATATTAACTGTTTCCGTAAGATGGCGCATGCAAATTCAATCGTCATAATAGAAGCAGCCCAGATTCTATTGAATTGTCGTTACTAGTACCCTTTATAAAATACACATAACAATTACTGATATATTACAGATCAAGCTTTTCAGCGTATGGTACAAATATTTTTATGATGGCATTTTAATACGTATTTGTCTTCACATCAACCAACAATAAAGTCAGATATGTAATCATATCTTCACTTGAAAAATTAAATAAAAAATGGAAATAATTATGTGAAAATAAGATTTTATATTACAAAAAAATCGTGTATCAAAGGAGCTCATTTTATCTTCGTTACAAAAACAATAAACAAATAATCACTCTAGAACATAATTCGCTACACGTGCAGTGTACATGGGATATGTACTCAAAACAACCAGCTGGCCCCAGAGGCAGAGCTGCGCGTGTGACAAACAAGCCCGCTCCGGCAAGCTGCCCGATTGGAGCACGCCCCCACACGCCTCTCGCGCCGCGCAGGCAAACAACTGATGGTGCGGCCTTGACTCGGGAGGTGTGCGCTATAAAGGCGGCAGCAAGGGCAGAGATGCTGTTCTGCTCAGGCCTCGCCATGCGCATGCGCGCCCTCCTGCTCGTCGCGTGCGCCCTGGCGGCCTCCGCCGCGGGGCAGAAGGACCCCAACTGGTGGGGAGGGCGCAACACCATCGTGCACCTGTTCGAATGGAAGTTCTCTGACATCGCCTCCGAATGCGAGAACTATCTTGCTCCCAATGGTTTCGCAGGCGTTCAGGTGAATACCCCTTACTTATTTATTCCTCACAACTATTCAAAATAAATAGCATATTAATGCTGAGAACTCTTTGAAATGAGCTAACAAATTATTTATTGGTAAATGCATAAATTGTTTTAAAAATAGATAGAAATAATTCAAAAATATTATATCTGTTACATAAAAAGTAAAATACTAATATTTGATGCCAATGTCACTACGGTACACGCAAGGGGGTGGGATCATCTCCTCCCCTCCCCCCGAAAGCCGAAAACACTTATTTACAAGTACAGTTTAAACTAATTTTCTAATAATAATAATAGTAATAATGGATGGTTAGCATATCGGACTGTTATACCCAAGTTCACAGGTTCAAACCCGACCAAAGTCGTGGATTTTTAGGGCGAAAAATCCTCCGTGTGCCTCCTTTCGAACGAGAAATAAAGCCGGCTGTCCCATGTTAGTAGATTTACTGCAAGTAAAAGATCCTCACGCCTAAATGAAGCCTCTGAGCTAAATTCAAATCGCCTATTCCTTCGCCCAAGAAATATCTCTCTTCTCTACTAGATGGTGAAAGAAACGTAGCGAAATTTGCGTGGTCAGACGGAAGAGCAGGCGTCATTGTCACAGTAATTCAATTCAAAGAAAGAATTATAAATCAACAAACAAAAGTAAACTTTAAATTCAACATACAAAACTTCTCTGTAAATATATCAAGTCGGATATACAGTATCATAAAAACGCCATTGAAGCATTTTAATAGGGATTTTTGTCTAATTTGCTTTGATTTATGGAGCATATGTTGGATATAGAGCATAAATCGCTTATATTGGATAGCATATGTTGGATATAAAGCAGTAGCTCGCTGCTCGGCAAATACTGAATGTGTGGAGCTGCCTTAAGATCCAAATTACATTTTTGAAACATATCTCGTTTTGTATATTGATTTCTGCCATCCTGAAACATTTAACTCCTTTAAGCTTCTTTTCCCATTATAAAAACTTTGTATCGTAAGAATTGAATCAAAAATTACTATTGTGGCGAACCATGACAAAGAACAAATATTCCGCTAACACGCAAAGAAAAATTCGTAAGGTGAAAAAGTAAAAATAGGAATATTTTTAATCAACAAAATGACAATTACAGCCAGGCGCAACTCACATTGTTTCTCAGTACAAATTTAACTTTCTTCATAGACTTCCCCCATCAACGAGTACTTAGCTCTCCCAGACAACGACCCTCCGCGCCCCTGGTGGGAGCGCTATCAGCCCATTTCGTACAAGATCATCAGCCGCTCCGGAAACGAAGCCCAGTTCGCTGACATGGTGAGGCGCTGCAACAACGTCGGCGTCAGGTAGTAGTCTCTCCTGTATTATTTCAGTAGTATCTGTGAGTTTCGTGGCTCTCACACGCAACCAACCTTTATAAATAAAGTCTCTAAAGAAAGAGAATTTCACGGAGGCTTGGCGAATGCTACTTTAACTGTAAAAAGATTAGTGGTTTGTTGAAAACACGCATTTAAATATTCGTTTCAAATGCAATCCACAACACTCGGTAGCGTTGTAAGATCTATGTGGTTATATAACTCCAAAACAATGCGTACTAGAGTCTTGAAACCTGGAATTTATCGGCCAAAGTCCTGAAATATTTACACACAGTAATTTACAGAATGAGATCTTTCTTGACACTTTATTACAATTTGATGGTTCGGCGCTTCTTCAGTCTACCCTATCTGATCGTAGACGTTCAGAAACGTTACGCGTATGTGAAATTAAACTAATTATTTGGTATCGTATGCGACAGCATTGCACGGGTGTAACTCTGTTTGGTAATAAAATTCAAAAGAATAGTTTGTGTTGACAAGGGTACGAGTATTGAACAACATATAAACATTCCAAAAGATTGTAAATTGCTTATTATTTACAATATATACTTGTTCACTAAGTACACTTGTATATACTTACTACATACACTACTACACACTTGTATATAATATTTGTTCACTAAGAAAACTTAAAACAGAAATGGTTTATTTGCAGTGGTTTATAAAACGTTTATTTGCAGACGATTGTGTTATATACCGAAAAATCAAAGATAGCACTGACGAACAAATATTACAGCAGGATTTAGAGCATTTACGTGATTGGGCTGAAAAAAATGACATGGGAATTAATGGATCTAAAAGCAAAACAATAACGTTCGGGCGGGGACGAAATTATGAGGAACCAGACTATCGTTTAGGTGAGGTAATCATCCCAAGAGTCTCATCATGCAAGTATTTAGGCATTCATCTAGATAGTAAATTAGGGTGGGAGGTGCATATAAATCAGACAGTAAGAAAAGCGTGGAAGTCTTTACATTTTGTAATGCGAATACTAAAGAAAAGTTCTGCAAACGCCAAAGAGTTAGCATATCTTACGCTGGTTCGCCCTCTCATGGAATACGGAGTTGCGTGTTGGGATCCATACAGAAAGGCGCACCGGAAAAATCTAGATAGAATACAGAGAAAAGCGAATAAGTTTACCTATAGACGTAACGTAACAAAAAAGTCATGGGAACCTCTAGAAACGAGAAGAACAAAGGCGAGGCTTTGCGCTCTTTATAAATCGTACGTAGGTCAACCAGCTTGGAAGGAAATTCAGATTAGACTAGAAAAACCAAATTATTTCGGCCGAAGCGATCACACCCACAAAATTCGAGAAAGGAAACAAAATTCAGATCTTGGGAAGTTTTCCTTTTGTAATAGAACAATTAGAGATTGGAACAGTTTACCTGCGGCAGTTTTCAAAGCTTTTCCTCTCAGTGTCCGAAGTTTTAGAAATAAGTTAGAACAAGATAACAGTAATTGATATTAAATGAGTAAGTGTTGTGTAGTGCGGTGTAGTGCTGTGAAGTGATGGTCAGTGTAATTCAAAACAAAAAAGTGTAGTGTAGTGAAGTGTAGTGAAGTGAAGTGCGGTGAACGCGATCAATGCTCTTTTCAATGCTGCTTTTCGTCTTGTACTGTATTGTACGGTATTATTATTATTATTATTATTATTATTATTATTATTATTATTATTATTATTATATTATTATTATTATTATTAGTATTATTATTGTTATTATTTTATTATTAATGTAAGTCTTGTAATTTCTGCAATTATTGTTACTTAACTGCCACCGGGTCATACCCATTTGCAGTTCTAATAAATCTAATCTAATCTAATAAAATATTTGTGTTACATAAGGAACAATTTTTTCCGTAAAAATAAGTTTTCTAATTTCTTTCATCTGGGATAGCTTTCATGTCTTTCACCATCTTGCCAGCTGCCATCTATCACCGCCCAAAGTATATTTTTTCAATTTTCTCAATTGATCGATTTCCCTATAGTAGAAGGGAAATATTATTATGAAAATATTCTGGAAGAGTGATACTTCGGTCTTTGTAGAAATGTTCGTTGAAAAATTGTTAGCATTTTTATAAAAGTTTCATAAGCGTTACTGTAAATATGAAATTTGAAACTCATTTTCAAAGAAGTTTTCGAAACATTACATTGGAAGTCATTTGAAGCACATTCACACACCACTACCTAAGGTATACAAATCGCTGAAAATGTGCATTTTAACAGCGTGAAATATATTTAAAAAATACATTTGAAAAATGTTTGAAAAAACATAAAATATAGCAAAATGAAGTTTACGTCATCTTAAAAAGTGCAATTATCACTATCCGTACAAAACGTTTCTAGAAAAAAATGTAGTAGATTTTTAGAAAACAACGTTTGCGCGTTCCTGACAACGCAGAATTCGCCGATTTTTCGAGAAACTTAATCAGACATCATTTAAATCACATTAAAATATAAAACAATAATGTATACAATTTGCTGATAATGTGAATATTAAAAATCTAAGAGTGTTATCGAAAAAATTGGCGTTTAACTTTACTGCAAATTCGAAAATTGAAGCTTTTTTTTCACAGAAATCTTGAAAGGCATTTGAAGCACTTTTACTCACAAACGTAATAATGAATAGAAATGCTAGAAATGTGGATATTAAATTAACGTTAAATTTGTGTAAGTTTCAAAATAAGGAAAGAAGACCCCAAAATAAATTTTATGTCATCTCAAACAGTGCAACTTTTACTTCGAAGAAAAAATTGAAGCCGTTTTTAGAAAATGGCGTTTCAGCGCTTCTGATCCATGCGGAATTTTAAGTTCATTTTATTAGAAAACTTTTTAGTTTTCGAGAAAATATATAAGACGTAGCTCAAAGCACATGTTCTCATAAGTTCCATAATGTAAATAGATCGTAGTTAATGTAAATATTAATGATCTGAGTGGCAAGTCAGAAAAATACATTTGTGTATTTTTTGGAAAATTGAAAGAATAGAGAAATTTTGCTTTAATGTCATTTTATAAAGTACATTTAGCACTATCACTACCAAAAGTATAAAGAAAATAATAATAGGAGCCGTTTTCGGGAAAATCTAGTTTTTGTGATTTTTTTACTATTACACATATTGCATGCAATATAACTACAAAAATTTTTAAAAATGTACATGATCTAAATGAAAGTACTAACTATAGAGAGAAAAATTTTACTTGAAGGAAACGTTTCTAACTTCAACTTTTTAATCGCACGAATAAGCCGAAAGAATTTCAAAGTTTTGAAATTTTAGAACATTGAGAATTAATACTGAAAAACGGCTATCTAAACGCTACTGTAAGGCACACAACATATTCAAACTCTCTTTTGATGCTTATTCTTAAGAGTAATTGTTGCCTAAAGATTAAATGATCCCTAACGTTCTTTTACACATCATTTATTCAAACTGAATGTTATTACAGTTGATATGGCACTTTAAAGTAAATGAAACCAATTCAAAACAATAGCTAATTTAGTTTTATTACTCTCTCCAATTCTGATTGCATCTCATGAATATAAAAACATTATAATGTGAAAACGAATAACTGAATCTATTCAGTTAAATTTACTTGTTTTTAAGAATTTAAACAGTATTTTACAACGCAAGAAGCAATGTATTCACCACAACACATTATTTATCCCAGGGTCTACGTGGACGTCGTTTTCAACGATATGGCGGCCAACTGGCCCAACGCTGTAGGCTATGGTGGCAGCACTGCTGATACATACAACCTGATGTATCCTGGAGTGCCGTATGGGCCTGCAAATTTCCACCCCATCTGCGAAATCACTAGTTACAGTGATGCCAACTTGGTAATGAACATTACGTTATAGTGTCGGGTAACTGATATCGTTTAGTGTACGAGTCCAGAATCTCAGTCTCTTAGAGTCAGAGTTAGTCAATAATAAGATGAAACTCCCACTGTGTGTGTCCTGAAATGTTCTCATCAGGAGCTTTTTCTAACAAAGTTACCGAAGTGCACAGTGAGTGAGGATGGCCTTTGATCGCAAATGATTTTCCTAAAATTTGCATTTCATTTATTTATGTCGTTAATGATACTCTGAATGTACTGTGTGATTCTAAAATATGCGTAGGAGCAATTCAATACTTCCGACATATGTGACACTTTCAAATTAGTACTGCTACTGACTGGCATAGCCTTTTTCGTATTCGTTTTCTATTTCCTTTGGTCTACGCTAGCTATTCGCACTTGTCAAATACTCTTGCCAGGTGCCATGAATCGCCGCCGAAAATTCATTTTCTTTGGGGGTGATATTTTCTCAATTTTTTGGTTTTACTAATAGCAAAAGAAAATATTACTTGAATAAAAGTAGAGTATAGTAAAACCTTGTCCTATATGGTAATATACGTTGAAAACTTTAGGCTTGTTTGAAAGAAAAGTGTTTTTAACAATTATGTATTTTTATGATAATTTTTCACATTTATAACGATTTGTGTACATTATTGCATTTCTGACTAGAAATGCTTGAAATGACTTCCGGTGAACTTATTTGGAAACTTAAAAGATTTCTGTCAAAAAGACCATAAAATTTTGTGTTTGCAGCATCGCTTCAGAAATACTTTCCGGCTCCATATTTTTGAACGAAAATTTCGTATAGCGCGAAATTTTACTCTTTTAGAACATTTCTTATATTTTGGATCTACAATTAGGAAACCAAAAATTGAGAAAAAAATGTACTGTGGTCGGTAGACGATAGACGGCAGCTGGCTAGAGGATGGGGCAAGCCCAAAAAGTAACTCAGATCCAAGAAATTAAAAAACTAAATAGTATGAGAAAGAATGGCCATTGTGTAGCACCATTGCGAAGTTTCACTTCGTATCTGGGCGTTCAACAGGTGCGCAACTGCGAACTGAGCGGCCTCCACGATCTTGACCAATCCCAAGACTACGTTCGCGGAAAGATCATCGGCTACTTGAACACCCTGGTGGACTACGGCGTGGCGGGATTCCGGTGAGTAGAAAATGGAACTGGGTTCCGAAAATGTTATGCTTGATACATGGACATTTCCAAAGAACAACCTTGGATGAATTGTGTTTCCTGACTGCTTAATTTAACACAGTGTGGATGCTGCCAAGCACATGTGGCCCGCGGATCTGGAATACATTTACAGCCAAGTAAAGAACCTCAACACTCAGTGGTTTGCTAGCAATACGAGGCCATTCTTTTATCAGGAAGTCATCGATCAAAGTATGTCATCTACTATAACAACTTTTTAAATATACTGTTCTTTAATATTTTGCCCCATCGCGTATCATTCTCAATCACCAATTTTATAAACAGGTCTGTCATTACGATTACGTTGTTACTTTTTACTTTCTTATATGCGTTATAATTTATATAATTTACGTCTTTATAATAAGTACATAAGCATTATGGCAAGGATGCTTAATATATAACTTGCATTAAACTTACAACTATTCCTATCTACATATTTACATTATGCACATTACTCTCATCACTCTCACTAGTTTGCGTGATCTGGATACGGAATAATACACTTGTACAATACTGTTATGTTAACAGCCCTGGTTGTAATTATTAACCAGGAGTTTCTCGGTTAACGCGGGTCTATGTGCCGAAACCAAAGGAAATAGAAAACTAATACAGGAAAGTGTGTGCCATTCTGTAACACTTGGTAGAGATAGTGCTCAATGTGCTTTATAAGATGACATAAACACTATTTTGCTCTGTTCTTTTTTTTACAAAAATTTAAAAAAGGAATTTTTCATGCTATATTTTCTTTTGAGGTAATTTTTCTCACTTTTGAATTTTTGAGCCTGTATGTTTTAAATTTTGAACAATTTTCTGCGAAAATGAGCACGAATTTCCGCGTTTTAGAAACACGCAAACACCATTTGTTCAAAGATGGCTTTAATTTTTTTCTTCAGACCTTTTGTACAGATTGTGCTAATGACAAGGATTAACATGACATAAGCTTCAGTTTGCTGAATTCTTTTACTTTTTCAGGAAATACGAAAATGTTCCTTTATATCTTTCAAGCCACTTCCATCGATTTATAAACATTATTGCATTGATGAGTGGAAGTGCTTCAAATAAACTGTTTCAAAAACTCAAATTGTTTGTGGAATGGAGCTTCAAATTTTATATTTACAGGGACGTTTGAACGCAATTTTCTTGAAAACGTTTCAAAATTTTAAACGAAAATTTCCGAATAAGACGCAATTTTGCTTTGAGTTTAACGATTACAAAACCAAATATTTGAGAAAAAATCAAAAAAAGTTCTCAAAATGTAGTTTGTGCATCGATCAATGGTAGTTGGTGAGGGTATGTGACAAGACCAAAAAGCTAGCCCTGACGAAAGAAATGAGAAAGCTAACTACTACGGCAAGTCTGTAATTTTGTAGCACCACTTGTATTTCCTGCAATCATTTCCTTAATTTTTCTTTGTTTTAAAATATTTCCGTTATTGAAAGTATGTAGTAGTAATATTACGAGACTATCAATATTATGACTATTTTCTTAATCATGTAATTAGTAGGGGGTTGATTATGAGCTAAAGAAATAGTGAAAGAAAGAATGTGATACAAAAACCGTAAGCCACTATTTGTAAATGACGTTCCTCATTAAGCCACAAAACATTAACGAACACTGTTGCAATACGTAGGTTAACTGTGATTTGTTTGGAAACTACACTGAAAAAATACTTGAAAATGTAAGTTTCTTTTGTATTATATTTCCCCCAAAATGTGTGTAGTAATAAAGTTATTGTTATTATAATCAATAGGAAACTCTCTGTGTGTTGTACGGATACTGTATGCTTTACACATTTTAAAGACAGCTTAACATTTTTATCGCTGGTTTATTATAAAAAATCTGTGTAGTAAGTACCAATCTGGTTGTTTAAAAATAAATCAGTGATAAAATATTAATTTGTCTTAAAAATGTTTAAAGCATAATGTATCCCTATGGTTACAATTATTGATAATTACACAAATGAAATTTGTTACAGGTGGAAATGAGGGTGTTCACAGCTATGAGTACACCAGCTTTGGTGTTGTTACCGAATTCAAGTACGGCTCTATGCTGAGCAGTGCCTTCCAAGGCAACAACGCCATTAAATATCTCAAAAACTGGGGTAAGCTGGAACCCTGAACTATTGCATATGAGCAAACTTTGTATGCATCTTAGCGAGTTGAGCATATAGGAATTACTGTAGAGGCCTAATGTACAATGGACTATACCGCAGGTCCTGAATGGGGTCTTCTGGATGGCGCCAGTGCGTTGGCTTTCATTGACAATCACGACAATCAGCGCGGATCTGGAGGTGGGGGCGACGTCCTCACCTACAAGACGGCTAAACTGTACAAGGTCCGTTTTTCATTTATGCGTTTTACTTATATGCTATGATAGAGTGAATTCTTTTCTTCAGTACATGATGAGTGTGCAAAGGAATGGATCCCTGTATGTTAGTGCATTTCACGCCTCATCGCAAGATGAACACTCCCACGACTTTGAGAGTGTAATCAAGCATCTCAGAGAAAACTAATAATAAATCTCTGGATTTCTTCCGAGTCGGCAAGACTATTATTAATGGAGAAAAATGCAAATTATACACACACACACACACACACACATATAAAGAAAGAAACATTTGATCGTAGGTGTGTCGTCTCATGGACATCACCTCAAAACTATGATCGCTTTCGCTTCTGTTCAAACATTCATGAAATTATCCAATTTCTTCGCAGAATAAATTAATCTGTCACGTTTTAATTTTGATGGTATGTCGGTACCGTGCGCGGTCAAATACCTGATTGTAATGCGCATTTACGTTGCTTGGATTATGAATTAAAATGACTAAACTTTCCAATGTCACTATGCTACTCATTGTCTTTGCACATAATTAAAATTTGGCGCATTTTAATACGAAAATTTACAATACTAGTATCTCACTATAACAAGGAACAAAAAATGAATTAAAAGTACCAACTCAATTTAAATGATTCTCGTGAACAAGCTGAATAACTGTGCTACGAAGTTGTCAAGGCAAGAATGCAGTCCGTGTTCTGTCTTATTTTATTTCTAAATGCAGTCGCATCAACTTTCAATTTAATTTTATCTCATCACACCTCATTTACACTGTTCTGATAGGTACGACAGATTCCTAAACTCAAGATTTAGCGATCGTAAGCCTGCCGCCTCACCACTCGTCCCAAATCCCATTAAACTTGACCTGTTACCTTGCGCTCCGCCGTCTTGGGCCACAGTGCCCCTGCCTTCGCCGCGCGCCGTCTCGCTGCCCGCCGCGTGGCCTTGCGGAACCTCTCGTTCGGCGCAAGCGCTGCGCCGGCGCCCCCGGCCGCGTTGGGCGTGCTAAACTCCACCCCCGCCGCTCGCCGCGCCCTCCGCATCCACACCCGTTGCATCCACACGCCGCGTACTTCTTCCTTCTCGCCTCAAAGTGCTGATCGGCTGCGGGGTTCAAGTCCTTGCACGTCCTCACTAATGTCAAGCGTTTTAGTTATTTCCGGCGTCGGTCGCTGCACGCACTCGTTTTGCGTTCCTTTGGTAAACTTAAAATTCTCTCCGTAGTTACAATATGTGAATTTCACGCTCGCAAGCATCAGCTAATCGTGGCGCCTGACAATACAGTTCTCGAAACGCGGTGCTTTGCAGATTATCTCAATTTTTGCTATCGCTCAGTCCGGCATGCAATAGCATATCTTTTACTGTTTCCTCGCGTCCTTAACTACGTAACTAGAGTTCTACTTATTTTAAAATGGCGTTCCTTCTCACCCAGCATCACGCGCTGGAGTAACAAATCATCTCCGCCAGCGACACGAGCAACAAGAAGGAACTAGCCAATCATCCACTGGATTTATGTGCCTCCTCTTTCTGAGAGGGTAGGTAACCCTTCACACCCCTCCAGGTATACGTCACATGCCCAGCAAATATCACGTGGTGTTGTGATCAGTAGGTGACATGTCACACAGGTGACACTTTCGCCGCAGTATGCGTTCTCCGTACTCCCGCAATTCTATACACAAGATAGCAAAGATATACATGTGAGCTCGTTAAAAGGCAAACGAACTACAACACTAATTTTATTGGTTTGACTTTAACTTTTCTGAAGTTTATAAATCTGTCCTATCAAAGCCAGTTTTCTTTTTAAGCCAATGACTTATATTTGGTCGTATCTAATAACCCTATCTTCTGTACGTAATGGATCCTACATGTGTTATAATCTTATAATCACATCTATTTAGTCGTTTAGATACTTTTAGTGTTAAGACACTGAGAAAAATGTACAATTCTCTACAAACTCGACATATTAAGTGTGCGTCGTATTCTTGTGATTGCAGATGGCGATCGCTTTCATGCTGGCCTGGCCGTACGGCATCACCCGCGTCATCTCCAGCTACTACTTCACCAACACCGACGCCGGCCCTCCGAGCAACAGCGACGGCACCATCAAGGATGTGTTCGTCAACGGCGACGGCACGTGCAGCAACGGCTGGGTGTGCGAGCACCGCTGGAGGGAGGTCCTCAACATGGTTGCGTTCAAGAACACCGTCGAGGGTGAGCTGGAAGCTTCTACCATCGAAATCACGACAGAGTGCCTTAAGGAAATGTTACAAACCTATAGGGCGTGCAGAGGGGACGAAGATGATAACTTACAAATAATGTACTTCAGCTTCCGGGTCAATGACCTCATCTCAATCAGGTGTTTCTCCAGTTTCGCTGATCCATTGAGCAAATGGTGATGTGGCCCCTTGTTTTGCTTCTGGACGTAAATGTAGCTTCACTATGCGCACGTTTTGTTGAGCACTACTTTTGCTTGTAATGGTAGGAGTAGAGGTAAGGGCGAGTTGCTATTTTGTTAGCGAAGCAGAAAAATCATACTTGCGATTCGTTTACCGATGCAAATAAGTTTTCTATAACTCGGCAAAGAAAATGTCTACTTGTTGATATATAGCTATCTCGCGCTTTTTTAAAATTTATTTTCATTTATTTTAAACGTTTACTCATTTTTGAACTATTTATAGTTAAAATCTTGAGAAGTGATTCTGGAACTCAAGAAAACGTGCGCAGATGAACTTCTCCGCCATACGTCACATATAGTTTTTACTGTTTTTTGGCTGAATAAATCTAATCTAATCTAATCTAATCTAATTTCTTTCCAATGAACATTTGGTTGAAAGTCGTTGCTAATAAAAGTAACTTCAACCACACAAACCGACATCGATATCTCAAAAAGGAGTGTGTGAATAAATACGAAACTTTTTCAGATTTTTCTTCAGATTTGTTGCAGTGTATTTGTTGTGGCAAAGTTTGGTAAAGATTAAAACACCACAAATCCGTAAAATAAATAATTAATATGTTGGTAGATGCACCATGAGCATTCTGTTTCGCATGTCGCTAACAGCAGATTCGTTCATAATATATTCCGCTAGAGGGCAGTAGCGGTGCTGTAGAACTATTTTCTAATAGTTTCGCTATAGGCTAGTATCAGAGTGAAAGATGAAAACTTTTAATCTAATAGCGATATGCTGTAAAATAAAATTACAGTATTTTATTACAATTTGAACCAATTACATTAAAAATGATCTTAAACATCGTTGTTTACATAAAACCGATATTTTTCCTCCTTCACAAGGATTAGATGTGAAGAAATTCCTAGCCAGGTATTTTCCAATTTACATTTAACGACGTTACACATGTTGAATTTGCTTCTAATAGTTAGGCAGCTCCGCATGCGCTGGTTTTCGGCATGCACAGGAAGTATTTTTTGTCTACGTCAGAATGTATTCTCCTCGTGTGTACTAGTAATACAAGAGAGTAGCTCAAATGCCTACTTCAGTAGTCTGCTTCTCCTTTACAATATCGTTTACGACGAACGTATCGATATTCAACGTTAAAAATATGTTATTGAAATTAACAGGTACGACCGTCGCCAATTGGTGGGACAATGGAGATATGCAGATCGCTTTCAGTCGTGGAAATGCCGGATTCATTGCTTTCAACGATCAGTACAACACTGACTTCAAGCAGACTTTGCAGGTTTGTTGGACTTTCATCTCAGGCAAATATAAAAAAAGTTTTAAAAAACATAATATATTATATATGGAATTTCTGGTATTGTATCTATTATGCAAGTTACTGATTGTTCAGAGCACTTATACTTTCAATTTTTCATTAGAATTGTCTGTTTGCCTTAACAGTATCTCTTTTTCAGACTGGGCTCCCTCGAGGCACCTACTGTGATCTGATGTCGGGGTACAAGCAAAACGGTAGCTGCTCTGGCAAGTCCGTCACTGTCAACGAAGATGGAACCGCTTACATTCAGATCCTTTCCTCTGAAGACAATGGCATGCTTGCTATCTCCTCTGCTGTAAGAATTCGAAAAATATTTTAAGACTGGATAATGTGTTATGGCATAATTCTTCAATTTTTGTTTTATTTTGTTTCAGTCGAAAGTGAATTGAAGATAGTCTGTACCTGAAGAAGACCAAACTAAAAAAAATTCTTAACTTCAAAAACTGTATTCAATATGTTTAAATAAATATTTTAAACGATATTTTGTTTAGTGATTGAATATGTACAAATGTCTCAGGTTCTTATATATTTCAGCTGGTACAGTATAGAAATCAAAATGTTACCGCGTCTGTCTGCGGCCAGGTTCAGCTTTCGCCCGTCTTGGGCTGCCCTGGTCGTGACATTTGGCAGGGGCAGCCTCACAAACAACGGGCAGAGGAGTGGCTTAACCAAATTAATTCATATATAAAATAGTGGACGTTGCTAGTTGATATGTAATATTTTCAAATAAAAATAGATTGAATGAACGATTTTATGAACAGAAAGAAAATTCATTGAAATAAATTCATAACCTATTAAAGCTTTGAATATACATTACGTTAGGGGAGAGCTGTGAAGAAGTTGGGCCGAAGATCCGCAAAATCGTCTTCTTTAACTTTTGTCAAAGAAAATATTTAGAAAACGACCAGTATTTAGACTGTTTGCACACCTTGGCATTAAATATGGTTGTTAGCTCTGATTCAACTGAGTAATTGAAAGATCGACTTAACAACTTATAACTAGGATGTCAAAGAAATAAACCTGTAGAAGCGAGACTAGAATGTTATTCAGACGCGTTTTCTGTAAACCGAAAGCTTATTGACAAACATTCAAAAGCCAGATTTGACAGGAAGATTTACAGAAAATTATAAATAACCTCTTGAAAATTCTGTAAAGGTTCCTCATTTAAATTAACATCAAGAAATCAAAATTAATGATTTTTGGAGAAGAGAAAAACTACACATCAAATAAAATAATGTTAACTTTTGCTATTTGTAAAATTGTCATTGACGAAGATTTGACAAAGTGGCACATCTTCCTATTATAGTACACACAGACAATATAATAAAGCCGACAAAGACTCAAGAGTTGAGGAAAGTTACGATTCTGATGACCCGTATTGTTTATTAACATATTGAGAAAAATGTTTCCAGCTTTTTGAAGCACGACATTAATTCAGTTTCCGAAGGCCACATATGGTATCCCATTTGAAGTTGAGATAATCATGACTAATATACAGGTGTTCAACCGAACAACGGACTTATATGCTTATATGCACAACTGCAAAGATAGAGTTTATTTTTAAAAAATGCAATAGTGGAATATCGTTAGTGAGAATTTTTAGTGAAGTAATAAGGAAAATGAATGCGAGACAAACTGGTTACCGTGTTCACGGGTTCAGTTTCAATTGGGGGAATGGAAATTGTGAAAGTCAAAAAATTTCAGGGTGTTATGTTCCGCTTGTGGCATAAAAAGAACATGGCTACATTACTTACATTGTTTAAGGTGTACTAGACACTACTAGACAACTACAAACTAGAAAAATACAGACGAGTCTGCTGAAACAATTGTGGATAAATATAGAGAGAAGAATGGGGTGGATTGGGAAAACAATAAATTATACATCTGAACAGGGACAGGGTAGATGAAGATTTCGTGGAAAAATACCTGTATGTAATTATTGTCAAATAAATTAACTTGCTAAAAGAAGTTATAAATAGTGTTTTATTTCTTCATCCTTAGTTTTCACTGTTGAAGATTTAAATGAAATATATTATTGTAGGATATGAAAATGATAAAATGCAGACAAATTAAATATAAGAAATACTCTGATATCCAATTTTAAAAATTTCCAATTTTTTATTCCTGCAAATATTTTTAATTATACTTTTGTTTTACACTGAAGTAAAACATTAAACTTCTCATGATTCAGCATTATGAGTTTCAGGGAAAAATATCAAAATAATTGATCTAAACGATAATTATTTCAATATTTCAAAACATTCAATGGATTAAAAGTAATGTTACGTTGAGAGACATTCTTGATGGCAAGGCTAGAATTGCGTATATTTGAATGTAGCGCCAAAGCATAGCTTCATGAACGTTTTCGAAATTGGCAAGACCGAATGTTCGGCATGTTAAAAATGCTGGGACCAAAGCGTGCAGAAAAGCCGTATTAGAGAGCTTGCCAACTGTCACGGAACGATTTAATGTATATGTTTAACTTATAAAATTGACCTTAGGTTGTAGAAAAGGTACCGTATGAACATCGATGTAACAGTTACACTCATGTATTAATACCCATCATTACATCATCGTTTTATAATGTACTATTATACCACAATTTCTCTCCGAACTATTACAATTTGTACAATACTCATTTCACATCGTAGAACATTTAGTGCGAAAAATACGTATTTTAGGAAATAAAATAATTAAAATATAATAAATAAAACAACACGTAAAACATTGGCAAACAAATACATCCAAAAATATATAATAGTGATCATTAAACACTACGGTATTGTAATATTCTACAAATATTTAAAACATTCGTTTTTATTTCCGCAAATGAAACGCAGCCGTCGATATTTTGTTCTCTGTGTGGCGAGACGCAGTGTTACAATAGTGATAACAATAACCAACAATGATCGCTCATCTATTCGTTTTCACATCTAATACAATTAAAGCACGCATTTGAATTTTTATATTTTTCGTTTTTTCAAAGTTTTAGAATTTTCTTTTCTTTTGTGTTTTATGTCTCATCTTCCTTCGTACTTCGCTCGTCGTTCGTAGCCAGTCGCTAGTCGCTTGTCACTCGTCGCTCGTCGTTCGTCGTTTGTCGCTTGTCACACGACTCGTTGCTCGATCGTATGCTTCTTTCGTTGTTCGTTAATATTTTTATTTTTTCAAAATTTTTGATTTTTATTTTCTTTGAAATTTATATTTTTGATTCTTTATATTTTTCGAATTTTTATATTTTCGATTTTTTATATTTTTCGAATTTTTATATATTTGAATTTTTATATTTTTCGAATTTTTATATTTTTAAATTTTTATATTATTCGTTTTTCCAAAATTTTAGAATTTTCTTTTCTTTTGTGTGTTTTATGTCTCATCTTCAATCGTATTTCGCTCTTCGTTCGTAGCAAGTCGCTGGTCGCTTGTCACTCGTCGTTCGTCGTTTGTCGCTAGTTGCACGACAATAACGTTTGTCGCTAGTCGCTCGACTCGTTGCTCGTTCGTATGCATCTTTCGTTGTTCGTTAATATTTTCCTTTTTTCAAAATTTTATATTTTATTTTTTTGGAAATTTATATTTTTTAATTTTTTGATTTTTTATATCTTTCGATTTTTTATATTTTTTGATTTTTTATATTTTTCGATTTTTTATATTTTTCGATATTTTATATTTTTCGATTTTTTATATTTTTGAATTTTTACATTTTTCGTTTTTTCAAAATTTTAGAATTTTCTTTTCTTTTGACTCATCATGTCTCATGTTCCTTCGTACTTCGCTCGTCGTTCGTAGCCAGTCGCTGGTCGCTTGTCACACGTCGCTCGTAGTTACGTTGCGTCGTTACGTCGCGTCGTTATGTCGCACGTCAATAATGGCGTGTTGCTCGTTCCTATGCGTCTTTCGTTGATCGTCGTTCGTTAATATTTTTCTTTTTTCAAAATTCTAGATTTTTTATTTTATTTTTTTAAATTTATATTTTTGATTTTTTTTTATTTTCGAATTTTTATATTTTTCGATTTTTTATATTTTTTGATTTTTTATATTTTTCGAATTTTTATTTTTTGAATTTTTATATTTTTCGTTTTTTCAAAAATTTAGAATTTTCTTTTCTTTTGTCTCATCATGTCTCATCTTCCTTCGTACTTTGCTCGTCGTTCGTAGCCATTCGCTGGTCGCTTGTCATTCGTCGCTCCTCGTTACGTCGCGTTGTTCGTCGCGTCGTTATGTCGCACGTCAATAATTGCTTGTTGCTCGTTCGTATGCGTCTTTCGTTGTTCGTCGTTCTTTAATATTTTTCTTTTTTCAAAATTCTAAATTTTTGATTTTTTTAAAATTATATTTTAGAATTTTTATATTTTTCGATTTTTTATATTTTTCGATTTTTTTATTTTTTTATTTTTTATATTTTTCTATATTTTATATTTTTCGATTTTTTATATATTTGAATTTTTAAATTTTTTGTTTTTTCAAAATTTTAGAATTTTCTTTTCTTTTGTCTCATCATGTCCCATGTTCCTTCGTACTTTATCGTCGTTCGTAGCCAGTCGCTGGTTCCTTTTCACTCGTCGCTCCTCGTTACGTCGCGTCGTTACGTCGCGTCGTTATGTCGCACGTCAATAATGGCTTGTTGCTCGTTCGTATGCGTCTTTCGTTTTTCGTCGTTCGTTAATATTTTCCTTCAAAATTCTAGATTTTTGATTTTAATTTTTTTTTTAAATTTATGTTTTTGAATTTTGATATTTTTCGATTTTTTATATTTTTCGATTTTTTATATTTTTCGATTTTTTATATTTTTCGATTTTTTATATTTTTCGATTTTTTATATTTTTGAATTTTTATATTTTTCGTTTTTTCAAAATTTTAGAAATTTTTTTCTTTTGTCTCAACATGTCTCATCGTTTTTCGTACATCGCTCGTCGTTCGTAGCCAGTCGCTAGTCGCTTGTCACTCGTTGCTCGTCGTTACGTCGCGTCGTTACGTGGCGTCGCTATGTCGCACGTCAATAATGGCTTGTTGCTCGTTCGTCGGCGTCTTTCGTTGTTCGTCGTTCATTAATATTTTTCTTTTTTCAAAATTCTAAATTTTTTATTTTAATTTTTTTTGAAATTGATATTTTTGAATGTTTATATTTTTCGATTTTTTATATTTTTCGATTTTTTTTATTTTTTAATTTTTTATATATTTCGATTTTTATATTTTTCGATTTTTTTATTTTTCGATTTTTTATATTTTTCGATTTTTTATGTTTTTCGAGATTTATATTATTGAATTTTTCTATTTTTCGTTTTTTCAAAATTTTAGAATTTTCTTTTCTTTTGTTTCATCTTGTTCCATGTTCCTTCGTACTTCGCTCGTCGTTTGTAGGCAGTCGCTGGTTGCTTTTCACTCGTCGCTCCTCGTTACGTCGCGTCGTTACGTCGCGTCGATATGTCGCACGTCAATAATGGCTTGTTGCTCGTTCGTATGCATCTTTCGTAGTTCGTCGTTCTTTATTATTTTTCTTTTTTCAAAATTCTAGATTTTTTTATTTTAATTTTTTTGAAGTTTATTTTTTTTAATCTTTTTCGATTTTTTATATTTTTAGATTTTTTTATTTTTCGATTTTTTATATTTTTCGATTTTTTATATTTTTTAATATTTATATTTTTGAATTTTTATATTTTTCGTTTTTCAAAATTTTAGAATTTTCTTTTCTTTTGTCTCATCATGTCTCATGTTCTTTCGTACTTCGCTAGTCGTTCGTAGCCAGTCGCTGGTCGCTTGTCAATCGTCGCTCGTTGTTACGTCGCGTCGTTACGTCGCGTCGTTATGTCGCACGTCAATAATTGCTTGTTGCTCGTTCGTATGCGTCTTTCGTTGTTCGTCGTTCTTTAATATTTTTCTTTTTTCAAAATTCTAAATTTTTGATTTTTTTAAAATTATATTTTAGAATTTTTATATTTTTCGATTTTTTATATTTTTCGATTTTTTTATTTTTTTATTTTTTATATTTTTCTATATTTTATATTTTTCGATTTTTTATATATTTGAATTTTTAAATTTTTTGTTTTTTCAAAATTTTAGAATTTTCTTTTCTTTTGTCTCATCATGTCCCATGTTCCTTCGTACTTTATCGTCGTTCGTAGCCAGTCGCTGGTTCCTTTTCACTCGTCGCTCCTCGTTACGTCGCGTCGTTATGTCGCACGTCAATAATGGCTTGTTGCTCGTTCGTATGCGTCTTTCGTTTTTCGTCGTTCGTTAATATTTTCCTCCTTCAAAATTCTAGATTTTTGATTTTAATTTTTTTTTTAAATTTATGTTTTTGAATTTTGATATTTTTCGATTTTTTATATTTTTCGATTTTTTATATTTTTCGATTTTTTATATTTTTCGATTTTTTATATTTTTCGATTTTTTATATTTTTGAATTTTTATATTTTTCGTTTTTTCAAAATTTTAGAAATTTTTTTCTTTTGTCTCAACATGTCTCATCGTTTTTCGTACATCGCTCGTCGTTCGTAGCCAGTCGCTAGTCGCTTGTCACTCGTTGCTCGTCGTTACGTCGCGTCGTTACGTGGCGTCGCTATGTCGCACGTCAATAATGGCTTGTTGCTCGTTCGTCGGCGTCTTTCGTTGTTCGTCGTTCATTAATATTTTTCTTTTTTCAAAATTCTAAATTTTTTATTTTATTTTTTTTTGAAATTGATATTTTTGAATGTTTATATTTTTCGATTTTTTATATTTTTCGATTTTTTTTATTTTTTAATATTTTATATATTTCGATTTTTATATTTTTCGATTTTTTTATTTTTCGATTTTTTATATTTTTCGATTTTTTATGTTTTTCGAGATTTATATTATTGAATTTTTCTATTTTTCGTTTTTTCAAAATTTTAGAATTTTCTTTTCTTTTGTTTCATCTTGTTCCATGTTCCTTCGTACTTCGCTCGTCGTTTGTAGGCAGTCGCTGGTTGCTTTTCACTCGTCGCTCCTCGTTACGTCGCGTCGTTACGTCGCGTCGATATGTCGCACGTCAATAATGGCTTGTTGCTCGTTCGTATGCATCTTTCGTAGTTCGTCGTTCTTTATTATTTTTCTTTTTTCAAAATTCTAGATTTTTTTATTTTAATTTTTTTTTGAAGTTTTTTTTTTTTAATCTTTTTCGATTTTTTATATTTTTCGATTTTTTTATTTTTCGATTTTTTATATTTTTCGATTTTTTATATTTTTTAATATTTATATTTTTGAATTTTTATATTTTTCGTTTTTCAAAATTTTAGAATTTTCTTTTCTTTTGTCTCATCATGTCTCATGTTCTTTCGTACTTCGCTAGTCGTTCGTAGCCAGTCGCTGGTCGCTTGTCAATCGTCGCTCGTTGTTACGTCGCGTCGTTACGTCGCGTCGTTATGTCGCACGTCAATAATGGCTTTTGCTCGTTCGTATGCGTCTTTCGTTGTTCGTCGTTCGTTAATATTTTTCTTTTTTTAAATTCTAGATTTTTTATTTTAATTTTTTTTTGAAATTAATTTTTTTGAATTTTTTTCAATTTTTTATATTTTTCGATTTTTTATATTTTTGAATTATTATATTTTTCGTTTTTTCAAAATTTTAGAATTTTCTTTTCTTTTGTCTCATCATGTCCCATGTTCCTTCGTACTTTGCACGTCGTTCGTAGCCAGTCGCTGGTTGCTTTCACTCGTCCCTCCTCGTTACGTCGCGTCGTTACGTCGCGTCGTTATGTCGCACGTCAATAATGGCTTGTTGCTCGTTCGTATGCATCTTTCGTAGTTCGTCGTTCTTTAATATTTTTTTTCAAAATTTTAGATTTTTTATTTTAATTTTTTTGAAGTTTTTTTGGATTTTTTTCGATTTTTTATATTTTTCGATTTTTCATATTTTTCGATTTGTTTATTTTTCGATTTTTTATATTTTTCGATTTTTTATATTTTTCGATTTTTCATATTTTTGAACATTTATATTTTTCGTTTTTTCAAAATTTTAGAATTTTCTTTTCTTTTGTCTCATCATGTCTCATTTTCCATCGTACTTTGCTCGTCGTTCGTAGCCAGTCGCTGGTCGCTTGTGACTCGTCGCTCGTTGTTACGTCGCGTCCTTACGTCGCGTCGTTATGTCGCAAGTCAATAATGGCTTGTTGCTCGTTCGTATGCGTCTTTCGTTTTTCGTCGCACGTTAATATTTTCCTTTTTTCAAATTTCTAGATTTTTGATTTTAATTTTTTTTGAAATTTATATTTTTGAATTTTTATATCTTTCGATTTTTTATATTTTTCGAGTTTTTATATTTTTCGATTTTTTATATTTTTGAATTTTTATATTTTTCGTTTTTTCAAAATTTTAGAAATTTCATTTTTGGCTCATCATGTCTCATCTTTTTTCGTACATCGCTCGTCGTTCGTAGCCAGTCGCTGGTCGCTTGTCATTCGTCGCTCGTTGTTACGTCGCGTCGTTACGGCGCGTCGTTATTTCGCACGTCAATAATGGCTTGTTGCTCGTTCATATGCGTCTTTCGTTGTTTGTCGTTCGTTAATATTTTTCTTTTTTCAAAATTCTTGATTTTTGATTTTAATTTTTTTTGAAATTGATATTTTTGAATGTTTATTTTTTTGATTTTTTATATTTTTCAATTTTTTATATTTTTTGATTTTTTATATTTTTCGATTTTTTTATAGTTTTAAATTTTTATATTATTCGTTTTTCCAAAATTTTAAAATTTTCTTTGTTTTTGTCTCATCGTGTCTCATCTTCCTTCGTACTTGGCTTGTCGTTGGCAGCCAGTCGCTAGTCGCTTGTCACTCGTCCCTCGTCGTTACGTCGCGTGGTTCGTCGCGTCGTTATGTCGCACGTCAATAATGGCTTGTTGCTCGTTCGTATGCGTCTTTCCTTGTTCGTCGTTCTTTAATATTTTTCTTTTTTCAAAATTCTATATTTTTGATTTTTATTTTTTTTGAAATTTATATTTTAGAATTTTTATATCTTTCGATTTTTTATATTTTTCGATGTTTTATATTTTTTTGATTTTTTTTTCATTTAACGAATTTTTATATTCTTCGATATTTTATATTTTTGAATTTTTATATTTTTCGTTTTTTCAAAATTTTAGAATTTTATATTCTTTTGTCTCATGTTTCATGTTCCTTCGTACTTCGCTCGTCCTTTGTAGGCAGTCGCTGGTCGCTTGTCACTCGTCGCTCGTTACGTCGCGTCGTTACGTCGCGTCGTTATTTCGCACGTCAATAATGGCTTGTTGCACGTTTGTAGGCGTCTTTCGTTGTTCGTCGTTCGTTAATATTTTTCTTTTTTCAAAATTCTTGATTTTTGATTTTAATTTTTTTGAAATTGATACTTTTGAATGTTTATATTTTTCTATATTTTATATTTTTCGATTTTTTATATATTTGAACTTTTAAATTTTTTGTTTTTTCAAAATTTTAGAATTTTCTTTTCTTTTGTCTCATCATGTCCCATGTTCCTTCGTACTTTATCGTCGTTCGTAGCCAGTCGCTGGTTCCTTTTCACTCGTCGCTCCTCGTTACGTCGCGTCGTTACGTCGCGTCGTTATGTCGCACGTCAATAATGGCTTGTTGCTCGTTCGTATGCGTCTTTCGTTTTTCGTCGTTCGTTAATATTTTCCTCCTTCAAAATTCTAGATTTTTGATTTTAATTTTTTTTTAAAATTTATGTTTTTGAATTTTGATATTTTTCGATTTTTTATATTTTTCGATTTTTTATATTTTTCGATTTTTTATATTTTTCGATTTTTTATATTTTTCGATTTTTTATATTTTTGAATTTTTATATTTTTCGTTTTTTCAAAATTTTAGAAATTTTTTTCTTTTGTCTCAACATGTCTCATCGTTTTTCGTACATCGCTCGTCGTTCGTAGCCAGTCGCTAGTCGCTTGTCACTCGTTGCTCGTCGTTACGTCGCGTCGTTACGTGGCGTCGCTATGTCGCACGTCAATAATGGCTTGTTGCTCGTTCGTCGGCGTCTTTCGTTGTTCGTCGTTCATTAATATTTTTCTTTTTTCAAAATTCTAAATTTTTTATTTTAATTTTTTTTGAAATTGATATTTTTGAATGTTTATATTTTTCGATTTTTTATATTTTTCGATTTTTTTTATTTTTTAATTTTTTATATATTTCGATTTTTATATTTTTCGATTTTTTTATTTTTCGATTTTTTATATTTTTCGATTTTTTATGTTTTTCGAGATTTATATTATTGAATTTTTCTATTTTTCGTTTTTTCAAAATTTTAGAATTTTCTTTTCTTTTGTCTCATCTTGTTCCATGTTCCTTCGTACTTCGCTCGTCGTTTGTAGGCAGTCGCTGGTTGCTTTTCACTCGTCGCTCCTCGTTACGTCGCGTCGTTACGTCGCGTCGATATGTCGCACGTCAATAATGGCTTGTTGCTCGTTCGTATGCATCTTTCGTAGTTCGTCGTTCTTTAATATTTTTCTTTTTTCAAATTCTAGATTTTTTATTTTAATTTTTTTTGAAGTTTATTTTTTTTAATCTTTTTCGATTTTTTATATTTTTCGATTTTTTTATTTTTCGATTTTTTATATTTTTCGATTTTTTATATTTTTTAATATTTATATTTTTGAATTTTTATATTTTTCGTTTTTCAAAATTTTAGAATTTTCTTTTCTTTTGTCTCATCATGTCTCATGTTCTTTCGTACTTCGCTAGTCGTTCGTAGCCAGTCGCTGGTCGCTTGTCAATCGTCGCTCGTTGTTAGGTCGCGTCGTTACGTCGCGTCGTTATGTCGCACGTCAATAATGGCTTGTTGCTCGTTCGTATGCGTCTTTCGTTGTTCGTCGTTCGTTAATATTTTTCTTTTTTTAAATTCTAGATTTTTTATTTTAATTTTTTTTGAAATTAATTTTTTTGAATTTTTTTCAATTTTTTATATTTTTCGATTTTTTATATTTTTCGGTTTTGAATAGTTTTTGATTATTTGTATTTTCGATTTTTTATATTTTTCGATTTCTTATATTTTTCGATTCTTTATATTTTTGAATTTTTATATTTTTCGTTTTTTTAAATTTTAGAATTTTCTTTTCTTTTGTCTCATCATGTCTCATCTTCCTTCGTACTTTGCTCGTCGTTCGTAGCCAGTCGCTGGTCACTTGTCACTCGTCGCTCGTCGTTACGTCGCGTTGTTCGTCGCGTCGTTATGTCGCACGTCAATAATGGCTTGTTGCTCGTTCGTATGCGTCTTTCGTTGTTCGTCGTTCTTTAATATTTTCCTTTTTTCAAAATTCTAAATTTTTGATTTTTTAAAATTATATTTTCGAATTTTTATATTTTTGATTTTTTATATTTTTCGATTTTTTTATTTTTTAATATTTTTTCGATTTTTTTATATTTTCTATTTTTTATATTTTTGAATTATTATATTTTTCGTTTTTTCAAAATTTTAGAATTTTCTTTTCTTTTGTCTCATCATGTCCCATGTTCCTTCGTACTTAGCTCGTCGTTCGTAGCCAGTCGCAGGTTGCTTTCACTCGTCCCTCCTCGTTACGTCGCGTCGTTACGTCGCGTCGTTATGTCGCACGTCAATAATGGCTTGTTGCTCGTTCGTATGCATCTTTCGTAGTTCGTCGTTCTTTAATATTTTTTTTCAAAATTTTAGATTTTTTATTTTAATTTTTTTGAAGTTTTTTTGATTTTTTTTCGATTTTTTATATTTTTCGATTTTTCATATTTTTCGATTTGTTTATTTTTCGATTTTTTATATTTTTCGATTTTTTATATTTTTCGATTTTTTATATTTTTGAACATTTATATTTTTCGTTTTTTCAAAATTTTAGAATTTTCTTTTCTTTTGTCTCATCATGTCTCATTTTCCATCGTACTTTGCTCGTCGTTCGTAGCCAGTCGCTGGTCGCTTGTGACTCGTCGCTCGTTGTTACGTCGCGTCCTTACGTCGCGTCGTTATGTCGCAAGTCAATAATGGCTTGTTGCTCGTTCGTATGCGTCTTTCGTTTTTCGTCGTTCGTTAATATTTTCCTTTTTTCAAATTTCTAGATTTTTGATTTTAATTTTTTTTGAAATTTATATTTTTGAATTTTTATATCTTTCGATTTTTTATATTTTTCAATTTTTTATATTTTTCGATTTTTTATATTTTTCGATTTTTTATATTTTTGAATTTTTATATTTTTCGTTTTTTCAAAATTTTAGAAATTTCTTTTTTTTGTCTCATCATGTCTCATCTTTTTTCGTACATCGCTCGTCGTTCGTAGCCAGTCGCTGGTCGCTTGTCATTCGTCGCTCGTTGTTACGTCGCGTCGTTACGGCGCGTCGTTATTTCGCACGTCAATAATGGCTTGTTGCTCGTTCATATGCGTCTTTCGTTGTTTGTCGTTCGTTAATATTTTTCTTTTTTCAAAATTCTTGATTTTTGATTTTAATTTTTTTTGAAATTGATATTTTTGAATGTTTATTTTTTTTGATTTTTTATATTTTTCAATTTTTTATATTTTTTGATTTTTTATATTTTTCGATTTTTTATAGTTTTAAATTTTTATATTATTCGTTTTTCCAAAATTTTAAAATTTTCTTTGTTTTTGTCTCATCGTGTCTCATCTTCCTTCGTACTTGGCTTGTCGTTGGCAGCCAGTCGCTAGTCGCTTGTCACTCGTCCCTCGTCGTTACGTCGCGTGGTTCGTCGCGTCGTTATGTCGCACGTCAATAATGGCTTGTTGCTCGTTCGTATGCGTCTTTCCTTGTTCGTCGTTCTTTAATATTTTTCTTTTTTCAAAATTCTATATTTTTGATTTTTATTTTTTTTGAAATTTATATTTTAGAATTTTTATATCTTTCGATTTTTTATATTTTTCGATGTTTTATATTTTTTGATTTTTTTGTATTTTACGAATTTTTATATTCTTCGATATTTTATATTTTTGAATTTTTATATTTTTCGTTTTTTCAAAATTTTAGAATTTTATTTTCTTTTGTCTCATGTTTCATGTTCCTTCGTACTTCGCTCGTCCTTTGTAGGCAGTCGCTGGTCGCTTGTCACTCGTCGCTCGTTACGTCGCGTCGTTACGTCGCGTCGTTATTTCGCACGTCAATAATGGCTTGTTGCTCGTTTGTATGCGTCTTTCGTTGTTCGTCGTTCGTTAATATTTTTCTTTTTTCAAAATTCTTGATTTTTGATTTTAATTTTTTTGAAATTGATACTTTTGAATGTTTATATTTTTCGATTTTTTATATTTTTCGATTTTTTTTATTTTTTTATTTTTTTATATTTTTCGATTTTTTATAATTTTCGAGATTTATATTTTTGAATTTTTCTATTTTTCGTTTTTTCAAAATTTTAGAATTTTCTTTTCTTTTGTCTCATCTTGTCCCATGTTCCTTCGTACTTCGCTCGTCGTTTGTAGGCAGTCGCTGGTTGCTCTTCACTCGTCGCTCCTCGTTACGTCGCGTCGTTACGTCGCGTCGATATGTCGCACGTCAATAATGGCTTGTTGCTCGTTCGTATGCATCTTTCGTAGTTCGTCGTTCTTTAATATTTTCCTTTTTTCAAAATTGTAGATTTTTTTATTTTAATTTTTTTTGAAGTTTATTTTTTTTAATCTTTTTCGATTTTTTATATTTTTCGATTTTTTTATTTTTCGATTTTTATATTTTTCAATTTTTTATATTTTTTAATATTTATATTTTTGAATTTTTATATTTTTCGTTTTTTCAAAAATTTAGAATTTTCTTTTCTTTTGTCTCATCATGTCTCATGTTCTTTTGTACTTCGCTCGTCGTTCGTAGCCAGTCGCTGGTCGCTTGTCACTCGTCGCTCGTTGTTACGTCGCGTCGTTACGTCGCGTCGTTATGTCGCACGTCAAAAATGGCTTGTTGCTCGTTCTTATCCGTCTTTCGTTGTTCGTCGTTCGTTAATATTTTACTTTTTTAAATTCTATTTTTTTTATTTTAATTTTTTTGAAATTAATTTTTTGAATTTTTTTCAATTTTTTATATTTTTCGATTTTTTATATTTTTCTTTTTTTATACTTTTTGATTTTTTATATTTTTCGATTTTTTATGATTTTCGATTTCTTATATTTTTCGATTTATTTATATTTTTTGATTTTTTATATTTTTCGTGTTTCCAAAATTTTAGAATTTCCTTTTCTTTTGTCTCATCATGTGTCATGTTCCTTCGTACTTCGCTCGTCGTTCGTAGCCAGTCGCTGGTTGCTTTTCACTCGTCGCTCCTCGTTACGTCGCGTCGTTACGTCGCGTCGTTATGTCGCACGTCAATAATGGCTTGTTTCTCGTTCGTATGCATCTTTCGTAGTTGGTCATTCTTTAATATTTTTCTTTTTTCAAAATTCTAGATTTCTTATTTTATTTTTTTTGAAGTTTACTTTTTTGAATTTTTTTCGATTTTTTATATTTTTCGAATTTTTATATTTTTTAATATTTATATTTTTGAATTTTTATATTTTTCGTTTTTTCAAAATTTTAGAATTTTCTTTTCTTTTGTCTCATCATGTCTCATCTTCCTTCGTACTCGCTCGTCGTTCGTAGCCAGTCGCTGGTCGCTTGTCACTTGTCGCTCGTCGTTACGTCGCGTGGTTCGTCGCGTCGTTATGTCGCACGTCAATAATGGCTTGTTGCTCGTTCGTATGCGTCTTTCGTTGTTCGTTGTTCATTAATAATTTTCTTTTTCAAAATTCTAGATTTTTGATTTTATTTTTTTCGAAATTTATATTTTAGAATTTTTATATTTTTCGATTTTTTATATTTTTCGATTTTTTATATATTTGATTTTTTATATTTTTCGATTTTTATATTTTTGGATTTTTTGATTTTTTGATTTTTTATATTTTTCGATTTTTTATATTTTTTAATTTTTATATTTTTCGTTTTTTCAAAATTTTAGAATTTTCTTTTGTTTTCTCTCATCATGTCCCATGTTCCTTCGTACTTCGCTCGTCGTTTGTAGGCAGTGGCTGGTTGCTTTTCACTCGTCGCTCCTCGTTACGTCGCGTCGTTACGTCGCATCGTTATGTCGCAGGTCAATAATGGCTTGTTGCTCGTTCGTATGCGTCTTTCGTTGTTCGTCGTTCGTTAATATTTTTCTTTTTTCAAAATTCTAGAGTTTTTATTTTTATTTTTTTTGAAATTTATATTTTTGAATTTTTATATTTTTCGATTTTTTATATTTTTCGATTTTTTATATTTTTCGATTTTTTATATTTTTTGATTTTTTATATTTTTCGACTTTTATATATTTCGATTTTTTATATATTTCGATTTTTTGTTTTTGAATTTTAATATTTTTTGATTTTTAAAAATTTTAGAATTTTCTTTTCTTTTGTCTCATCATGTCTCATCTTTCTTCGTATTTCGCTCGTCGTTCGTAGCCAGTCGCTAGTCGCTTGTCACTCGTCGCCCGTCGATACGTCGCGTTGTTACGTCGCGTCGTTATGTCGCACGTCAATATTGGCTTGTTACTCGTTCGTATGCGTCTTTCGTATTCGTCGTTCGTTAATATTTTTCTTTTTTCAAAAATATAAAAATTCGAAAAATATAAAAATCGGAAATATAAAAAATCGAAAATATAAATTTCAAAAAAATAAAAATCTAAAATTTTGAAAAAAGAAAAATATTAACGAACAACGAAAGACGCATACGAACGAGCAACGAGTCGTTCGACTAGCGACAAACGTTATTGTCGTGCGACTAGCGACAAACGACAAACGACGAGTGACAAGCGACCAGCGACTGGCTACGAACGACGAGCGAAGTACGAAGGAAGATGAGACAAAACACACAAAAGAAAAGAAAATGAAAAAGAAAATGAAAAACATTAAAATTCAGAAAAATAAAAATTCGAAAAATATAAAAAATCGAAAAATATAAAAATTCGAAAAATATAAAAAATCGAAAAATATAAAAAATCGAAAAATATGAAAAATCAAAAATATAAATTTCAAAAACAAAAATCTAAAATTTCAAAAAAATAAAAATCTAAAATTTTGGAAAAAAAATTAACGAACAACGAAAGACGCATACGAACGAGCAACGAGTCGTGCGACTAGCGACAAACGTTATTGTCGTGCGACTAGCGACAAACGACGAACGACGAGCGACGAGTGACAAACGACTAGCGACTGGCTACGAACGACGAGCGAAGTACGAAGGAAGATGAGACAAAACACACAAAAGAAAAGAAAATGAAAAAGAAAATGAAAAACATTAAAATTCAGAAAAATAAAAATTCGAAAAATATAAAAATTCAAAAATATAAAAATTTAAAAATATAAAAATTCGAAAAATATAAAAATTCGAAAAATATAAAAATTCAAAAATATAAAAATTCAAAAACATAAAAATTCAAAAATATAAAAATTCGAAAAATATAAAAATTCGAAAAATATAAAAATTCAAAAATATAAAAATTCCAAAAATAGAAAAAATCGAAAAATATAAAAATTCGAAAAATATAAAAAATCAAAAATATAAAAAATCGAAAAATATAAAAAACCAAAAATATAAAAAACCAATAATATAAATTTCAAAAAAATCTAAAATTTTGAAAAAAGAAAAATATTACTGAACAACGAAAGAAGCATACGAACGAGCAACGAGTCGTGCGACTAGCGACAAACGTTATTGTCGTGCGGCTAGCGACAAACGACGAACGACAAGTGACAAGGGACCAGCGACTGGCTACGAACGATGAGCGAAGTACGAATGAAAATGAGACATAAAACACAAAAGAAAAGAAAATTCTAATAGTTTGAAAAAACGAAAAATATAAATATCAAATATATAAAAATTCGAAAAATATAAAAATTTAAAAAATATAAAAAAATCGAAAAATATAAAAAATAAAAAATATAAAAAATCAAAAAATATAAAAAATCAAAAATATACATTTCAAAAAAAAAAATAAAAATCAAAAATTTGAAAAAGAAAAATTTTAACCAACAACCAAAGACGCATACGAACGAGCAACGTGTCGTTCGACTAGCGACAAACGTTATTGCCGTGCGACTAGCGACAAACGACGAACGACGAGTGACAAGCGACCAGCGAGTGGCTACGAACGACTAGCGAAGTACGAAGGAAGATGAGACATGATGAGACAAAAGAAAAGAAAATTCTAAAATTTCGAAAACGGAAAATATAAAAATTCAAAAATATAAAAAATGAAAAAATAAAAAATCGGAAAATATAAAAAATCGAAAAATATAAAAAATCGAAAAATATAAAAAATAAAAAAATATAAAAAATCGAAAAATATAAAAAATCGAAAAATATAAAAATTCAAAAATATAAATTTCAAATTAAATAACATAAATACATTATAAATAATAATACAATGAAGTATGATATAATCTACAAATTTATCTTACGTAGCATTACTGCATTATTTTTGTTCATGTGTGGCAACTGCACTCCGCCTTTTCGTACTTTACTATAAATCCTTCAAATGAAATATACAGAAACTTGAACCTCTAATTATATAAGAAGTTCAGAAGGTAGATAGAGTACTGAAAAATAGATTTCACGGGCTATAAAGAAAGTAGTCTTTTTTAATAGAAATTTTATTTCGGAAATTAAATTGAATTTAATCTTGAATTAAATATTGATATTGGAATATTGTTTTGTGTTAATTTATATTAATAAATATTAGTGATATTATTATATTATTTTATGGCGAATATGGTTGTAAAGAGGCATTGTTATCCCGGTTTTGTCACAGTTTTAAAATGTATACACCAGTGCTTGCCCACTCAGTGCTCTGTGACGCCACCGAAAGCTGCTCTCCTGGTCCGAGCCGAGCGACGAGCAAGGAAAGCGCCTGAGGCGGCAGCGGGGGCAGAGTGCTCCAGTGGGGCTACGGAGGTGGGGGAAGAGGTTTGCTTGGAAATCGATAATTACGTATATTCAATGATTTATTATTTAGAATGTTTTGAATCAATAACAATATGAAGAATTATATAATAGAATATACTTTATTACATAACTCAAAGCAATATCTGACTCTTTATCTTAACCGGTTCTGTAAATCCACTTCATTCAAGTTTTTTGGAAAAGAGTTTTAAAATTTTAGGGCAATAATATTTTATAGTATGGTATATGATATAAAGAATTAATTTGTTCTGAAACAATATTTAAAGCTAATAAGTAGATAACAAATAGTTTCCCGGTAGGGGTAACGTGAGAGAGGTTGTACCACAGGCTTGACTATTTTTTATGTATATCTTTGTTTGAAAATGTTGTAAATCCTCACGATTTTCAGAATCTTTTCCATAATCTTCAATCAGAAAGTTACTTTACTCATTCCATGGCTGCGGACTGTCTGTCAATTCATAGAATTTACTTTTATTTCGCAGGTTTCTCTGGGTCAAGAGACTACGTAATGAATCTGTAGGTTGGACTTTAACATACTGCCGTTATTTCAAACACACTTAACACTTTATCATTGTTCCAGTACCTGCAAAAGGAAACCTTTCTTCCCAAACCAAAAGAAAATGAACGAGTGTATACGGTCTTCCACTCATGTTCCCTGAAAGATCGGAAAAGACGCACTGGTTTTCGTTATCGGCGACCGCCCTCTGCCCCTTCCTCCCTCGTCTCTTTGCTCTCGCTGTTTCTCCGTGTGCCTGCTCGCGGAGGGGAATTCGGCTCTCATTTCATTTCTCTTTCAGTTGACAAACGCTGGTAATCATTGTCAACGCTGGAGAAAATTAGGAAAAATAGAGGTAAATAAATAACTAATTAGATTATCTGGGAAGGGAAGGTCAAATACATTTTCGAATATCCCCTTTGTAACGAGAGTGGATTCCTGTCTATACTGATAGGTACTTGAGAAAGAACCAATGAGGAGGGAGTATATGCTTTCAGGGGAATGCGGCAGATGAAACGCAGCAGTCCCGTTTCGACCACGATAGCTACAAGTCTCTTCTCATTCACTTGATATTCCCCATACACAGTGTCAAGCTAACACAATAAGAAATTGATTTAGAAGCACTCAGTGAGACATTTCAGAGAAAAGTATAAATTTATGAATGTTCTGGTTCTTCAAAAATATTCAGTAATTTCATTGAAGAGTATTTCACTACGATTAACATTTTGATACACACTAATGATTGTCTCACTAATTGTTTCTACATTGTAAATAAATCTCCTGGAAGTTTGGAAAATGGGAGACAGTAAAACCAGTTTTGTGGGAAGTAACTTGTTTATTTCAACACAAAGATAATATAGTGTAATTAGAGCATTCCCGCGTGCATAATTGCTGTATTGGTCAGGACTATCCTCTACAACTTGGACTGAAATAAAAGAAAATATCAGAAATTAATAACAATGTATAAAAATATATATGATTTAAAAAATGTACATTTTTATTTCGTAAATTAGCACTAAATAACTTAACATTGTGAGAGTGATAGATTAGGCTAAGTGCACTAACTTACGCCCGAGTGAATGGCCAGGACTCCATCGTCCTCGGAGGACAGGATCTCGATGTATGCGGTGCCGTCGCCGTTCACCGTGACAGACTTGCCCGTGCAGGCGCCGTTGCTCTTCGAGCCGGACATTACGTCGCAATAGGTGCCCTGGGAGAGCCCGGTCTGCAACGGAAAGGTCGCATTTACAGTTCTTATTTTCATACAACAGTCGATTGTTTCAGAATAGCACGTTTCCTTAGCTAAGTACTCTCGATATAAATGTCTTAAAATATATGTTAATGTTTCTCCTTTTTCAGCCTTCAAATCAGGAAGTCTGTAAGAAACATAAACAAGACAGTTGCCCAGCGGTAAAAACTCATCCGTTCAGTACTAGTTGCGCTACGGAAATGAATAATTCATACAGGCGTTGATGCATATGTGTGCTCCTGCGCGATTTAACCTTTGTGAATAACTAAAATTGTTACATGAAGAGCAAAAGTTTGTGGAATATGACCGACGGTAATAAATAATGAAGCGTAAATATGTTCGTAGGTCAAATAGTTTGTTATATATATTTTGTGGTCACGTCGCTCTCGCTAGCCAATGTCGAAATATATTGTCGGGGAATTGTTTTTGGATCATTTTTATGGAAGGTGAAGTATAAGTACTAAAACGTAGATAAGTTAACAACGCTCGGAAGCTCCACGATTTGAAAATAGAGGGGTGCACGACTTTAGCACACTGCAATCACATTCATGAAACTAATTTTTTATATATCATTTCCTTAAAAGTTTTGAATGTTTAGTTTTTATCAGGTTTTTAAAGTAACAACCGAGAATACAGATTCTCATTACCATGAATGACGTTACTTCAAGACCTAGAACACTCCTGTTTTAAAATAATTTATATTTTCTAGCTTTGTATATTTGAATCCATTGTCAAATCTAATTATTCTGTCTAAAAAAAGTTAGTTGAAGACAATGGCAATTCAACTTTTTGATCGCAGATAAAGCGAATGTGAAATTTAAAAAATTTCTTCTAAACTTCGTACTGAAAATTAATTTTAGCCCACTCATGCATTACACATACTGCTAGCCAGAGAAAGTTTCCAAGAAAATCAACAAAAATCTCTGTTATAAATTACTTTTAATTCAGTGTAAATTCCAACATCGTTTACCTGAAGGGTCTGCTTGAAGTCGGTGTTGTATTGGTCGTTGAAGGCAATGAAGCCAGCGTTACCACGGCCGAAAGCAATCTGTTGGTTGCCATTATCCCACCAGTTGGTCACGCTGGTACCTGCACAGAAAATAAGTTCTTTACAATATTGTACATTTCCTTCACCAGGAAAGTTTCTATATATTTTAATGCCAATGAAAATTATTTATTTTCAACAGGTTTTATGATGAAATATTTAACACTTTTATTTTAATTTATATTAGATGTTCGTGTCTGAATAGTCGTTAGTGTTCTGATAAATAATAGTGTTTTATTGCAGTTAATTAGTTATAAATTTACCTCAGGGTTAGCCCATACTTACCAATATATAATATATTTACATTATATAATTAACAAAACGAAGTGCATTTAAATGTAATTAAAATAAATTCTCTTTTTACTTCCTTATCAAACATTTTTCTTCGCACAATCTACATCTTTATTTAACGTCTGTCTACATACTTTTTGCCAGGAACACATGTAATAAATAATTAATTCATAATAATTGGTTCATGTGTACTGATAGTTCTGAAGTCTTACCAGCGACGGTGTTCTTGAAAGCGACCATGCTGTAGATTTGCCTCCAGCGGTGCTCACACACCCACCCGTTGCCGCACGTGTTGTCGCTGTTGATGGTGACGTCGAGGATGTTGCCGCTGCCGTCAGCAGGAGGGCCGGCGTCATTGTTAGTGAAGTAATAGCTGGACATGACACGGGTGATACCGTACGGCCAGGCCAGCATGAAGGAGATGGCCATCTGCACAGGACATAATCAATGTATAAACAACACATTTATCTCCATTGCCTATATTACGCTTTCTAAAAGTTCCAAGTAGTTATACTTTTGTAATTACACGCTATTAGCATTACTCAAATAAACCATAAACACCATACTTTTGTAAATAGACTCAAATAAACCACCATCTATATAAACCTCTACAAATATCTACCATAATCTCAAATAAACCACCATACTATCGTAATGATACAAGTGGGATTTTAAAAATACTGATAAGAAGTATCGCAATTAACTATAATTTTTCAGTTTTCACCAAGACTTACAGTAAATAGCTTTTATTGTTTAAATGAATTGTCATGATTGCTTTGTACCTTGTAGAGCTTGGCAGTCTTGTAGGTGAGGATGTCTCCGCCGCCGCCAGAGCCGCGTTGGTTGTCGTGGTTGTCAATGAAAGCCAGAGCGCTGTCGCTGTCCAGAAGACCCCACGCAGTTCCTACGAGGAACAAGATTGTTGTTGAAATTAATTTATCTACTCTTAATCCACTCCTCACAAACTTCCTCCTTCCACTTCTAAAACAAAATTCATACCATTGACGTATTTTGAAGTTGTATTGTGTAAATTGACGTAGAATTTCGAAAGATTTGTTTTGTTGGTGCTCACCGTAGTATTATATTTAAGTAACTTTATATTTTCTATATCTCCCCTACTTTGAAAATGCATGTGATTCTTTGATTTCACTGGTCGGCAGTGATTTTCTTAAATGGGTAACTAGCTTTTTCTTATGCACTTTACTATGAAAAGCGCTATGTTGTTCATTTGAACAGCCTATCCATTCATTGTTATCCAATTAATAAAATTGTCAGTGCAAAATCCTACAATCGGTAGCGGATCGGAGTAATCGAGGTGAACGCCAACATGGCCTACAGGCTTCGGCGGAGGGTTATGGGCTGACGTGTCACGATGCAGGAGGTCCCTGTGTGTTGTCATTCCAGGGAGATTTCTCCCAGGGTTGGTACAAATGTTCTGTAGGTTTTATTCCCACTCCCGCGGACGTGCACCTTTGGGCTGGAATCTGATTACGATGGGACGCAGCACACCACCGGGGTGCCCCCCCCCCGCCCACTTAAGCCTGAGTCGGGCGATTCTACCAGATCAGAGTTGCTAGCGTCCGGGGTTAATTAAACACCACTTGCATTACGCCTCGACGCATCCCTACTCAATAACCTATGAGAATCGAGCACTGCCACGACGAAGCCGAGTGTCCATCTGGGGGCAACTCCTCCTGTACGCACGTTGACGCGAACGACGTGCGTTTAGTCGGAATCTAGAGTGACATGACGGGAGATTTGAAATTACTCGTCGAACTTTTTCTTGTGGGCTTGATATTATGTACTGCCCTCAATCCTCGGTGGCAAAGGTCGGCGGGTAGGGACCGAAGTGGGTTATCAGGTAATCAGGATCGACTAACCAGGAGTAACCAGGCCATTCGGGGGTTGGTTCTCCCTGCGCAGGTGGGTAGGAAATGCTGGAAGAACGAAATTTCCCTCCTTGTGTTCGAGAATGTCACATGCAGTGCCATTAGGATAGCCGAATGAAGGGTCCGCCGAATATAAATACCGACCTAAAATTAGACCTTACAATATTATTTTCTTCGAAACTCACCCCAGTTCACCAGCCAGTGGATGGGGTTGTTGCCTTTGAAAGCGTTGCTCAGCATGGACCCGTACTTGAACTCCGTCACCACACCGAAGCCAGTGTACTCGGAGCTCTTCACAGCCTCAGTGCCAGCTAGAACAAATAAATCGCATTTAATACGCTTTGCATCATGGGTTCATCGCTTTATTGAAACTGCTAACGTCTAACGGATTCTGAAAACTTTTCACGCACTGTACAAATGCTATAAAATACGTAACACTTATTGAAAGTTAAAGTCAATTACATTTTTTGTAATTATCTACAATAAAAATTCAGGTAATATGTGTAAGTCGAGTGAAGAAGACTCATAAAGTTGTCAAGGAATGTGTCTAATTACGAAATTTGGAAAGTAAACTGAAATTAAAAGTAGTTTCCAGGAAAAGTGAAAATTGGTTTAGAGTTGAAGTCCAAACAGAAGTACATTTTTCTCAAATTAATATTTGATTTATTTCTTTTATGATTTATGCAATTAATGTGCGAATAATATAATAATACCATACATTTTATTGGGAATTTATGCAACCAAAAGTAAATTTGCAGAATGTATGAATTTTTAGTTAAATATTAAATTAGATTACCAGTTAAACTTTCGCACATGAAAACCCGACCGCATTGTTTCCTCCCACATCCGCATGAAGCGAAAATGTGTGTGTTAGCGACACGCAATTAAATGAATTATACATACTCTACACCTTCGGCGTTTCAATAAGGGAGATACTCTTAAAGGCTTACCTTTAAAAGGCTATTTCCGTAGCCTGAGAAGTGAGAAATGCAAGTCGAGATGTTGGGTCTCATTAGTCAGATTTTAAGACAAGTTAGGACTTACCATTTTTGGACTACGTTTGGTCTATGTCAAAAACAGTTTATTAATGGGGTATGCGAAATCGAATTTTCTCTCGCCGTTTCTCTATACGTACTGGTATTTATACTTGTAGAGTAAAAATATAATTCGCCACATCTCGGTGAAATTTTCAGTTTCTTTGCAATCGCATTTGCTAAAATTAGCTGCAGGTGTCGTAAAAACGTCACTACAATACAAAAATAATTTTGCTGATTATTTTATTTCGAAATAATTAGACTATCTCTTACTCTGGTCGATGACCTCCTGGTAGAAGAAAGGCCTGGTGCCGCTGGGGAAGAAATCAGTGCTCAGGTCATTGACGGCGGCGTAGATGGCTTCAAGATCAGCAGGCCACATGTGCTTGGCGGCATCAACACTGTCGCAAGAAAGATCGAAATAGTTTTGAAGACTCACGACCTAAAAGGTGAAAGTTATTGCGCAGATTATCCTGTAGTATCGCCGATGATGTTATATACAATTCAGCAATATCTGCAGCTACATATTTGATTTAAATTGATTGCATAATTACTCACTAAAAATAAGATGTTCAAACATTATTTTATAAAAAAATCAGAATTGTTACAGTCAAAACATCTCAAAGAAGTCACTCGTAAATACAACAAAAAATTTAGAAGAATTTATCACATATCTCTAACAGTGATAAAATATGACGTCAACTAATTGTTTGTATGACAAACGTTTTCAAGTGAATTAAGTTTTTGATTCGAGATTAAGTTTTTGCTGCTTTCGTCTGATTCAACACAAAGATCGTCATTTTAGATGAACCGGATGGACTTACCGGAAACCAGCAACGCCATGGCTAACCAAAGTGTTCAGGTAGTCGACGATCTTTCCGCGCACGTAGCTCTGGGATTGGTCGAGGTCGTGCAGGCCGCTGAGCTCACAGTTGCGCACCTGAAGAAGGAATTAACCTCGTATGCATCACCGCGGACACTCATCTGCGGGACTGCGGTGACCGCTGAATCCCGCTTAAGGCAGGGGAATCTTTGTTTTGTGATTGTGAAAGTCAAAGATATACCTCCATGAGTCACATAAAATTGTCTACTTGCCATTAACTACTTCATAATCGGATAAAAAAGACGTTAACGTTATTATCAGTTAAGGCCATTTACTAGTTTCTAATATCCTTTAAGGTAAGTTGCTACTTACATTGTTAGCATCGTTGTAGTTGTTGACGGAGCACGTGGAGTGGAAGTTCTCCGAGGAGTAGGACACAGCCGGGTAGTACTTGTTGGCAGGGTCAGGAACATCGCCGCCGTAGCCGACGGGGTTGCTCCAGGTAGCGCACATGTCGTTGAACACGACGTCCACGTAAATCCTGCGTCAGACAATTGCAGAACCAGTGAATGCAGAGTAGACTCAAGAGATCAATGTGTTTATATAAGATGGTTCAGAACCACTGTTACGAATGTCTAGGGTGTAGGAGGTCGCAGATTGTTACTTTTTACCAATGAATGTTAGTATATTTTTCGCCGAGGACAATTGCACACGATTAATTCCCCAAATTGTTAAAAGCTTTGTAGTTATACAATTAATGATGGGTTATAATACGAATTTCTCGCCCAAAAGTTAGTTGCGAATATTAAATATATTCGCACTGAAAGGCCTCTTCGATGGTCGCTGCCGCCACCGTGGTGCTTGCTTAGACACAAGATGGCGCCCCTTCTCGGAGCGCTGCTGCTGCTGCTAGAGAAGCTCCCCTCCCCCCCTCCTCCCGCAGCGCTCAACTGACAGCCGAACCGCGCGGGCGGGCAAACGCTCATTGCAGCGGGCCGCATTCCTGGTTGGGAGATTTTGGCACCGATCTGCCGGAAGACATTGGAGCAGAGCGACGCAGTGGCAAAGGAAGTCTTGTAGAAGCAACACGCGCTCTTCTTTATATTTATTCTCTTAGCTACAGTTTATACTGTTGTAGTTTTATTGCATATTATTATACACCGTCTGTGACAGTTGTGGTGGTACTATTTAGTTAAAAATATTCATTGTTGTGTTTCACAAATTCAAATACTTGATTCTGTGTATGCATTCTCATGTTACATTTCGATGTTTGACAAGAGCCTGTCAACTGACGTCTATTGGCTAACTAAATTCATTGTGTTTCTAACCTATCGATTTTGTACTCTACTATGTTTGAAGGCATTTACGAAAATGATTGCAATTAAAATATGAATACTTCACATAAAATCACAGTTCTCGTTTGTGTTCGCCTAGAATGCGGAGGGGCCGTGTAGTGGGGGAGAGCAAGTGAGTGCAGTGCTGAGTAGGGGAGGGCAAAGTGCGGGGAGTTTTTTCGCCGGAAGGTGTTCGGTCAGTGCGTTAGTCGAGGCTGAAAGGTACACAAATTGTGACTGCCGCATCGGCTCTGCTGTGCTGCGACGCGGCTCGCCGCGCTCTCGGCCACTTCAGGCTGTTGCAACTCGGCCCTCGGAGGTTGTGGAGGGGGAAGCGCCCACCTCACTTTCACTGCATTTCCTGGAAGCAACATGAACAGAGCGGTGCCTGACAGAGGAAGCCACAGCCCTTTTTTCTGTCCCACCGGATACCATGCCATCGCCGATGCAATTGGAGATAATATGTTTGCAGGACTCCATACTTCTGAAGGGCAGACATTTTGATAACCTTTATTTGTCGCGATGGCATTAGAATTTTCAAGTGCTTTCATTTTCTTCGCCAAACTTCATAAAATGCAGCCAAGATCATATCTATGTTTGGGTCAATATAATGTTATAAGTTTTTCTCTGCAATGAAAATAATAAAATACACAGAAAGAAACCAACGTCTAGACAAGACATTGAAGAGCGTTCTAGGTATCGACACAATTTAAGGACTATCATTAGATATTGCTTCACTTGTTAAGAACATATGTTTAAAATTAATTTAATAAAGTATTGTTGAATTGAATCGAACCTTCCATTTCCTGTTAAACTTAAAGGTTTCTTTCTCAGTACGAGCTCCGGTTGGGTTGTGAGCCACCTAATGTCTCCAAGGGCAAGTCGCGCCGGAAGGGCTTATATTTCGGCAGCTAGTGTTGACAGAAGACTGTGCTCGCCACTCTCCGACAGCGCCCGCGGTGCCTCGGGCAGCTGCGTTGGAGCAGCTTGGGCTGTCTTCGTGGGCGACCGGACGCCGTGCGCCCGCCGCCCACATCTGCCACCGCTGCGTCACGTGGTGCCTCGGCGCTCTCAACCTGCGTTGCTTTGGGCCTGCGTCCCCTACCCGAAGAGGAAAAGCTAAACTTGTGGTCATCTCGCTGCCCTCCACGTACGGAGCCAGCTGGGCGGGAGTGACGTCACAGTATATATTGTGACGTCACTCGAGAAAAGTGTGATTGTGTTATCCCACTGCATCTGCTCGGTGCAACTTGCAGCTTCAAAATTTAATTCCGGTACTCAAAGATTTAGTAAGTAAGATTTCGAGCCTTTTATTTTCTTCTGCTCTCCAGAATTAATGAGTGTGCCTCTTTTAGCGTCGCGGGCTCCGGCTGCGCGGGCATCGATGCTACAAAATGTGCAACGCCGCCTACCAGTGGATGAAGAAACCAGACACCGCAGGGCGACTCAAATGTGGGTCGGTGACAGTGATGGCGCGCGGCATAGTTTTCAGTGAAATAGTTAACTTGTTCGAAGCAAAGCTCTGAAAGGTAGTTATTTCAGACTTTACTCTTATATAATTGGAAGTATTTTGGGAAAAAATACAGTGCTGTGGCAAATTGAAAAGTGTGTTTGGTTTTAAAGTGAAATTGGCTATATTTAGACTAATGTACCGCACTGCTTGAGTCAAGTAAGTAATATTTGGTGATCATAAAATTGTCGCGGGATAACGTGCGCACTATCTCACTCAAAACTCCACTGATAAAACTACTTTAAATAATATTTAATCATTGTTTTTCTAAACATTAGTGAAAAAGGTAAAAACGTTGAGTGTTTCTACGGTTTGTAGCCGCCTTAAACCCATTTCTAATTAATACCGTGCAGAAATGGTTCTACTGGTGCCGATGTTCTTTTATCAATATCTAACTGTTTTCCTTAAGTCTTTGGACTTTTATTTTTTATACAGCCATAACCAATACTATTTTTTAGATCAGATTTCATCTGACAAAAAATCTCTATTTGCTACATACAAGAAAAAATTCAAGAAAAAATTGGTGCAGTTTTTGCAAGCACATTTGTTTAAAATGGTATTAAGAGCGCACAAGTTTCACGCACAATTGAGCCAAAAATTCTTGTTTTCAAAAAATTGAACGCGACCTTATTTTAAGATGTTTTTTGATGAACATATTTCATTCAAGAAAAAATCTTTTCATTATTGTAGTTGTCGGATAGGGCTAAAAAAAGTTTAAATTTTTGCTTTTTTCAAAAATTCAGTTTTCAGTAATAATGAGACCTGCCCCATTCCCTTAAATATATTTAACACTACCCAACAACAAAATTTAAACAAAAAATGTGGCCCACTTTTTTAGAAGTTAAAAATGTCCCAGGGGCTTCATGTAAAGTACCCACCAAAATTAAAATACCGGTTTCCAATTCAAGGAATTATCAATTTTGTAGAAAATCGGTTTAATAATTTAGTCAGTGGAGTTGTTAAGAGACGGACGGACGTACAGAGATTTAACTGTCAATCGATATTTCGGTGTTAAGGGCCCCCACAACATGTACGTTGGCTACACCACTTGATAGAGGATTTTTTCTATATTTTATAACTGGATTTATCCACTTTTTTATTACCAGGACCCGTCAGTAAGACCTTTTTCTGCCGAAAACTTGCCATGTTTTCTCCCAGCATCATTAAAGTTTCCCTCTACTGCTTAAGCCGGAGCGAGAAGGCAAAAGGAAAGAAACAGAATGTAATCTGCTCTATCTATTTCTAGCTTCTATAGCCCCGATGCAGCGCTGCGAACAGGATGCTCCTGCTAATGACGTTACCTGACGCCTACGTTGTTGCAGCGCCTCACCATGTCAGCGAAGGCGGATTCGTCGCCAGAACGACTGATGATCTTGTAAGAGACGGGCTGGTAACGTTCCCACCAGGGACGGGAAGGGCTGTTGTTAGGGAGAGCCAAGTATTCGTTGACTGGCGAGGTCTAACAAATAAAAACTTGGTTAATAAATTAAAATTAAAATAAATATTTCAAAAAAGTACGAAATTTATTAATGGAGAAATCTATATTGAAATTCATCCATTTAGCAACATTTTATTATTAAAAGGAAATAAAAGAGTCACTAGCAATCTTTTGTAAGCTCTTAGGTTAAAATACTAATAGAATCATGAGCAATGTTTTACACAGGAAGATGAGAAGATACAGAACTGGAAGATGTGAAGTAACTGGTTCCACTGTAGATTATCAATCGAAAAGACGCTGGACTGGCTTAATTGTTAAAGGATGTTTCTATCTCTTTGAAATTTTGAAAGGTCAAATAAGAACACAAAATTCATAAGACTGGTTAAACCTCGTCCTTTAAAATGTAAAATTGAATACATTTCAATATGACAATACATTCTACGGTGTTTTGTCTGCATTATTCTTACTGTCAATGGATTTTGAAAATAAACAAGAAGAGAAAATGAGTTTTATATTCTATTCTAATCAAATTTTTAATTTGCTCGAGGAAACATATAAAATATGTTAGGCACATATTCCGAGACGTGTTTAAAATATTATGCCGCTGAATGTATTCAGTATGAGTATCAAATACACATCGTTTGAGAAAAGTAATTTCTAAAAATTAAATATTATTTTGAAAACCAGTTTGATAATGCCAAAGATACGTTGACTTTTCCAGAACGGCCCCAGGGAGAGGGCTCACCTGAACGCCGGCGTATCCCATGGGGCCCAAGAAGCGCTCGCACTCGGCGGCGATGTCGGAGAACTTCCACTCGAAGAGGTGCACGATGGTGTTGCGCCCGTCCACCCAGTGGGGGTCCTTCTGGGCGACGGCCACGGCCGCCAGGGCGGCCAGCAGCAGCAGGAGGGCGCGCATGGCGGCGGAGGGAGAGAGAGAGAGAGAGAGGGGATGGAACGACGGCCCTACCTCTCTGTCGGCCGCATCGCAGGCCTGGGCTTATATATCCGTCGCTCCTTACCCCGGGCTGAGGCCTCGTGCGGGAGACGTGATGGGAGGGGAGGGGAGGGGAGGGGAGGGGAGGGGAGGAGATCGTGCTACTGACGAGGCAGCGCGGATCAAAGCGAAACAGATGCGTGTGCAATGAGGCGAGGGAGGAGGGGGATACGTGATGCTCTCATACGGCGATTGCATGCACTTCATTTTAACACATTGATTTTCAAATGAAATATTCAATTTACTGTTTTAAAGTGTAGTGTAGTTATCGTGGACAGGTATTTGTCGTTGTTGGATTCAATAGTGTACTTAATAAAATGTACAGATCTGCACTTATCTCTCTATTAAGTTTGATAGTTGTAACCTAACCTAAGTGTTGGTCAGCGGCGGATGGTGCCCAATCTAACAGGAGGGTGCACCTCCATCAAACGTCGGAAATTTAATTTTTAAAGTTCAGGATACTGATATATAAAATGTAATCAATTCGTGTAAATTAATTAAAACTAACTTTAATACAAATTTTTATTGAAATGTTACTTACACGGTTTTATACGTAGTGTCCCAGTCAAGTATATACTCCCGCGCACGTAGTTCTGGCTTTTATTTCCAGTGGGCATTTATGATTCCTTCTTTAGCTTCGGTAATCTTCATCAGTTTTTGAATTAGATATTAATTCAGTCAATTAACGGTAATAGAATTAACAAAAACAAAAGAGAAACTTTTACTTTCTCGTTTTAACAAGGGAACTTCTAAAAAGAGAAAGTTACGTAATTATGCTGGAAAAGCTGCGAATTTTTGGCAGAACCACTCATATTGCCAGGCCCTGGTAACGAGAAAATGGATAAATCCAGTTTACATTTTGAAAGCCCTTGGGACATTTCCAAATTTTCAAAAAATGGCTTCATAATTTTTGATTCAGTTTTGTTGTTGAATAGTGTTTAAGTTGGAAGTTTGTTGAAAGTTTAAAAAAATGGCGCATGTCTAATTTTTTTTAATTTGATTTTTGAAAATTGGATTGATTGATTGATTGTTTCAGTGTTTCCGGGCACGTCAACTAACAGGAAATTTTAAATTCTGTTTAAGCAATTTTTTTCTCAAAAACGGATGTAAAGGTCTGAAAATATGTAATGATGAAACTAAAACTGCTAGTGAAAACAAACAGCTAGCGTATATGAGAAATGGTACTGAGGATTCGCAAGCTCTTTACCACCAAAAACTGTGGCTAAGAAAATTACTAGAAAAGCTCATGAAGGCTCCTATCAATAGGATACAGAATGACATCCATGGAAGGCAGACATTAGCATTCATAGCTCTAAGGCACTTAAATGCCAAGGTGAAAGGAACACACGAAAATGTCTGTTATATCGGAGAAAGATTAGAAGGAGGTCTATCAGAAGATATGGTAAACAGATGTGGACGATGATTTGGATCAAAATCTAAATAAATATGACATTTATGAAGTAGAAGACTTATCCAAACATGAGCTTAATAATGCATACAAAAAATTAAAAAAGAAAATAAAAGCCGCATGACTTGACAATAGAAGTGCAGAACGTTTCAAACATGGGGAAAGTTAATCCTGTAAAGAATGTGGATATTCGTTAATAAATATTGGAGAAAAGAAAAATCCTTGAAGAGTGGAAATTATCCAAAGTTATACCATTGGTTAAAAGAGAATCAAGATGCTCCTGTGACAAATAGAGGAATTAGCCTTCTAAATACAGGCTCTAAAATAGATTAAAAAATATATCAAAAGACTTATTATTAGAAGAAGAAAGTGGCTTCAGAAAAGGGTGCTTTTCACTGACGATGCTTTCACTATTAAGCAAATTATCGAAAAAAGAAAGAAATTTAATTTAGACACGCACTTTGCCTTCATAGATTATGTCAATGCTTCCGAGAGAGTGCTAAGAAACAAATAATGAAACATCATGTATAAAAGAGGTTATCCCATACTTTTGATACAGACAATCCAACAAGTACATGAAAACAATGAAGCTATCATTCACATCGGAGGAAAATTTTCGCAGGAGTTTTCTATAAATCAAGGCGTACGGCAAGGTTGCAGCTTATCACTGACATTATTCAATGTTTATCTCGATGATAAAATAAATGAATGGTAATTTATGTTCCACAAGACATCCTACTTTCAAATAATATCTCAATTAACAACTTGCTGTTCGCAGATGACCATATAATTCTACAAGAGACAGGAGAAAATTTGCAGATATTGGTACATTCCCTCCAAAGAATAGGATATGAATATAAAATGAAAATAAAAAACCAAAACCGTTTCAAAAAATAAAACTATAGCATTCCGTCAGAACTAAAATCGTTGAGGATGGACACTATCTAGAACAAGTAAAATCATTTAATTATATATGTTGTAATATTTCTTAAGAGTGAGATGAAAATATAGAAAATAAAATTACATATATTTTAAAAAAAATTGTGGATTATTAGAAAACACCTAAAAAATAAAACAATAAAAGAAATTCAAATAAAACTCTACAAAATAATAGCAGTACCAGCATTTCTATATGGCTCAGAATCATGGGTTACTCGTAAGAAAGACATGTCACAGGACAAGCAGTTGAGATGAGCTTCCTGAGATCTGTGAAAGGCTGCACTAGACTCGATAAAATAAGGAATATTGACATACGAAGTAAACTCAATATCTTCTCACAAACCACTCGTACAGAAGAAGAAAAGGAAATGGAAAGAGCACGTTGAAAGAATGACCGATGGAAGATTCCCAAGAGAGAAAATGAAATATTTACGCCCTGTGGAAGAAGAGATTTAGATTGCCTGAGAAGAAGAACGAGAGGCCGGAACAGTCATCGCCCTAATCTTTGAAACTAGAAGAAAAAGAAGAAGATAAAACCTACAAAGGATATTTCAGCCATTCCACTATCGTGAAAGAAAATATGAATTATTTAAAATACGTATTATTGAAAAGGCGTATTTCATATACAAATATTAAATACTGCCCAACCCTACTCATTACAAATCGTACAACACTTGGTGGGAAAACGAAATATTTTCAAAAAAATATTAACACAAATTTGACAATTATAATTAATTTGACAATTATTCAGGTAAATCATGTCCCTGCAATAAGACGCAATATACAAAAGAAATTAGCTTTCGCGCCATTATTTTGGAGTCATTGTAGCATTCCAATCTGATATTCTCTGAAAGCTAGCAGTATTTCAAATAGGTTTTAAATAATTGCTAAAAGATTAATGTGTAAAAATATAATAAAAGATTGAATGAAACACACGAAAAAGTATATGAAATATACAAATTCTTACATTCGAAGCATCCAAATTTCGGAAATTACGAAAACAAAGCGCAGTACATTCAGACCGGCAAATTTTTGTTTCCAATTTAGCCCAAAAATACTCAGAAATTTAAAAAATTGAATATGACCTTATTTGAAGATCTATTTTTGATAAACGTACCCTCTCCTGTATTTGCACCCACACCACCTAGATATACAGTTTCTAGATAATGTTGCTTGCGTTGCATGGTTGATATCTTAAGCTGAACAACATTATAATTTTATGAATGATGGCCTAAATTACACAGCTCTTTAAGAATTATTTGCCTCCGGTATGAAGGAACGATGAAAGCCATGGCCAGACAATATTTCGGTTAACTTTATGTACTCGTATATCACTATATTAATAATAGAAGTTGTAGAATCAAGTACAGTAAGAGGGCGAGGCAACAAAAACAAATTAGTATTGTCATTTTCAATGGGAAATTATAATTAAAATAAAATTAATTATTTTTCATACAATTCATCCAATAATTTTCATAGCTCGTAGTTAGTGTGAAACCTGTACATATTTCATTAATTTCAACCAGAAATATCTAAAAAAAAAAGTACTCGTTTTTTCAAGTAATTGTACATGATATTTTTAAAGAGCTAATTTTGTACAACAGACTCAGAAAAAATCTCCATTTTCAAATGTGAAATTTTAAATATTTTTCCAATTGTCGAAAAGTCGAGGGAATGAACAAAAATGAAACTTTCACCATTCTCTTAAACGTCTTTTGCACTATTCAACAACGAAATTTAATCAAAAAATTTGGTGCCAAATTTTGAAAATGATCCAGAGGCGTTACGTAAAGTATCCCCCAAAATTAAAGTATCGGTTTCAAGTTCTGGGGTCCGTGACATAATCTGGAATGATTACGGAATATCAATTTTGGAGAACATCGGCAGAACGGTTTATGCGCTAGTATTGTGCACAGACGGACAGACAGACATTTTGCCGTGAATCGATTTTTCTGTGTCAAGGACCCACAAAACGTAGAATCTGGTTACACCAAGTATTAGAGGATTTTTTTAATTAATCAATTTGGTTTATCCAATTTTTTCCTTACCAGGAAATAGAGTTTTTGTGTCGAAAATTCGCTGTTGTCCGGCGCACGATTACAATACTTTCTCTTCTTAAGTTAGTAAGTGTGAGAAAGTAAAAAGAAGGGAAATCCGGGATGATTGTCAGGGGGTAGTGAGTTAAAAAAATGAAACCCCGGTTTGAGTACTTTCATCATTTTGGTTTTTTAACATTAGTTATTGTATACAATTACAAAATTATGATATGAAGTACATTCCTAGTTCCCGGAATGAATTCCTGTTTTAGAACAATGTATACTAAGTTAAGTACTTTCAAATGAAAGCAATAATTAAATTAGTTGAAATTAGTTGATCATAAGTTAAACACAATGTAATGATATTTATAAATAATTTCTATCAGTTACATATTTAAACCCAGATGAAAAAAATTCAAAACTCATCGGTTTACGAAAGTGTGAATATGTCAAATGAAATAAATATATATTTCTGGACTCACGTTGGTCATCTCTACCAGATCACGAGTTATCACAAGGTTTGCTACAAGTGTATGCAGAGCCGTATCAACGAGACAACAAGAGTCTTACACTTGAGCGCACGCACTTTGCGAATCAAGATCGGGCGAGTCGCTCCGCACCTGCGGCGAATGGGGCTTGTCTACGCGGTCGAGGGGGGGGGGTATCACGTGTTTCATGAGTTGTCTACCGCGCCACTTCATGCTGCTCCGTAATTCGTCAGATACACCTGCCCAGCCCGCCTGGCCTTCCTCGCGCTTCCACTACTTGGCCTCTCGCATTACCCCGTCACGTGCTTTTGACGCAACTCTGTGACATTGACTTTCTCCCCCCCATCCTGATTCTACGGACCTGTCTCTAAACGAATACGTGTTTGCTTTTCTACACAACGACGCACATACTTTTTACACTCTGGCCTTACACATTCTTAGTAAGAAGTGACAGTTATGCAATCGTGTGCCAGAAAAAGCCGAAATTTTGCAAGAAAAAACTTATTGCTGGGTTCTGGTAACGAAAAAGTGGATACAGCCTGTTTGCAAATTTAGAAAAAATCCTCTATCGTCGTGGAGCCAAAATACATGTTTGGTTGTTTTTTCAGACCGAACTAGTGGTGCTTCAGAATGGCATATACTTTCCCGTACTTTCCCGTCACGACTTTCGATTTCCTTTGGTCTCAGCTAGGTAAAGAAACTCGCCATAAAATCTTGCCAGCTCCTACCTAGTGCCGCCAGAAGTACATTTTTTTAGACTTACTTAATTTTTCGATTTCTTTATAGGAGAACGGAAATAGTTTTTAAGAGTATTAAAGAACAGTAAAACCTCATCCCAAATTGCAATTTCCGTTGACAAATTTGATGACGTTTAGGAAAGATCGTTTAAACGTCACTGTAAATTCAAACTTTCTAGCTCTTTTTCACAGAAAATGTTTGACTTACCAAAAATTCATTACCACAAAACATTAAAGGTCATAGGAAGCACTTTAACTCACAAATACAGTAGTGTTTACAAGTAGCTGGATATGTGCATATTAACGGCGTGAGTGATGTATCAAAAATTACATTTGTATAATTTTTGAAAACACAAAAAAATAAACCAAAATTAACTTTACGTCATATTAAAGAGTGCAATTAGCTCTGTGCGTTCGAAAAGTAAAAAAAAAATAGATTTTCTGTATTAAAAAAACTAAAGAACAGAGCAAAATCTCGTTTATGTCATTTTATACATTGAGCGTCACATTTACCAAAAAGTTTAAGAAAAAAATTGCAATCATTACTGAGAAAATCTTGCTTTTGTAATTATGCAAAATGGCACATATTTTTGCAATATATTCCGAAAACTGTTAATACTATTTTCATAAAAATATGCATAACCAAAATGAAAGAACTAATTATGGGGAACAAATTTCAATTGCAGGAAAATCTCTATCTTTAATTTTGTAGTTGTAGGAAGACGTCGAAAATATTTTTTATAATTTTATAATTTTTTTTCAATATTTTTTATTATCAAAAATTCAGAGTTAGTAGTTAAAATCGGATGTTAGCCACCTTTATAAGTTAACTTTAGTCTCTTCTTACAATAAATTTAAAGAAAAAAATTGGAGTTTTTTTGAGGAAATTTTGGAAATGTCCCAGCGTATATAAAGTACCCCCAAAAGGTTAAACAAAGTTTTTCAAAATTTGAAAGTTTCAACTCGAGCCAGTTGGAACGAGGTTTCTTCAATTTAGGAAAAATCCTAAGCGTTGTTTAAGCGCTAGTGTTGTTCACAGGACGGAGAGACAGATGAACGGACACTCGGACAGATGGACGTATTGAAAAAAGCAACACTTTTTCGGTACTATTTTGGCTTCTGTGGACCACAAAACGTGTATTTCCGTTGAAATCTCGAAATGGATTTTCCGAAGCTTCCCCATATACGTACGTATGCGCGGGAAAGTAAGAATTGTTTGACGACCAAGCGTCCGTTTGTCAGTCCGTCGGTGGTCAACACTTGATGTTCCTCAATCGATCTGAATCAACTCGTTGCTTTGGGAGTTTCAGACGGAATTTCTATTTTGGTGGGAACTTCACACGAAGCCTCAAAAACTTAAAGAAATTACAATATTTTCTCAAAAACGTCTCCAATTTTTTTGATATAATTTTGTTGTTGAATAGTGTGAATGACTTTAAGAGAATTTTTTTGATATTTCATTTTTTGATCTTTGATTATTCATTGACATTCCCAATGATTGCAAAAAAAGTTTCAAAACTACAAAATTTAAGGTAGAATATTTCGCCTCCAAGTTATTTGTGCAAATTGGCCCTTGAAAAGGGGTAAGGTACCAGTTTCTGAGAAAATGAGTAGTTTTTGCGAAATGTGCAGTTGGAATAGTCATAATTATTGTCTCAAAAACCGGTCCAAATGTTTTGCGTAAATGTCCTTCATATTTGTAATAGAAACGATAAAATATGTAGGGTTATCGGGAATTGTTCGTTTTTTTTTCAAAATGGCGACAATTTTTTTTATTTCTGAAACTAGAAGTAAAGAGCAAATGCTCAATACTTAAAAACAAGCTCACACTTGATATGATTGCGTTCATTACAAGTTTCGTACAACCTGTTAAATAATGTATTGCAAATAAAACTGCTAATCGGATGACATAAAAGTACTTGAATTTTAATGAAGGTAGAGAGTATTAAACATTTCGATAAAACAAGCAGAAATAACTTAACACTTGGCAGCCACTTCGCTATTTACGCTTCACTGTCCACACTCACACACTACTTCATTATGCAAGCTCTATATGCAATTTAAAGCGAAATTACCTAGCTTTACTAAGTACCGTTTTCCTGGTTTTGAGATAAAACCCTAAATTTAAACACTGGCACTAAGAGCGTAGAGGTATATGCAAATGGATGTAAATTACGAAATCTGCAGACATTATCGAAGAAGGAAAGGGGACCGTAACAAAGCTTTTTTCATCCCACTCATTTCGTTTTTCTTATTAGCGAGGCTTCAGCCAAGTCCCCTTCGTTTCTTCCAAATAATTATTTTAAATAAAAGATGACTATCTGTTTTTATAATTAAGACAAGAAACTGTTAGGTACATTATGCATACGTTCAAATCAATATAACATTCTCCATTTGAGAGACAAACAATACATACGCAGCAGTGTAATGATGTAGGGAAAATATTACCATTGTAAATATACTTGTTTACATATATTGTCACACTACTAAATGTAAATATGTATCCAATAAAGAAAACAGAATGGCTGGGGATGAAAAGAAGCCTTGTTAAGTTCACCTTCCCTTCTTCGATAATGTTTTCAGATTTCGTAATTTTCATATGTATGCAAGGTGGAAGAACTGAGTGATAACACCCTTTAATGTCCTCAACCGAGCAAGATACGAAGATGATGTTGGGACAGTCGATTTCATTAACAGGGGTTACTTGATTAAAGCATACTTCGTCGCTATTCTGACAACAGGATATAAAGTCAAGTTTGTTTTTTAAACGGAACCCGACTCTAAATTTTTGCGCGCTGTAATGAGCTTAAAAAACGATTTCAGATATGTGTACACTTCACATTTAAGCGACCCGTTCCTTAGAAACCGATGTGCTTTTGTAACGTGTTTTTCTATCGACGCGGTGATTTCCTTCTAACTAAATGGGGAACATCGCGAGTCCTACCTTTAGACCAATATTCACGCTCATTTATTAAACACAGTAACAAGAACTTTCTTCAATATTAATTTTGCCGAAAGATGACTTTGTCCAACGAAGACACAGATGCTGCCTAAAGGATTCTTGTATGTGACTATAAGTTATAAATAAATTATGATTAATAAAATAGTTTTCATTTATTTTTGTGTTATTTACTTGTCTCGGGTCTACTTCCTCACAACCAAAGATCCTGCCACCCTAAGATAAAATAAAGCTCATTTTCGATTATCCAAGTGTTCACTGGTGCTTGTGGGTGTCAGTTAGCTACGTGGGAGCGTCAGAATATTACTTGGATATTCCGAATAACTGAGCCGCAATAAGTATTAAAAGGTTGGTTTAAAAAGTACTTTCTACAACTTTTGGAATTTTTGAAAATTCAGATTTTTGAAAATCTGACCTACACCATCTTAATGCGAGTATTTCACTCTATTCTTTCAAGAAACTTGAAGAAAAAATTTGAAGCCATTTTTGCGAAAATTTTGAAAATGTCCGCGGGGTTTTATTTAAAGTGCCTCAAACTTTAAAGATTTTTTCAAAACCGCCAGATTTCCAGTCGAGCTAGATCGACCAGGAAATATCAATTTTAGAAAAAAATCTTACATATGGTTTAGGCGCTCACAGTGTTCACAGACGGACGGATAAATGGACGCGAAGATTAAAAAACATATTTTTAGTATCAAAACGGACAGACAGGCTGACGGACGTTTAAAAAACATATTTTAGTATCAAAAAGTGTATTTCCGTTGAAATCTCCAAAATGATTTTCCGCAGTATTACAAAACGTTGTCTATACTTTTTTACGTTCTTGTTTACGCAAGTACATGTAGAGAAATATACGTACGTATATTATTTCGGATATAAGGGAAATTGTCGTACCTAACGACAGACCGCAATAACTGGCGGGTGAAATTTTACTTTCGCAACCGTCTAGACCAACTTGGACACCATTCGATGCGGGGAGAGGGCGCGTTGAACCACGATGCAGTCAGAATCTTAGCGTCTATGTGATTGGCTCAAAATGCCATGGGGCGGGCAAAGAGCTGTTCCAGGGGGCGGGGGCCTCAATTGTTTACGTATGTGGCGAAAATATCGTCATCTTTTCCTGCCGGTGCGTACGCCATCACGAACAAATACTTCTTAGCATTTAACACTGCTGTATTAAATGTTTATCTCAGGCACAATTTGCGGAGATATTCCGGCCATTCTAGCGCATATTTCGAATTATTTAAAACATTGTAAATTGCTGCAAAATTGTTAATGCGCGGTTTTCGGCTCAGGGACATCGGAAGATTCTCTTTCTGTAGATCTGATGCAAAATGTTTTGTCAGTGAATGAAACCGCCCAAATAATGAATCGTTTCTCGCTCTAGAACGTGACGAAATTTCAGATATGTAGACTACTCCCTGAGGTCGGTGTTAAGAAATACGTCTTTTATAATTTGGTATTTACGTATCTGAAACAAATTGAGTGCGACGGAATTGCAATTGTACAAAATTCTGATAAAAATTTAAAATGTTATTACCCTCTTAAGAAGGTATAGATGTACGGCACGATATTAATGGTACAAGTAAAATAAACCCACATTAAAAATGACATATATTAAACTTGTGACGAAATAATATGTTCTACTAAGAGAACGAATCCCAATACACGCAAGTAAATCTAACCTAATGACATTACTTTTACCGTTTAAACCTTTTAAATATCAACAAAACGGCTTAAAACATCAATTTCCGGGCTATTATATCGTCAATTCGATAATTGTAAACGAAATATAAATGTAAAAATATACAAGATGCAAGATACAAGATGAGATTAATTCATGGTCTCACCAGAGGGTTAAGATTTTAAAAATGTCAGGCTGATAAAATTAAAGAAAGTACGCGCAAATGATTAAGGTGAATGATTAAAATTAACATGCTCGCTTTGTTTAATTAAAAATAAAATAATTAATTAATTAAGAGAAAGGTACCTTCTTTACACCTGCAAATTCTAAGCATGCACTTCATTAATTAACATATTAATAAGTTTCTTGTTGATGCGGGTTCAATTTCAAAATCAAACATTGAATCGAAATCAAATAGTTAATTTAGTTAATATATAAATCTTTCTATTTTCTTTTACATATCATTCTGTTTAAGGTCGGTATCACCAAAATTTCACCGAAATTTTCCCGAACATTCTTGCGAGGCGAACTTTTCATAAACAATTTCACATCTAAAATAAAAAAGAAATTTAAACATGAAAAGAGTCCTTAGGTTCGACATTTTCCCCTATGTACTTTTATTAAAAGTTTTTACTTTCTCCGTTCGCATTTACGTAATAAAACGCCAGTTCCTCAAAAAAGTTTTCAAATTATTTCTTCAACTTTTTCGTACGGATAGTACTAAGAGTATTGTTGAAGACGACATCAAATTGATTTTGGTGTATTCTTTTGCTTTTTCAAAAATTGCGCAATTGTTATTGGTTTGAAATATCTCTCACTCCGTTAATATGCTCATTTTTGCCGATATGTTAACACCATTACAATTTTAATTGCAATTATTTCAAATGACTTTGAGGGAAGTTTTTCAAAACCTCAAACGTTTTTTGTGAAATAATATTTAAAATTTTTTATTTACGGGAACGCATAAACTTCACTTTCTTGAAAACGTTTTCAGCGAAATTGTCAATATATGAAGAGATTTACCGTTCTTTAGTATTCTTAAAGGAATATTTTTATTTTACCTTCAGGAAATCGAAAAATTGAGAAAAAAGATGTACCTTGTACGGTGTTAATGCTAACTTAAGCGTGTGGCAAAGCCGAAAAGCTAGCCCAGAAAAAAAGAAATTAGGATACTAATACGCGAAAGTCTGTGGTATTCTGTAGCACCACCAGTTTGTCTAACGACCACTAGTGCGGCCACTAACTACCACCACTAATACGTTCGTTCCAGCACTAATATGTCTTTTGTTAATCATTTCCCAAAATTGTATTCTTTTGCTAGGATATTTGCACAGAAATTAAACTTGTGAGTATTACCCAACAAGTTTTTAGCAAGTGAGAGGAGAGACAATTTGAATAGTTTTTGGGGTCATTTCTTTTTGTCATTTGATGTGTTGTAAAGTATCCTGCCATTAAAGGAAATTCTGTTAAAAACTCAATGTCCATACTCTTAGATTTCTCTTCTTAGCTACCACGATTTAATAAATCCGTGATGTCAAATTTGAGAAATTTTGACGTATTACATCTTCATGCTCGATGCTGCTATGAAACATTTTCTGCGCGTTTGTGATTAAGGTTAAAAAGTACTTCTATTTTCAATTTACCAAATTACTGAATTCCTGAGCTGTAATATCGGCTACTTCTAAAACTACATTTCCTCGCTCCCCCAAGACCGCACTGCCAAGAAAAGAGCAGGAAGAGCGATCCAGCGGCGGTGCCAACTGCGCACGTGAGGTCCAGCGAGTACGTGCCGCGGCCCCAGACGCCGCTGGCGACCCAGCTCAGAGATGTCCAAAGGAACAGTTGGAACTGGAAACAGACCAAGAAATTTCTGGAAAAAGTATGAAATATTTGGCTCCATGCAATTAGATTTTAGTTACAAAAAGACGTTTAAATTGCATTTACAAGTTATTTATTTCAATGGTTTTCGTATAATTTGGTACACATGATAACGAATTTTCGAACTTTTAACCTTTATGGAGCGTTAAAGTCATTTGTGACAAGTTGAGAAAAAAACATTAAATGTATTCGAAGTAGAATATTATAACGTATTAATTAAAAAGTGCTTAAACTGAAATGATATTTTATGGTCATAATAGTAAAGTAATAAACTTTATCGTCTTGGATTGACACTCCCAATACATTTCCTGTATGAAAATAAATTATTTCTTTTATTTATTTATTTTTAATTTGTATGTTTATATAATGATATTTGTCAACAGTACAAAACTTTGCAGTAATGCAACCTTGTCTCCCAACTCATTTGCCTAAAATGAAATCAGTTCTAAAAATTAAGCTTTCTATGTCTTCCTGGCGGCACGTCAATATAAACATAAACACACGAAATGATCTTGTACCGAATCTCCATTGTTTAAAGAAAAGACGCAGGTTGTTTTATATGCCTACGCACCTACATCCCACGACCTCGTTGTGCAATATATTACGTATGTGACGCATGTATATTATACAAGTCCATGACCAGTCCATCAAGTCGAACATGCATTTTATTTACACTGATTTTCCCAATCCGGTTGAATATTGGAGTTTCCTCGTGAAACTATGATGGAGATGACTGAGAACTTTCATTGTGAGATGTGACCGCCCAGTTGGACAGCCCTGCTCCGGAGGGCAATCCCCGACGCCGCGCGGGGGGGCGGGGGCGGGGCGCGGCCGCCCGCCGAGAGGCGCAGCAGGCTCAGGGATGCAATTACAAGTTGCGCCGCGGCGCGGCAGCACCGGCGTGCGGACGTGGCGCCGCCGCTGTCACCACCTCGCCGCCACTCCCCGCCACTCCCCGCCTCCATAACTGACACCAGCTCACTCGCCAGCGACGGCGCGCCGTTCGGACACTCCTCGACGCCCTCACCGCCCCCAGGCCACCCGCCACGCCCACCGCCCCCGCTCGTCTCCCCCCTCCCCCCGAGTCCTCGCACGGCCACACTCGCCGCCCCCGGCCGCCCCCACCCGCGATCGCGCGCCTCCGCCCCCGCCGCGCCCCATCGCGTGGCGGGGCGTGCCGTTGCGCGAGGCAGCGCCGGGCGCGGGGGCGGGGGCGGGCGGCGGACCAAAGTTACCCCGCAACTTGCCCCATCCATTGTTCTGACCCAGGACCCCGTGAATATGCATAGGGCACAAGGCGCTCCATCAACAGGGCATTAGCTACTTCCTAATGGACAGCGAGTCGACACCGCACCGAGCCCCCGGCCCGGTCTGTTTGGGAACAGCGGCCCGGGGACGCCTAGAGTTTGCCCCCCTGGCCGTGCAAAACACACTCGGCGGGCGGGCGGAGGAGGCGGGCGAGGCGGGGGCGGGGGCGGCGAGTGTTCCCGACGGTCCGAGGGCCCGACACCACTCCTCCGCCGCCGGGTCGTCAACAACTGGCCGGCGCGCGGCGTGCCGCCCACGCGCGCCCCTCCCCTCCCCTCCCCTCCCCTCCCTCGGCCCCGCAGCGCCCGCCCGCCCGCTCTCCGCCTTCCGCACCCAAGGCCCCCGGCTTCACAGGAGGACTCCATAAGCATCGGATATTCCGATACGGCTCTTCCGTTACGTTCCCTGGCCATATTGGGCCAGTTGCTCGCTAGAAATGTTTGCTCAAATGGGGATGCAATTGAAATTTTTTAACATTAATATTATAAACGTACATTAAATCGAAGTCAAAATTCGAAAACATTTTAACGAAAAGAAGTTGAATCATTTGCAAATGTACTCACATGATGATGGTTGGTGAGTATTACCCGAAGGTTGATTGCAAAGAAAGCAGGTATAAAAAGATGACTGTTATATGTGTATTGAATACACATTCCAAAGATTCAAACAGATTCCAAAACCGGTCTTGTACTAGCTGTAGCTTAATTTATTATTGACGTGACGCAAGTGTAAATGTTTACATATTTTTTAGGTATTAGTAGGCTTGAAGCATTTTTCTTTATTCTTTGCACATCTTACTGTCCTTATTGTTCGCATTTAATCACAAATTATTCAAAAGTATTTATTTGTGACATATTTAGATTTTTGAGCAAAAGTGTGTATTTATACATATTTATATTTTTAAGGTTAGGTTCGTTTGGTGCACATTGTGCATTTACTACATCTAAGCGATAGCTGCATCAATACGTTTTCCATTTTCCGACCCACGGTCCATCTTATCCGTAGCTCCAAAAAGAAGTCTAACGTATTGGCAACATCGTTCAGGCGATTTCCTTTCGACTTTGAGAACTCTGTTGGAGTTATAAACCAGAAGATCAACGGAAAGAACCCTTGAATCTCTCTTCCGAGAGGGGGAGACACGACTTTACATCGCCAGTCCATCATTTCTGCGGGTTTATCTCCACCCACACAGCTATATTTGGGCAAGGAAGAGATGATCTTTCTCCATCTGCGGTGTATGACTTAAAAAGAAGTTCAGTTATTCAGACAATACGTTTGAATATTAATACATGAGTAAATAAATATATTTCAATAACGCGATTATACGTATCAAAAGGAAAACAATTAATTCAGGAGTATTATTCATATTTATCTTGTGAAATTATCCATAAATTCAATGTAACTTTGCCTTTTGTAAATACATTTTATAATAAATTAATTTTAGTTATTACGATTTTCATTTTACTGATACAAATTTGTAAATTGTATTTAATTTTGTAATAGTAATTTTGATCATATTTTCTTCCAGGATTGTAAATTTCTCATATTTTTGGTATTTGTAGATGTTTTTCCGAAGAACTAACCTCTGAATTTTTATTTATATTATTTTATGAGTTGTCATAATAACCGATGTTGAGTCTGAATCAAATTTGTATTGGTTGAATGATAAATAGCAGTCAAATGACGAGACGCAGTTTTCGTAAAAGTCAAGATAACAACTAGAACAATATTTGACACCTAAAAATTAGAAAAACAATTCAAAAATATAACCTAAATTTTAATTTAACAACTAATATTACTTTATTGTTCGTAAATATATCAAGTACGTTTGTTTCTTGTCATAAAAAGCATAGATTCTCGATATTTTGTCCATAAAAAACTGCAATTTTCTACATAGTTCGGATTTAGTATTTGCTTACCGTATGTTTATGTGGCATTGTCTTTCGTATTATAGCTTTATGACTAATAGATTATTTATTTTATTATGTTCCTTGTCTCTGTTATCCAACGTTAACAGACTGGCACGTCGACGGTTAAGAAAAAACACCAAAAAAATGAAAGTTGTAAGAAAAATATTTAACATCGAACTATGCTACAATTTCATACACTACGAACCTAATACTCATACTGTAGACAGGTGCACGACTCTTTTTAATCGCAATAACTAATTAGCTGTAGTAGAGTCGATAGCAAAAATGTAGACTGCGATTACTCTACTACAACGTTTACAGCTATGAATCACTTTCATTTCTATTTCCTTTCTATAATTAGTACACGTCACTAATCAATAAACTTTCGATTGCACCACTCACTTACTGGAATTATTTATCATAAACTATTGTCTTATTGGGTATCTATCTTAGGATTACTTTGAATCTAAGAGTCTGTCTAACATTTTTTATTATCTCAAAAAGAAACGATTAGGATTTGTTATAATCCAAAGCAAACCTAATAGTGTTTCGAAGTCAAATGGCATGAGTAAGATAGCAGTACGATTATTTTCACAATTAATTTTGCTAAGGGCGACGAACATTACCAATGAAAAATGGGATGCTATATAGAACGTCTATTTGACAAAATAAAAAACCAAGTTTTATCCTTTCCGCAATTGACATTGCGCAGAATGACAATAACGTTCTCACAGGTTCGAACTTACTACTGACTTTTTTAAAAGTTTGGCTTGTAGAAATCCGTCTAGCAATAAGGTTATATAGAAATTTTCGTATCATTACTGAAAATATTCAAGCTATCAAAAAGTTCTGTTTTTTTCAAAATCTGATAAAACCTTGTCATTCAGAGGCAACTATTTGAACTATCTTCAAATTCGCACTTCCCTTCAAACGGAAAACCGGTACTTCCTCCAGCTGTGACAGAGCGACTTGGGAAACCACACGAGGAGGCGGCAACGAGCGATCGCCCGACAATTCTCCCAAAGCGCGCGGTCGCCCTCTCGCCCCCCCCCCAGAAGCTCTCTGCTCCCCTTCCCCGTCGCGTGGGGCTTCTTGCCCCCGCCGCCCCGCCATCCCGCCGCCCCCGCCGCCCCCACCGCCCCCGCCGCCCCCGCCGCCCCCGCCGCCCCGTCTCCGCCACTACAGGCCCTATAAAAATGATAGCGCGCTCGCTTCTCTTTTATGGTTCCATCGCGGCCGCCGGTGGAAAAGCCGCTACGCCGCCGTGTTTACGCAACTCTGGGGCAATATTTGGTTACGGCGGCGGCGGCGGCGGCACCAGCTGCCGGCCGGCGGAGGCGTCGCAGAGGCCCGACACCCGAGGCGCACGCCGCCGCTCGCCCGCCCCCGGCCGGCGACTTCGGTGGGTCGTAAACCCCGTCACGGGGAAACTCACTAAACACTGCGTGACGCTTTTACGTGATAAGGACTTTGTGGTGCTTACTATACTTCTATACTAATATATAAAGACAGAAGTGCGATGGCTTACAGCGCGATGATCTCTGAATCTGCTGAATAAATGTCCACGAAATATTTAATCTGGAATCTTCTAAAGATCTGGTGATGATTTCCAACAATAAATCTTAAAATACGCTGGCGGGAAAATATATTGCAATATCAGTAAGGGCAGGAGCAATCAACTAAGCTGTACGGAAAATTAGGAATGGGGGCGTAGAAGCCGTAATTAATATTTCACGGATGACTGGCGCCCGATGACGTAAGGGCAGCGTGTCGAAATAGCCCGGACGAGCCACCCACTCCGCGGCTTTAAAAGGGGCTGTCCACTGCGATAAGACCCAGTCGGGAGTTAGGTATGCCACGGCGTCACACTCGTTCATCCTTTAATTAACTGGACCCGTTTGAGCGGGGTCGCATTGTCGGACTGACAATCGTCCATATAAAGCCCTTCGTGAGGGCGACGTTGGCAGATGGAAAGTCCACCCACGCCAAGCTACGGGCACATGTGGTCCCCAACGTGCCTCCACGCACCAGTTGCTTTCTGCACGACAACAATCACGCATACGATAGCCCGCCTGCCTCTCAGTGCATTGTGTGGGCCAGATGGGACACGGAATGGCGTGCAGAAGTGATGAAAGCCGCTGCACGCCCGTATGGTCGTGTGCGTATGTGTCCGGAGTGTGTTCGTCACGTAGGGCCAACCCCGGGTGTGCTGGTGCGGGGTGCCATCAGCTAGAACGCGCGTTTGTCTTTGGAGTTCGAGAAGGGATCTTTGACCAGCGCTGGATGCACCCAACAGGTTGTGCGGTCTGTGCTGACAGCTTCCTTCTTCCAAAGGGAGGGCGGCGCGCTCTTCGCTCTCTGCGATGTTCGTCCACTGCGCTGGCCGGCTCGCTCGCCGGATTTGTCCCCGATCGAGCAAGCGTGGGAATGACGACGTGACCCGAGCTGCCACTTCCCCAACAACTCTGCCTGCCCTGCGTGGGGCGGCGTAGGAAGCGTGGAACAGGGCACCACAGGACACCATTGGCCATCCGGGGTGCTAGCACATATGAGGGCTTGTCCTGCTGCCCGCGGCGGGTACACGCAGTATTGATGTAGCGTTTTCGGTCCTGTTGTTGGACTTGCGAGGATTACATGGCTCTCTCCCTGTGATCATGTATAGTTTTCTGTCTGTACACACTGTCTCTGTACGGAGGAATAAATTGTTCAATGCAATCGAGGTGTTGCTATACGTTTTTCCGCCTGTGTACTATTTACGAAATAATTATTTTTCTGGACATTTTTCGCCTAGCATTGCATCACAGATTCAAAAGTGCATCAATGTTCAACAGTTTAGTTGCGTGCCACCAGGGGATGGCAATAACAGAAATCTAGTACTGATTTCATCAATGTCCACAATTATTACAAAATTAATTGGAATTAGCAAAGGGCATGTGCACGTCCGTTTGTGACCGTTGGTGTTTCTTCGTTCTGAACGTACGTGGAACGTTTGAAAGAAAGCTGTAAACAAAAAGTAAAGAACGTTAATGTGCATGCATTGGCTGTGTTACGTACCGGTATTGATGTTCCATATTATATTCCAACAGAGACATGAAAACATTTTGAGTATAAAATTATTTTTAAAATTGAGTTAGTTTGAGAGAGTAAGATATACAATAATCCCTATACAGTAATTGAGTAAGTGTGTGCGGATCCGTCACTCTCGGTTAGAACACTTCCCGAACACCAATCAAGACATATAAGGTGTCATTAGACGCGTCTCGGTCTCCTGATGGGGTACAAATAATTTATTTTCGGATTCGGCCAAAAGATTCAAAGAATTTCCCAAAAACGTATTTTTGCGTGTTTTGACGCTGCGATCTTACAGAGTATGCCGCTAATGAAACCAACGCCACCTAAGTAGATCTATGTAGGTTGCATTGATTGAACTCTAGTACTCAAAGGCAATTTTCACTCCAGACAACATAATTTTCTTTCATGACGTTGGCAGAACTGATTGTTCCATCTTTAAGTGAACAATTGAATTACCAAATGAATCGCGCAGCGGATTTCATTTTCATTTATATTATCGGATTTTAATAAGTCAATTGGTGAAAACCTACGAACAGTTTTGCCTTAAATCGTATTAAATTTGAAGAATTTCATTTCACGCAGAACACAAAGCTGTGAGTAATGGTACAGAATGAATGATCGGTATGTTCGATTTCTCACTCTCACGTTCTTACAAAAGTGATTTTACCGATTTTCAAATGAGTGTGACCCATATTCATTATTCTTTTTAAACTTAACTAATACCTTATTCATATAAACATACAAAACATGCCCCTTTAATGTTTATATACTTGTACATACGCATACCAAATGATTAATTGAGCAATTTCAGAAGTAGAAGTGAACACAAATTAGACTGGCTTTGTAAAATGTAATTGTATTTGTTCTGTTACGCTAGCTCGAGAATAGAGGTCAACAAACAATCAAAATTTGAATTTATATTAGTTTTGAACTGAAACATTATGTACCCTCCTAATATTTTTGAACACTAATGTTTCCCTCGATCATGTAGTTTGTCATTGTGCATTCCGAGAACTTGCATTGCGAGAACGGCATTTGTACACAATTCAATATTTCTCGCGACGACAACTTTATCATTGTCAGAAAACAGGTTACTGATGTCCGAATCGTTGCTATCTCAAAGAAGAAAAATGAGTTGTCATATTTGTGTATCATTTAACGTTTTCTTAAGCATCTATTATAATAAGACTTGGCTTGAAATTAGGTGTATACGAGTATAATTACATCAGCGCTGTTTCAATAGATACGACTGAACCTTCATTCCTATGCTCTATGTGCCTGTTGTAGACACACTCAGAGATATACTTCCCAAGTGTTTACCTAAATCTGAATATTGTAATACTATTTACTGTAAACGAACTATTAATCAAAACGGAAAATTCAATTACCTCAAAAATTCACCATCGATGTGAAATTCCACGATAATGTAGACTCAGTAGCACCGCGAATAAAACCTGCACACATATAACAAAAAAAAACCCTCCCCAAATAACGTAAAAATATACACGCTGGGATGCATTCTTAAATTATCCATAATATTCACTGAAATGCGTAGACATTGCTATTATTGCTTAAAAGAAACACGCAACAAGAAAGTCATGTATCCGCATCGTTACAATGGGACTGAAAGGAATGATCCTGATTTAAAATGAAATTAGCAGCTAATTACTATGCAAGACAAGACGGCGGAGCCATCCAAACATGTGAAGGTTTATTCAAAGGCAGGAGAGCGGCGCGGCGCTAATTTTATCACGTCCGAAAGGCGTCACTTGCCATTCTAGTTTCTTAAATCTGTGTCAAGGATATTCTTTTTAAAACAAAGATAATGTTTATTAAGGAGAGGCATTCCGATGACACCATGCGTAGAGCATATGTATGCTGCAGCTATGTTCAAGCGATGCAAAGCATGGCGGTTATTCTATTCTTGTGTAAATTGAGCTGAGCATCTTCGCGATGAATCGCTCTGTGTCTCGGGGCCCCAGGAGGAGCCTCCCACCCGGGCAACTTCCCCGTCATCTGCGAGAAGAGCCTTTCCGTAGAACAGGTGCGGCCGTCTCCTCGGCCTCATCGATCGGCGGACGGGGCGAACTCATCGCCGCACTCGAGGCCTCTCGCACTCATAAAGGCGGTAAATCACGGGGAATCCCCGTGTTGAGTGCGGGCCGCGGCGGGAGGGGGAGGGGGCGTCTGTGAAGGCGGGAGGGCGGTCGTTGCGAGGGAAGGGGCAGAGCAAGCAGGATTGGTGGGGAACCGACCAGAAGTGCATAGTTGCCAACTTCTGAGATTTGAATATCTCTATTCAGCACGAGTGGTGCAATATCTCTAGAGGTTAATGAACGCTTTCTATTACCAGCGGCAAAGAGAATTGCGTGGCCATGGAGAACGAGATTTGACAAGACTGCGTATTTGATCAGCCTATTACAAATAAAGGTGGAAAAGTATTTAATAAATATAAAAAATGTCAATATAAAATGAAAATAAAACCGCACATTCCTAAAGTGCGAACTTCAAATAGGAACATACTTTTCTCAAGGTAATTGACTGCTATCAAATGCATTTTTAAATACAATTTTGCACCTAATTATGACACATAATGAAATTTATTGTCAGTACTTCTTTTAAATTTAAGTTTTTGTGCTATTTATATTTCCTGTTGCTTTTTTTAAAATTGGACATCGTTTATTGAAATAAGCTTTTTTGCCGGGGTAATGGGATATTTTATAATAGAGTATGATAATATCAACTAGTGGCGTTAAAGAACGCCACAGACTTTCAGTTAGTTTTCTAATTTTTTTCTCTGGTCTAGCTTTTGGTTATGCCGCATACTCTTGCTACATGTTCTCAATTTATTTTGTCTTAAACATAGAACCAATATATTACTAAAAAATTTAGAAGAGAAAAACCCTATTCTGTACGGCAATTGTCATTGACAATTTTGGAACCTTTTCTTAGAAAAAAGCGTTTGAGTGATACTGTAAATGCGAAATTTGAATTTTTTACAGCGAAATTTTTTTTGAAAAGTGTTTTCGAAAAACTTCATTTAAAGTCATTTGAAAGACTTCCTCTCACAACTACAATAATGTATACAAATCGTAGAAGTGTGTATACTAAAAACGTGAGATAAAAAACAATTACATTTGCCTATTTTTTTTAAAAAAAAGAACAACAGAATACCCCAAAATGTACTTTATGTCGTATCAAAGAGTTCAAAGAGCACTATCCGTTACAGGAGTTTGAGGAAAAAATATGAAACCATTTTTGAAAAAAATGGCGATTGACGGTTTCTGAAAATGCGGAATTTTGAGCTCATTTTCCCAGACAATTAATTATTCAGTTTTCGAGAAAATTTATCTGTCATTATTTAAAGCATATGTACTCGAAATAATAATGAAATTATCACCGCTGATGTAAATATTAAGGACGTGAGAGACAAGTGAAAAATACATTTCTGTACTTTTGGAAAAAACAAAGGAATGCAGCAATATGGCGTTTGTCATCTTAAGTACGAGTATATTTAATACTATCACTACCAGAAGTTTATTGAAAACAATTGGAGCCGTTTTTGACAAAATATTATTTTGGTTATTTTTAATACTGATCATATTGCAGCATATAAAGAGCGTGTAAATTACTAATATTTTTAAAAAACCGCATGATCGTAACCATCTGAACGGAGTCGTACATATCGTTGGCTCGACGTAGCACAGCAACGTGTGTCGCCATGTCTGCGTGGACGGTTCGTCGCCGGCCGCTGAGGGCTGCACAGGTGGCGCGCCTACCACAGCGTCGAATTCCGTTGACCAGAAACCACCAGCCCCTGAGACAGCAATGGCTATATGGATGTGCTCACGGGTGTGCTGGCAAATTGTGGTGCTTTCGGTTGAGTTCCGCTTCAATTTATGCTACAGCGATGGTGTTCGACGCTTCTAGGGTGATTCAAATATATCAGCCAGCATGGTTCCGCGCCATAACAGACAAACGCCAAGTGTGGTGGTTTGGGGCGCCATTGACAACTGTGCGATCTACGTATTGAGGGCAATCTAAACAGCCACAGATACATTAGGGAGGTTTTAGAGTCCGAGACCTCCTGCAAGCAGCTGCACATAACATAATTCAGCAGGACAATGCCCAACCCCATGTGAGGGGGGAGGATGTGCAAGCTTTCTGCGAAGAATTACCGGTACGACTGTTTCCTTGACCCTCACATTCGCCCCGAGTCTGTGCCCAAGTGACATCAAGGGCGCTAGCCGAATCATCTGGAGCCAACCTCAGCTCAGCCGCCTGGTTCGGTTTGATGGTGGTAGCACGACAACTGTGAGTATAGTGAATGTAAACTTCAAGAGAGAAGAAAAACCATAAACAAACTTTCACTGGTCTTCCGCTTTACTACTAACTCACTTAATTCACTTGTACATAGAAAGATTAAATATCAATTATCTTATAACTGTGCCTTGCCTATTGTTTCACCCCAAAAACAAAAAAATCCCATGAATTCCGCTCTGATTCCGTCTGTAGACGTTCTCGCTGCACGGCAGCTCCTTCACACCCACAACTGCGTCGTTCCCCCATTCGCTAGCAATCGCTGCAGCCGCATCCACTCAGCCACCCCCGCCACCTATCATCGCCATCCTCGTCACAGACCCTCAAACATCCCCCCCTTTGGCGCTCCACCTCCCACGCTGCCTCCATCGCCGCCCTCGTCCCCCACCACCCCCTGCCACCCTACGATTTACGACCGATGCACCGCCGATATAAAAGTCGGCGGCGCCAAAAGGCTTCCCCTTTACGACACTCCACAAAGCCGGCACTCGCTCGCCGGGCCTTCGGGCGGACACGGCGGCGGGGGCGGAGCCATTACCTGCACCTAGCAGTCCGCGCGGGACTACGCTCGCTCTTGTTATATCACAGATAAACAGCTCTCAGAAGGAAGGCGGTTGCAAGCGATACGAGGTGCCAGGACAAAGCCCCAGCCCCCGCGCTCATCGCTGGCTTCGAGGAACAGGGGAGGGCGCCAACAGGGACGGGCGTGGAGGGCGCGGGGCGCGGGTCTCGCTCGCCCGGGCGACGGCGATGGAGCAGTCGCGGCGATCGCGATGGCATGCAATTGGTGCCTGTGGCTATGTGGGTGCGCTCTGAACCATAGCTGCGGTAAGAGGAGGGAGGGGTAGAAGAGTAGTTGTAAGAATGTGTCGTTGCGGAAGTGGCAACTCAACATACTAATCCTCACGGAAGGAACGGTCGATGAGTTACCGTCGTGAAGCCCAAACAGATACATCAGTGTGGGATTTCAAGGCAAGTAAGAGGCGGCCTAGGATATCACAGCAGCGGGAGCAGCGAGTGCGAGTGGAAATGCGAGCGCAAACGCGGGCGAGGATGAGTGCGAGTGCAAGGACAAGTGCGAAGACAAGAGCCAAAGCGAAGGTGAAAGCGAGAGGTAGGGCTAGGCAAGTGGGAATGCGGATGCGAGGGCGAGGGAGAGTGAGATGCAAGACCATGACTAAGCGTGGGTGCGAGTGCGATAACAACTGCAGCACCGAGAGCGAATGCGAGTGGTGAGGGCGAGTGCGGGTGCGCGTCCAAAGGGAGGGGAGGCGGGCGCGTCGCGCCGAGAGCAGCGGCGTGGGCCGAGAGGAGGTGAGCGGGGCGGAGGGAAGAGGCGTCGACGGAAGCTGCGGCGGCGACACGCGACGAGCTGACGGGCTTTGCGGCGCGCTTTGGACGCGGTAATGAGCGCTTGTTCGACGCCGACGTCGCGACGCCCCGCCCCTCCCCGCCCCGCGCCTCCTCGCCGCCCTCGGGCGTCACACGGTAAAGCGCCCGCGAAAGTGGCGCCGCCTGGATTGCGCCTGTGAGCTCGCACGCCGCCAGGTAGAGTTTGAAATGGGAGCCGACGGTGGTTTCGAAGAGAGAAGAAAGCAGGCTGCTACTCTGTCTTGTTGCTGAGGACAAGGAGATCACAAGGAGATTTAAGCGATGATTTGTAAAATACAAGAACTTTCTATAGTTCTGAAGCCGGACGTAAGTAGAAGAAACTATAAGATTATTGAAAATACCTACTAGAAACAGGTAATTAATCTGACATTGAATTGTAATAGCTCTTGTTCTTTTCGGTGAGTTAAATAATAATTTCAAAGGGTCTTTCAAAATTGGAAAAAAAAGCTCTCAGTACACCTGTTGTCAGTACACCTGTTGTCAGTATATCTGGTTTCTGATTATTTAATTGAAAAAATTCCAAGTACTTTCATCAAATATCTAGTTGAAGAGTTCTAATACATTTTGAATCTTTTGTATGATTGTCATCTATTGAAAGATTGTCAAATAGTACACGCAGAAATAATACTTTAAAATGTAAGTGACATGCAGAGGCAAAATGCTCCTGAAGAAAACCACACAAAATGGGTTTGCAAAACGTAACATGCACAGTATTTGAGAACAACAAAATAAATACTGCAATAAGTAAAATATTATAACAAAGGTCACATTCTCCGATAGTTTTGGTCTTAATAAAATTCCTTAAGCTTTCAAACAGAAACTGACATAACAAGGAAAAAATAATTTTGATTATTTTCTTATGTTTGTCAATCGTCGCTAATTTGGAAATCACAATTAGAAGGTAGTGTTTGGAGCTCATAGAGGTTTTAAAAAGAAAATCGCCACAATACCGCAAATGTCGAATGCTCGAGTCATCTGCAAACAAAATGTCCAAACGTTTGACGTTTTCTGTGTCATTAAAGAGTATCCCCCGTCCGTCAGCCTTCGACGCGCGAGAGATCGCGCGGTGAGCTTCTTTCGCCCGCCGTCATGGGCCCGCAGCGCAAACACCGCCCTCAGCCACCTGCGCGCCAGCGGGGCTGGGAGCAGCGCAAACATGGCGGCGCGCGCGCGCCCAAGCGACGTGCGCGGGGCGGGGAGCGCAGCTTTGAATTACATCTCCCAATAAGCGCGGGGCAAACGTTATTGCGCTCGCGAAGCACGGAGCCGAACCGCGGACCCCGCCGCCGCCGCCGCCGTTGGCAAATGGCACTGCGCCAATATTGGGCATGTAAACCAAGTTTCGGATACACGCCGGTTTCATTTCCATGAGCCACATTTTTGCGCTTCGCAGTCGTGACCGCCGCCGCCGCCAGATGTCGGGTGCTAGCTCAGCGACTCGCCGCCGCCGCCGCCGCCCCCGCCGCGAGTGGGTGACCCGACCGCCCTGGCGCCGCGGGACACGCCTCGGCCGCGCCCTTCGGGGGTTGGCCTTTTCCATCGCTCGTACTTCTGCACAGTTCGACTCTTTCCACTCGGTGGCCCTTGCCACTCCTCGTCACCCCTGGCGTAGCGGCATCACCTCCTCCAATTCAGTATTTCGATTCCTTCAGCCCTTCCATCTTTTGGTTTGATTATATTGCATGGTGAATCGCAGTTGCATCGGATCCAGCTTAATAACTCATTTCACAGTGAGAACTTATTTTCTTCTATTAACGTATTGCATTCTTCTCGTAGCAAGTTAAGTTGACGTTTAATGACACAGTATTCCAAGACGACATTACAACTGATTTCCCATCAATGTTTTCAAAAATGAATCCCTCGCGCCCTCGCGCCCCAACTTCACCCCGCCCTCCCACCCCAACTTCACCCCGCCCTCGCGCCCCAACTTCACACCGCCTTCGCGCCCCAACTTCACCCCGCCCTCGCGCCCCAACTTCACCCCGCCTTCGCGCCCCAACTTCACCCCGCCCTCGCGCCCCAACTTCACCCCACCCCTCGCGCCCCAACTTCACCCCGCCCTCGCGCCCCAACTTCACCCCGCCCTCGCGGCCCAACTTCACCCCGCCCTCGCGCCCCAACTTCACCCCGCCCTCGCGCCCCAACTTCACCCCGCCCTCGCGCCCCAACTTCACCCCGCCCTCGCGCCCCAACTTCACCCCGCCCTCGCGCCCCAACTTCACCCCGCCTTCGCGCCGCTTGGTGTGGCCCGCCGCCCCGCCGCCGTGGCTCGTGACCATATGATTTATTGGATTCCGTTTATTGTTTTACTGCGAACTTGTGCAATAAATGGTCGGGAATAGAATGCAGCGACGTTGCCGAAAATAGACTCGTCCGGACGAAGCGTCTTGAACGAGTCGAATGCGCTTTCGTGGAATCTCCAGGGCAAACAATGAGCATGTTCGTGTGTAAAATAACTTGTTTCTCTTAATCCGTAGAATAAAGGATATTTGAAGTAAAGTGTTACTACTTCATTACAGGTTTAAAGCACGTATATACAAATAAAAGCAGATCTTATTTTCTTTGGTGAATAATACATTTGAATAATACATGTACTCGGAATTGTAATCACATGGTAATTCTTTTACCATGTTTGAAAATTAAATAACAAAATTGTGACTTTATGAAGTAAGCCGAAAAAAGGAAGAAACTGTAACATTTTCTGAGTGCAAATTAAGGAATAATACGCAGGTGATTTGCACGTGATTGCACGTCACTTATAATGGTAGATTATTCATGATGTGACCGCTCAGCCTGAGCCGGCTGAAGCGACCCAGTCCAGAGAACGAAAGACATGTCGTTCGCACCGCAACTGAGCGACGGCGCGTGGCACTTGGAGGAGGAGCCCGCAACCTGAACGCGCTGGGGAGCGTCGCAGGGGCGGAACAGGGAACAGAGGAACGGGAGGGGTTGTTCGGAGCTCGTACCTCGCTACGCCTTTGTCACTGCTGCGTAGTACTCTTTGTGAGAAAAAAATTCTTGTACGTGCGAAAAGCTGGCTGAGTTGGAATTCGGGGCAAGACCTACTGTAAAAAAATATTTTGAAAAGCTCAAAAAGGTAAATATAAAATTATTCAGAGAACAATTTACGAGGAATAAGAAAGACTTACTCTCATAACGTTTATGATGCTGATGAGCGTAATTCGATCTACAGAGCTACAGATCTTCGATCTAAAAAATATATGAGAGTGTGAAAAAGCCGAACAAGTTTCTGAGGCGATTGGAACATTTCTTGTCTACCTTGACGCATGGTCGTAGAATTTCAGCGGCGATTCGGAGGCGTCGTTGCAGTGCGGAGAATCTGCAGCGAGGGATCCCGATACTCCACGTTCATCGAAGGTGACGCGAGGAACAGACGTCGTTTCCCGAAAATAAGGTTGTTGCTTCCAGTATTAGTTTATTCAGTGGAGGAATTAGAACACGATTGTGTTTGTGGAAGCCTTAAAACTTTATAAATTTGTATAAAGTAGTTAAAAATTCTAAGCGACGTGAAAAGCCGTTACAAAACGCAGTCATTCATTGCGCGAGTAATTTCTCTAGTTTCCATTGCTCAGCATAAAACCTTAAACCAAGAAGAAATAGTTTGAATCAAGTAAGGTTATATATTTTGTTGATACAAGTAAAAGAGGGAATGACCTGAGTTCAGTGTATGAATACCTTTAAAAAGATTAATAATCATATTGAACTTCATTGTAAGTTAAGTAAGTAAGTTTATTTCTAATTGAGAGTGATTGCATATTGTTTCCGTGTCATGCTTCCTGTGTGGGATTTGAAGGATTTTTGCGTTTTTTTCGTTTTGCAGTAGTTATATGTTTCTACGCTTTTTTGAATACATGTGTTATGTGTTAAAGTATATCATGGTCTTGTTCAATTTCCAAAATCTCGAGTATGATCCACCTTACCCTGAGATTCAAAGAAAGAAAAAAACTTGTATGTGAATGTGAAAAAGTAATTAATTGTGCAGACACATTGCAGTTCGTCCACCTAAGCAGATTTCTACACACAATCACCGGCCCTCAGAGGAGGGGAGAGGGGCCACCCTATGCGCCAGCCGGAGCATTTGGTTTTAAAAACCGAAAAGGGTGGTGGTTGCATCTGGCAGCACTAGGTTCGGTTCGAATAACCGGGTGGTTGAATATTTTGTCTAACGTTTTTAATATTTTGACATAAAGGATGTATAGAAATAGATAATAAGAGTGGTAAAAAAACAGCGTGAAATAGCTGCTACCCATAAACACATACATGGTTTTTAAAAAGTAGCGCGCACACAGTTCAAGGAGAACCAAAATACTCTCTTTCACATTCCCACAAATGAAATATCCCAACAAAAAAAAAAAAAAAAAAAAAAAAACAATCTTCAGGAACACATGCTGCATTACACACGGATACAAAGTAGAACAGTTCTTCACATACTACATTCAATAACGCAACACCCAAACATCAGATATTTGAAACCAAGTGAGCTTTTCCTTGGAGCCTTGATGTCATGTGTCAGCTGTTGTACGCAGTGACGCACGGAGTGTGTGAATTGCATGTGTGGTACTATAATGGACGCAATACAATACAATCATTTTTTTTCATTTGCAATCGAAATTGTTTGAAAGCTTTTATTTTCTCGCTACCTCTTACACAGCAGAGAGAAATTTATTTAGTGCTTCTGGAAACTGGTGCTATAAAATGGCACAAATTTCTTCGTACTTATTACTCTTCTAATTTCTTTTAGTCTGTAGTAGCGGTCTGGTTAATAGCACAGAAATGCAATATTTTAATATTACGTGGCTGCTTGCAACAATGCGAGAAAGTATGTGCTGTTACAGTTTTGTAAAAGAGATGTAATGCACAATAATAAATTATGTGTCTACATCTAAATGAAATAATATAATCATTCTAAAATGTACTGTATTAACATACTGTTTGTTTTTTGTTCTTTCATTTGCAGAATGTATGTACTATGTCACAATGGCAATTACTTTGGTTACAAGTACTAGTCGCGCACATTATCTTATGTCCGAGCTCATTAGCACTCAACCAACTCGACTCGGCAGGGACTGAAGAAAACATTGGTCTCACTCGGAACGGCCGAAAAGGTTATTAGGGCTGTACACCCTCTTTCCGAATGAATTCAGAGAGAGTTTTCAGTGTTCCTTAATGTTCGGTGTGTTCTATTTGCCTTAATATACAAATATATTTGCTTTCCAATGACTGGCTGAAGAAGTAAATTCGAGTCGGGCGGGTCTTCCCTCGTGGCTTTGCGTTTCGGATTTTGGTTTTGACTTCATTTAGAAATCATTTAAATTCTGGCAACGATTTTTTTTACTTTCTGGAATACGTAAGTGTATACGGAGAAATATACGTAGTATAGCGAAAGTTATGTATGGCTCCGGAAAATCGATTTCGAGACTTTAAAACGGAAATACATATTTTGGGATCCCATTATGGCGAAAAAGTGTTTTTTTCAAAATGTCCTTCCGCCCATATGACCCTCCGACCGTCAGTCCGTCCGTCTGTGAATACTACTACCGCCTGTCTTGACTCAAAGCACTCTGAAAAAAAAAACATTCTTTACAATTTGGAGATACTTAACATGAAGCCCCTGCGACATTTTCAAACTTTTCTAAAAAATCCTCCAAAATGTTTGTTTAAAGTTTTTGAAAGAGTGAAGCAATATACACTTTTAAGCATGACATAGGCCCGCTTTTTCACTAATAACGCTGAGTTTTCAAGCTCTTTAAAAGTGAAATTTGTGTTCCTACTATTACAAAATTGAAGAGGGATTTTTTCCTTCAAGTACAATTTTTCCTCAATAGTTAGTTCTTTCATTAAAGTCATGAACATCTTTTGGAAACGTTCAGGAGGCCAGGAGGCATGCCGGAAGTGGGGCGGAGGTGGGTTGGTGGCGGAGCGGTGGCGGGGTGGAAGCGGGGCAGGAGGTGGACGGGGCCCTTTGAGGCGTGGGTGGGACGGGGTGGGCGGGGCAGTGGGCGGGGGCGAGAGCACGCGCAGTCCGTGTGGTGCGGTGCGGGCGCTGTCAAGGGCAGGCGGTGCCCTGCGCCCCACGCCCCTGCCGCTTCCGGTCTAGCTGCTCCCTCGATTTGTCTCCGGGGCCTCGAGTGGAAGCCACCTCCCTGCTCGGCCCTCGGCCGTTGTGCGCACGCGTGGTCTTCGGTGGGGAGGGGACGAGGATGCCGTCTTGTTCTTAGGTTCGCCAACTTATTGACTTGTGCATCATCAATGGAAACCATCAGTCTCGCCTTTGGGCGTTGTGCCTGGTTCCTCTGAACAAGATTCAGTAACATCATTTTCTTATACTATTTTCCAAATATAGGACGTAGACTTTGAAATTTTACTTTATCTGTTCACGTGCAAAACATAACTCTATATCTTTTTTAAAACTTGTCAAATCACTAAACAGAGTTTCATCACATTGCTTATCAGGATCATTTACTCTATCCACTTTCAGTATTCATTCAGCAAATGAATGGTAATGAATGAATCTGCATTCTGCCGAGATTTTATAATTCACTTTCTTAAAAACGTCTTTTTCTGAATGTTTCTTGAATCACTCTCAGTCATATTTCAACCCTCATGTCTGAAATTCGTCCGCCCCGCCTCCGCCCCGCCTCCGCCCCGCCTCCGCCCCGCCTCCGCCCCGCCTCCGCCCCGCCTCCGCCCCGCCTCCGCCTGTCTTCACCCACCCTCCGACCTCTCGTCGCCCCGCCTTATCTCACCCACACTCCATCTCTCCGCGGCTACTTTGCAATCTCTTCCTACCACAGCCAAGACCCGATTTTCCCCCTCCCACATTCATCTCCCCAACAGTCACCACCCCGCCTCATGTGCACCCTGTGACCACTTCCACTACAGCTTGCCAATATACTGCAATCGCCCTGCCTGGCCCCAACCCCGTCTCCGTTGCCTTCCTCCGGTCCCTTCCCTCTCTCGCTTCCACCGTCCACCATCGCCTCCGCCCTCGCGACCCCCACCCCCACCCCCACCCCCACTCCACCCCCCGACGTCGCGCGGCTTTATCTCTGTCGCTTGTTAATTTTGCCGCTCAGCCTAGCGTGAGGGCTCCGCAGTCTCCCTCATTTTTGTTGTGCGCTGAAAACGACGCAATCTTTTTTTTCACTCGCTTTCCGGAGAAGTAACAGCACGAGTGAATGCAAACGTGAGACGTCACTCAGGTGACGCAGACATGTGTCGGCAACGACTGAAATCAAGTCATTTCGATGTAGCTCCCGTGTAAATTCGTTACCCGTTTCGTAAAATTAAATGAACTAACAAAGAGCCACAGAGAAAACGTTGACAAATGTAGATTACACAACAGCAAGTACGGCAGAACGCACACGGATAGGTTTGGTATCTTAAATATGAATGAACTAAATATTTTACTTCTAGTTAAATTAATATAAGTCTTCATTGTGCATTGTACATCATAAACATCACATTACTTATTTTGTTTAAATATATGTGTATTATAATATGTGTATTATATATATGTGTATTATATGTGTAAATATAAATGTATATTTTGTTTAAATCGAAGAACTTCATTGGTTTTGAATCTTTGGTCTCAAAAGACTCACCAAAGTCGACCCATCTTAGTTGAGTGGAGATCTTAGAGAATTGTTCTGTTTGTTCTCGTGATTGGATCGGTCTTACGTTTTTATACGAAGTGCTTGCTTTTTTGGGGTTTAGCTTATTTTAATAGTACATGAATTTAGAACGAATTATCTTAGAGGTATTTAATTGATTTCTTGGTAAAGTTGGTAAAATTTCTTGATAAAATCAACAACGAGAAAAGGAAAGAGTACAAGAAACGTTTCAGGCAAACATCCAAAATAATAAGGAAATCAGTTGAGTAGATTTCGCAAATATGTTCGGAGACGCAAGGGAAATTGAGAAGTTCCCTTAATCAAAATTGAAAATTTAAACATCGCAGAAGACATAAATAAAGCTAACGCATTCAATGTATATTTTTTACCAGTACATAATCTCAACGATGGACAGATTCAAATTCAGACAACTGTGAGCAACGAGTACTACTTTTCAATAGAAACTAACAAAGAAAGAATATTGAAAAAAGAACTAAAAACAGGAAATATTGCGACCCGCACGGCATAGCTTCCGAAATAATAAAACTTGGACGAGAAGCTCTTATACCACATTTAGGGCGATTATTTAATACAAATCTCGTATTTCGTATTATTCGTATTTCGAGAAGGAGCACTGGAAAACTGCAGTCGCGGTACATCTTTTTAACGGAAGAAGCAAGACTCGCGTGAAGAGCTACAGACCTGTTTGTATCACGTCCGTTGTATGCGAAATCATGGAGCACCTAGTGGAAGAATATATTCGTCAAGGAAGGGAGAAAGAGAGTTGGTCCTTTGAAATCAACGCTGCGGCAACACTATGTGCATTCAATCGGTTAATATATGCAATTGACATCAAAATACTTATGAACATTCGTGAGATGCCTTTTGTTGTAAGGTAACAGTTTCAATAGCGTTTCATTTCATTACTGACCTCTAACATCCACACTTCAGATACGATAAACACTATTGCTTTCAACAAAGAAAGCCATGAAAATTGTCTTGTGATAAGGGAAGGCTGACAAGTCTGTGCATCATGGCATGAAAAGACGCGTGTTTGTGAGCAGATGGATGTCGGGATGTGTTGTGTATGGCAGTGGCTGCCTGTGTGTGGGTTTTCTAAAAGCATTGAAGGTGTGTCTGTTGTCTATTGTCTAATCAACCTCGTCAGTCTGCGCAAACCACTGTGTACACCGAAAACGTAAATATAAGATGTAGGAATTTAGGGCTTATAAGCGTGACGTCACAAAGATGGCCACCAGCACCAAGGACTGAAATATTGGTGGCATTTTTAGTATAGACAAGCGCTGAGCGGCACAAACTTAATAGATTGTCCAAGAATATCTTATTTCATAGAATACGGTGTGAGGTATGTTTCTTTTATGCCTCAAAAGTTTAGTTTTTAAAGCCCTTGGACGCTTTGTTTAGGAGTTATTTAACGATATACATTCAAAAGAAATTCTAATTGACTGTTGCGTGTTGTATTTGTCATGAATATTTAGATGCGTTTTTTAAAGAAATCCTCCAGATTTTTAAAGTCAAAGTGCAATGCCTCACGTCTCCGTGAAGTTCTCGAGACCTCATTTATACAGATTGGTTGCGTCTGTATGCCTCTGGTGAACAGCTATTTCCTTTTTCCCTTCTAGCCATGTATCATGGTTTCGAAAAGAAGTCATTTTTTAGTAAAATTAGCCATTTCCTCAAAACATTTTGAGAAATCCACTCTGCATACTTTCGGTTCCCTTGCTTAATAATTTTCCGTGTTTTTGGAACAAGCGAATGAAAACCTTTCTGTGATGGAAATATTCATGAATGCTTCATTTTGAATAATGAAATTCAATAGAGACAAACTATTAGCATTGAGAATTGAGAGGCGTGAATAAATGAAATATGGTCTTAGAATATACTGTTAAAAAGTATAAATAATAGCGATTTCTATAAAATAAACAAATATAATTACTCTAAGAACTCTTGTTTTGTGATGCTGTCAGGAAAAGGGTCCACACTCTTACCTAAACTGGTGAAAGACAGAGGTCATTCTTCCAAGGTGTGTTAACAGAAAAGTTAGCGCCCCACATTTGTTTTGTATGGTAGATACTCTGCTGATAAAATTTGCCAAGTGAGTAGATTCTTTGACCATCTTGGGCCTGTTTTGTTAAGCACACAAACAATCATATCTTCGATGTTGCTTTTGACAGCAAGAACGGGTTTAAAGATTATGTTGCATCATTCAGACTGAGTTACTGCAATAGTATCCTATAATTATAACTTTCTTAAAAGCTGTGTTTTTATTCTAAAATATATTTCCTTTTTCATTTTGAAAGTTAAGTATTACACGTTCTTGGATTACAGCATTGCATACCGCTGTGAGAGTAATTATAATTCGGCTAGTTATCAATATTCCAAATTTAGAACTCGGTATCAAACACCAAAATTTCTAAAAAGTATTATCTCCTTCTTCGATAATAGAAATATTTTTAGTTTTAACCTGAACAACGGACGTGGAAATGCATCTGCTTTTAACTCGCGTTTCAGCCATTAGCTAACAGATACAGGATTTTATTTTTCATCGTGTCGCGTAGTTCTATCACCCCGTATATTTTCTCCATCAGTTTTCTTCCTTTCATTGCTCTTTATCCCACCCGGCATTAGGAGAGGCGAAAAAAGCTCCGGAAAAGAGAAGGCCGAATAAGTCCTTTCACCGTCCACTGCGTCCGTTGTTATTTGGTTGCGAGCATCGCAGAATTCATTCGGTCTGCGGAATGAAAGGAATCGCACGTCTTCAGCCATTGGGCCCTCCCCTTTGTATTGAGCGTTCTCACGCTCCTTTTATTATTTTTCTTCTGTTCAGTACCCCGCATGCAAAGAATTCCTTGCGAACTTAAAGGAAACTTTCTCATGCGCCTATTTACTCGTTATATATTTTCCTTCTTTTTCGCGAGTCGAGAAAGGGGAGGTTTCGAGGGAGCTCTGGACTGGAGGATTGCTTCTGCCTCACGCGAAATGATTTCCCCGCTCTGCGAGGTGCCTGTCTCTCCCACCCGACAGTATTTTCTTCGTCGGAACGAGAACACCACCTCGCAACGCAAGATTTGGGTGCGAGACGATTGAATATTTAGTTTCCGAGTGCGTCAACTGCCTCGATCACTAGTCACGTGGGTGTAGGGCACGATATAATATGTTATAAATAAATTAAGAAGTGTATGGACGAAAATTTAATGATATCGAGGCACGTCGTTAATATTTATTTAGTGGCAATTTATTCACATTATTATATGTATGAGTACATGTGCTTTAATCAATGTAATATAAAGTTTCTCGAAAACTCAATCGTTTTCTGTTAAAACTAGCTTATGACGTTCCCCGAATATTTGCAAAATTTTCTCAAAAACAGTTTTCAAAAACATTTTCTCCAATTTTTTATTCAAATTGCTTGTAAGAATAGAGTAAAATACACATATGAAGGTGGTAGAGGTCCGATTTTCACGGTTTACTCTGAATTTTTGGAACTAAAATTACGAAATTTTTAGGGCATCTTCCTAAAACTACGAAACTAAAGATAGAGATTTTTCCTTGAAATATAATTTGTTTTCCATAGTGAGTTTTTTTTTGAAAATTTAAGCAGTTTTCGCGCAATATTGTATATAGTATGTACATTTTTTTTTAAATTACAAAAACAAGATTTTCTCAAAAACGGCTCCCAAGCTTTTCTTTAAAGTTTTGGTAGGGATAGTGCTAAATGCTCTCTATAATATGACATGAATGCAATGTTGCTCTATTCTTCTGTTTTCAAAACTTATAAAAATATAATTATTTTGTCTTTCTCTCTTTTTGTGAATATTTATACAAGCGGTAATATGTTCACAGTAGTAAATTTAAAGCAAATGTACTCATAAATAATGTCATAAAACGTTTCTCGAAAACTCAATCATTTTCTGTGAAAATTAGCTCAAAACTTCACATTATCAGAAACGCTCAAACGCTAATTTGTTTTCCATAGTGAGTTCTTTCAATAACGTCATGAAAATTTTTTTGGAAAATTTAAGCAGTTTTCGCGGAATATTGAAAATAGTATGTACATTTTTTTTTAAATTACAAAAACAAGATTTTCTCAAAAACGGCTCCAAATGGTTACTTCAAACATTTCTAAAGGATGGTGCTAATTGCACTCTTTAATATGACGTAAAGCTCAGTTCGGAGTATATTTTTGTTTTTCCAAAAATTACACATTTTTTAAAGATTTCTCACGCCGTTAATGTGCATATTTCTAACAATTTGTAACACCATTGTGTTAGCGTAGCGAAATTGATTTTCCGCAGCATTACATAACTTTCTCTATACTTCTAATTTTACTGCGTATATACGTACGTATATGAGAAAGTAAACGATTAGTGCTGCATAATGTCACAGATTGTGTCGTTTTAGTTATCGATTTCTTTAGTCTGGTCTAGCTATTCGAACTTTCCCCATTCCAGGTGTCTCTATCGAAATTACTTTTTCTTTTTAATTTTCTAGATTTTTCGGCTTCAATATTGTAGATTAGAAGTATTTCTTTAGGAAAACTAAATGGCAATTTCCATTAAAAGATTTTGGAGCCTTTAAAAAAATAACGTTTAGGCTTAGTGTAAATGTAAAATTTGAAGCTCTTTTTCACAAGAAATGTTTGAGTTTTTGAAAAACTGTATTATAAATCATTTGATTTACTTTTACTCACAAATAGAATAGTGTTCACAAATAGTTAAAAATAAGCATTTTAGCAGCGTTAAAGATATATAAAAATTAATTCGTTCTTTTTTAAAAAACAAAAGAATACCCAAAAATTAACTTAACGTGAAGTGAATTTTAAAGAGTGCAATTCGCACTCTTTGTTGCAAAACTGCGAATAAAAATTTTGTACTAAAACAATTTCAGTCTATGAACAAAACGCCGCTAACGTAAATATTAACTACACGAGAGTCAATACAAAAAATTACATTTTTGTTTTTTTGAAAAAAAAAAACAACAACAAAGAATAGAGAAATACCACATGCCGTCATACAAAGTACATTTTGCACTACTTCTAACAAAACTTGAAAGAAAAAATTAGGAGCCGTACGTGAGAAAATCTTGTTTTTGTAATTTTTTATATTTACATATAAGTTGCATAAGGAAGGGTCACCATAAACGTCGTGGGACTAAGGAATGTTCCGATTCAAAAAGTTGTGCAGACATACACTTGATGAAAGAATAACCAGGATACTGAAGTCAAGAAACAGTTGCTCACTCCCATTTGGTCATAAACATTCCTTCAGGATCATGGCACAAGGAAAGTCAGTAGTGCCAATTTTTCTTCCTAAAGTGCGTAATATCGTGCACAATGCTCCCAATTCATATCAATTACTGATATTATAAAAAACTCAAAACAAACATGTTAGAAAGCTACAAAGTTCGCTGTAGCCATGACCAAAGAGTTATAAGAGCGTGTGTACTACAACATAGCCTCTGATTTTAACATAACGATTTCAGTTATTTTCAATATTTGGCACATTTCGGAACTGTTGGTCATCATTTTAGTCGTGGAATAGTCCTATTAAATACCACCCGAGCTTTGGAAATTCTCAGATAAATCCCATCCTCGCTTGGCGAGTCGGGGATTTATCGGCAATTTCCAAAGCACTCGTGGTATTATTTATGATAATACACTGGGAAAAAATCGATCATACAATGTGTTAAAATATCAGACGTTATGCTCTATGTAGGAAATGATATGGAGTAGATTTAATAGAATCTACGAGTACTTCAAATTTGTCACGAAATAGATTTTTGCATTCCTACTATATATTAATAGTCCGAAAGAACTGCAAGTTGCTCATGGGATGTTACACGTAATATCACATTATACAGTCACAATTACATAATAATATATCCTGTTAAGTATTGAAATGTTTTCAATTATTAAGAAAAGGTTTGCATGTGTCTGATCAGTCACGTGAGCGATTTTTTCACAATCATTAATTACAAAACATATTGAGTAAAATTATAGGTGATTAAGACTCAGAAATGAGCCATCTTTCCATTATTAAAATGCACAATTCTGTGATAGAAATTTAGCTTCATGAGAAGCGTTTAATAAAAGTAAACGTTCTGGGATCTTTGAAATTTAGTACTTATGACTTGTCTGTTTACATCTGTTACATCCACTACTTAATTCACTTGCACACATATTGTCATCTCCTTTTCAACATGACTTGCATAGTTTCTTACGATATTCTCTTTAGGGACGATATTGAAATTTCTTAAGATATTATTTTTAGAGAAGATATTAAAATAAAGTAAATCTCTCTTGAAAACTCTTCCTGTCAGCTCGATTGACTGAGGCGCTGCTCATCCCGGACAGCCACGAAGAAGTTTAAACACCTTTCAAAAAATAGTCTTCTTTCTAAGCAGACAATTAGGGATCTGAATGGACCATGAGCATACTATGGTGTATCACTTGAAATCTAAAATTATCACACAGAAATACTAGATTACTAAAATTGATAGTATTATACCTCGTATTATTTATTGGAATAAATTCCACCTCCAGCATGTCCTGCACTCTCTTTTCCAGCAGGCAGGGAACCGCTTGTAATGCAAAAAGAGGCGTTATTGAAATTCCAGATGTGCAGTGCTGTCCCACCTTCATAAAGCAAGGTTCCTGCACTCGCAGCTCATGTGAGGTAGCCGGAACGAACGCGCGCGGTAATTGATGGGGCGCGTGTCCGCTGCGCTCGCCGCCGCCGCCACCTCCGCTAATAGATTCCCTGGCGCCTTATCGCCGCCGCACGCGCAGCCTTCCTGCAATTACCGCCCACGCGCCCACCCCACGCCCACGCCCACGCCCATCGGCGACGCAGCGCTAGCCTCCGGAACTGGGCCTGGGAACCGGGGGCCAAATAGTGAACCTAAATGCATTCGAATGAGTGCTAAATGTGGACAAATAAAATGTCTTCACTTGTTACACATCTCCAACCCAATTACGTTCACCGGCTGTGACGATTCAGCGGCCTCTACAACGTCCTTGGCGGGAAGGCCTTAGGATGGTGGTGGATTTGCCGCACCAACTAAATTGCTGGGCTGAATTTGAACTTTGTAAGAAAACTCAACGCCTGGAAGAGAAGTTTGCTGCTGGCTGTTTTTTCGATAATTTTGCGTAGTTTCTCTGATCAAAATCAGGCCAATGCCTCTGAAAAACCCTAAAAAATTGGTCTTCTGCCGAGCATAGCCTTTGCTTTCTCATTATTGTGCTCACCTCTCTCCTTACCCAAGCACTTACACTGACATGAACTGTATTACCACACATTTCGGAAGTGGTGTGTTAACATAAATAAGGCAAGATATAGAAAAATTAAAATGTTCCCACCCACTGGATTATTTTATAAGAATATCAGCAATGAATAAGGATCCGAATAAGGTTATAAATTTTTCCTCTATTTCTTATGGTTGATTTTGCATTATTTTCTAATAATAATGACTTGCTGAACACGTGTGAAAACTCTACACTTTGTCACTAAATTATTGTGACGTTGTGAAGAAAAATTACTTCATAGTAAAACACAACTTTGAACGACCAGACCCTCAACTGTGTATTCCAGCATTGCAGATCCAGTGGCGTAGTGATTATGACTGCAGATTATTTTGTGTTGAATTTATCACATATGGAAATCTTACGTGTCAGTGGTTTTGTACTTATTTTTTAATATCAAATAAGTAACTGGTGTTTCCGAATGCATATATAAGCAATTTCAGGAAATGATTCTCAATATAATATAGCTCGGGAGTGAGTTCAAATATGCATGGAATATATTTTGAATATAATCGTAATTGTAATAAATAAATGATTCGTTGGATCAGAAGAGAGATCAGTGAACCCCGGACTGTTTAGTAAAAAAATAATTGATAGGTCCTCCCGCGGCTGCATCGCTCTGTCTTCAGCCGAACTTCATCACGGCCAAGCAGGCGCCCCTCCCGCCGCCTCCGCCTCCGCCTCCGCCGCCGCCTCCGCCTCCGCCTCCGCCTCCGCTTCCGAGCCCTGCCCGCGCCGCGATAGCATCGCCCGCCCTCATTACTTGTCGCTACTTTAACACCGGCGCGGCGCCGCCCCCGCCAGATCGCATCACGCGTGATTCAGAGGCGCTCCCCGCCCGCACGCGGGCCACGCACGCGCCTTGTGCGGGGGGGACTAGAGAAGGAGGCTGGAGCACAAATATTGAAGTTCGATAAGGAAGTTTCTACTTGTCCTCCCAAATGTAAAATTGTAGATATTTTGAAGGAACAGATCAACATTAATATTACGATTCATGTGACTATTTCGTAGTTTTGCACAAGTTTTTTAAAAAGTGAAAATAACTTATTTTTGGAACTCGACTATAAAAGTTTATTCCTATGATACGAAGGGGTATCCTTCAAAAATAAAATAGAACTCTCAAAATGCATTGTTTTCTAGATTACGGTTTAAGAAACAAAACTCGTGTTTCACAAGCGTCATAGAGGCGGCATTCCACTTTCAATCGAACACCCTTTTGCCCTTAGATGTTCGCAACAGAGTGAAACTTCTTGAATGTGTTCTGAGAGCAACTAAAAGAGACTTAAATGTTTGGTTAGAACGTAACTTCATTACTTTTGGATGTCGCATGAAATTTTCTGAAAAAGCGCGTGCAGTAACAAATAAAAATGCTTATTTCTCCTGCTACTTTGATCTATATAACTGCGATTAGTATCAAATAAAAGCTTAAACACAGTTATTTAAGACTATTTATTCTTCGACGTAATTGTTATATATCAATCATTCATAAATTTTAAAAATTGCAATTTTACGAATTTTTCCAAAACATTAATTTCATTTTAAAAACAATTTTAAATTCTCAGTTTGATGAATTTGAAATGTGCATAATTCCAAATTGAAATATTTATAAATAATCTAATTAAAAAATCGTAATTCAACGAGTGCGCAGCCACGTATTTCACTGCGGTTATGTTTCAATGTTATTGACTGAAGTGAAGGTCGGAATGAAACGTGGCAGTCTGCTTAATCTGGAAACCTTAAAGGTCTCGGTAATGGTACAAGTTGTTTTTAAACGTACTGCTTTGGAAGATTGATTTATTAATGATTTCGGGCGCGACAACAGCTAACGCCAATAGTCCCGTAAGTGTAGTGGAGGTGGCGGTGGTCTTCCCTGCTGAATGGCTATTCTCCAACCAGGTATCTCGCACCAGCGGGACGCTGCCCGCCCGGGGCGGAAGCGCTTAGCTCCCGACCGGTCTCCCGGCACGTGTGCCTGTGCAGTGCGTAAATGAGCGTGTAAGGAATGAAGGAAGGGGAGGGGATGATCGCGCGTGGTCCGTGATGCGTTTGTGAGTATACTGTTTCGGCATTCGCCTGGTATTGGTCGGGGAAACCGCGGGAAACTACCGACCAGAGCAGCCGGGCGCTAGAGCTCTCCTCCAGACAGCGACCGACAGCTAGAGTCGAAATTTCAGCTACCCTCGGTTCTCGACTCTAAGACCTCCCGGTCAAATGAACTGCAGCGACATCACTTGACGTCCTAAGCCATCTCTCATTCTGATTTAATATATTTTTTGTTTTGTTACTGTTAACTGACTCTGAAAGTGAAGCTCTCATCTTATGATCGCCGAATCCAGCGTGGGCAATTCACTCGTCCAATGCACACGGCCCTTGTGGTAGAATTGGCGGTACTACCAAAAGATTTGCTGCGCGAGTAAATCTCCAGACACTTCACGATCCAATTACGAAACCACAGATATTGAACTGGAAAAAATGATAATGGTATTCATTTCATGTTTTTGACAAATGATGACTTTAAAAAATGTGACTTACCGTTATATCTAGAGGAAAAAAGCAAAAACAATGTGTGGCATGTTTTCACACCAGTATCGACCAAAAAGCTCTATGTAAGAAAACTATTCTCTCTCACAATTAGAAGTATCTCTATGAGGGAATTTATTTTAAAAACACTTTCGTGTATCTATTATTTTATTTGCTTTTATAAACTGTATATAACTGAACATCAATAATCAATTTTACTCGTTCTTAATATTCTCAATTTAATGAAAATTTAACTGCACGTGTTTGACTTACGGCTCGGTGCGAACCCGGATGCCGCTGCCCTCTGCTCTTCGAATGTTCGATTGCGTATGTTAATTTATTCCAAGTGGATTTATGCACCTCCCATTCCGAAATTGTGCTCCTTCATACAATATAAAGGAAGAAATTTATTGATATGTTTTACATTCAAGAAAGTTTCGAGCTTAAAAAAATTAAAATTTAAAGTTAAAAAGTTTCAAAAAATGTATAATTTAATTTTTTGTAAAATTTTAATGCAAATATTATAAAATGCCATGTTATAATCTATAAATGAAGATAGTTGAATTTTTTAGTTTTTAGTAAAGAGAATTTTTTTCACAGTATGCACACTACTTCGTAATTTGTAATTTCTATTAAATCTGAAAGTATACGACCTTTACAAAAAAAACACATGTAACTTGTTTTTACCATGAGAATATATATACAAAGTAAAAAAAATCAAAAGCATCATGGTCAATTTTTCGTCGAATTCATTCGATTAGACGTGGAATCACTCAAATACATAATTTTAAATGTCTTTGAGGCATCGTGAGGCTGTTGCCTGTAAATAATAAAGTAGCATAGAAGATGTAACTTCATGATCAAATGCAGTATTCCTTAAATAACTGTAAATCTACAACATTGATATACAATTGTACGCTTCCCTGTACTCTACATATATTGTAACTTGTACAAAACAAGAAGTGCGTATTATACTTTCAGAATGCTGTTCAGAATTCAGAATGCTTTAAAAATATGTAACTTATCTACGGTATTTATAACCTTTATTTTACTCTGTAAAACTGATCCGGTGCAAATAATTGTGCAACTGGTGGTCTCAATGGAAGGTAACAAACCCTAACCTGAGAAAACGAGATGCAGTCAATCTGCGACCTGCTGGCGCCCTCAATATGCGGGCACCCACTCGCAGAGCACCAACTGCCCCGTTTCCCGCGCATGGGTTTGGGTTATGACGATGAATACAGACTTAAAAGATATTAAAGTAATAACCAGTTTCCCACTAGTTAAGCACAAGGCCCGCAACCACGGACGGGTAAAAGTGTCCCTATCTCGAGCATATGTGGGTATCTTTGGTCACTAATGAGGGTAATGGTGACGAACACTAAGTTAAAGAGATCAGAGTGCTAACCAGATTCCCACATGCTAAACACGAGGCACCTAATCACGGACGGTTAAAATACCCGTATCCTGAAAGCGTTAAGATTCCTTTAGGCCCTCTAATGAGTGTGATGATGATGGAGGTTGGGGTTAAAGGGGGTCGCACCTGTTTTCCCCAGATTAGACTGGAGGCGCGCAGAAGGGTAAAATTGTGCCTCGTTCTAAGAGTATGCAGGCCTCTTTGGACGCTCTAGTGAGGCTAATGGTGATGGAGACAGAGTTAAAGGGACTGGAGTGCTAACCAGCGAGACTCGAGGCGGGCAATTACGGACGGGCGAAACTGTTCCAGTCCTGAAAGAACCCGGTCCCTTTGGAGGGCTCCCGTGTGGAAGCGGGTGCGGGCAGGCGGGTGGGGGGGGGAAGTGGGGGTCCGGGAAGCGGTGGGTGAACGCGGCGTGGGCACGCGAGTGGGTCGTGGGCGCCTGGTGGGAGACGCGGGGCGGTGAGGGGGGTGGGTGGGGGAAGGGGAGGCGAAACTTCCCGCAGGGGTGGAAAAGCAACAAATTGAACAGCTATAATTAGCCAGGCTGCTCGTGTAAAAGCAGGAAACAGTGCGCTGATGCATATGCAGATGCTGTCCGCTTTGCTCTTGTGTTGCTCTGTATACATCCTCCCTGGGGAGTTTTAAAGCTACCTCGCGTTTATTTAGTCAGAGTTGCATAAATAGGGCTGGGCTTTATTTTTCAGTTTTTCGGAGGGACGCGCTTTTTTAAGCGCGAGGAAACGGAAAACTGCAGAAGATTTTTCTATCCGCTTTTTCTGGCAATTCCGTTGTTATTAAAAATAGATTTGATTTCCGACGTGCTACAAAAGCCAAGAGTAATTGTTTTTGTTAAGAAGACGGGGAATTTCTGCTGTAAGAACACTAGTGACGTCCATTGCTAAGAGGAATGCCACTCTGCTCGAGTCGTTCGTCCAAAAACCTCTTATCAAAAGGGGGAGTAAGGAAGGGGACCGCATTGTGCCGTAAACTGTACGTGCGCCTACTGCTGTTCTATTATAATTTGGCCTGACCGAAAGTTTTTTAAAATGTCCAGAAAACGAATTAATGTGAATTAAAATAAAAATATTCTACAAGAGCTGTCTGGTCGGCAGGAAGATCATGAATTAGATGGTAATAGTAACTTGAGTATTGAGAAATACCGAGTATCAGCATGATACTGGATCCAAACAATAAATGTTTGATATTAAATGCCACGGTTTATCTTCGGATATGTCTTCTAGTAGTAAATACTAATGTTAAAAAATCGCTTAAATACAAACGCTCACAAATTGTAAGAATGGCGTGACAGAGCGTATAGAGCAGCTTCAAGAACACAAGCTCTTAATATAGTGAAAGTACTATCTGGCTAGACACGAGAAAGATGTTGCAAATACACTTTGCTTTTGGAAATTATGGTATTTGTAGGATTTTCAGACACTAAGGAAGCATTCTTAGATATTATAATGCGCTATACAAGTGCATTGTCGTACAATTTGTTTATTTCATTCAAGAGTCATTTAATTCATTAAATAACTTAAAATGTACGATACGCGCCTGCTGGTGAACATTTACGCACGCCAGCTGGAGGGTAAAATTAGCATATAAAAATTAATCATATTTTAAAATTAGTTACGTCTTGAAAAGAAAATTCCCACAGCGTTTTTATTACTTCTTCATTTCCAATATGTGTAAATAAGAAATATATTAATATCCTTCTAGGGTACACTTTATGAAAGGATTATCATTTTACCTGGATAATATTTCTCCTGACAAAACAAGTGTTGTTGAATATGTGAAGGTCACAAGTGTCAAAATTACATTACTACGTATTGAGGTGACGCCAGCTGAAAAAGTACAACAACACGTACTACAGCCCTGTGACGGTAAACTTATCCCTCCCTTCCCATAATTTTAATTCGTTTGCAGGAAAAAACAAATAGGCAAATCAGATTAAATGTTCCACTTTCTGCGTACACATTTATAATGTTTTACTTCCGTGTGTGCTTCGTGGAAGAGAGGTTATGTAATGCTTCTGAAACAGGTGCTGAGATGTCAACAAACAAAACACGTTTGATTGCATCTGTTACAAGAAATTGAATTTTTCTAGCTGTTATACCAATAACGGTACTTCCTTCTAATAGTTGTACATAGATAAAATTGTTATTTTGGGGGTGAGTGATAACAAATGTATTTTTTCACCCGCCTGTTTGCTTTTTGAAACACTGAACTCTACGTTGCAGTTTCACCGGAATAGATATTCTCTGGTTTATTTTGATGATGCAGACTCTCGAATTTGAAGCTATTTCCTTAATTTATGTCTGTATTTTATATTTTTTTCACATTAGAAATACTATTACAGGTAATATTACGCAAGCACTACAAACAACACGGAAACTATGTGTTGTTTTAGTAACACTAGTTCAGCCTTTTCCTTACTCTTAAGTTGTCGCGTGAGGACTAAAAGCGTCTCTAGATCATTTGTGATAACTGCTATATAAAATAGAATTTTTCTACTCTTCAGGAATTCACAATACCTTTCAACGACTGTTTATATTTCGTCCAAAAAAATGTTACGAGTTAATGTTGTTCGAGTTAATGAGCTTGAAATAGAACGCATTCGTATGTCTGGGAACTCCAATCATCACAAGTGTCCAGAGTCGTCCGTAACTATATCTATCTCTACTAATATGTAAAGACTAACGGTGCGATAATCTCTGAATCTACTGAACCAATATCGATGAAACTTTTGTGTTAGCTTCCTTTCAAGGTCTGGAGTACTAGAGGCCAGTGGTTTTTAAACTTTTTGCTGCCGTGACACCCTTCCAATAACAAAATCTACACACGCCTCCCCTCATCGAAATCAAATTGTTATTAAAAATAACAACTATATATGGTTTCCTGCAAGTAAGGTCAGTATGTACACTTTGTTATTATATACTTACAGTGCACAAAATAATAAATTCAAGTGATTTTCTCTGTTGACTCTTGTAATTAATGAATTTAATGAATGTTAGACAAAGTAAAGAAAACTATAAAAAAACGAACATATTCATTGTTCAAAATATTCAATGAAATGGATGAGCTTTTTTAGTGCCACACAGTTCATTGAATCTCGGAACTAATTTAGAAATCTCATTCTGGAGATTTATCCTTGATTTATATTTTTCTTGATAACCGCCATGGCTGAAAATCCTTTTTCACGTAAAAAGTGGAAAAAGGAAGCAGAACACGCAAGGACGTCTTACTTAACTCTGGCTACTGATTATTTACAAACAGCAAAATTCAGTGTTGCAGGAATGAATCACTCAACATCCGCAAGCGATCCGCATTATCTCACTGACTGTCAGAAATGATTTAAAATAACTGATAGTTGGCAATGTTTGCTTCATGGAAGCAATGCAATCACATACACACGTTTTCGCCCATATCGTTAAAATGAAGGTACATACATAAACCGATAGTAATTTATTCATGTAGAAATAATTGGAGAATTATTAGGCATTAGATCTATATTTAATTGATTTTAATGATTTTAAGTGATTTGAATAATTTCAAAAATGAAAAACTTGTTTAAAAAATATATAAATATTCATATCAAATATACTTTCCATTCTTCTCCGTATTTTCTGGAGCTTTACGAATTACTCGTATGTTATAAAGTTAGAAAAAATCGGGTGCGGTACCCCAATAAGAAAAACTATAAATATTTTTTGAGGATGGCAGAAACGTAGAAGGGAAGAAGGGAAGCTGGCAGAGAAAGGTGAGCGGAGTGGGGCAGGGTACAATATAATAGAAGTATGCTCCGTCGCAGGGCGGAAACAGATGAAATTCCTTTTTCTGGATAATTATTATGACTATTACACTCGTGAAATCAAAACCAGTAATGTTTAACGATACATGTAGTATGACCCAATCAGGACGGTTTATCTAAAAAACTTAATGACTTTTTCTATCTGATTTTTCTTACCTTCTCTACCTATTAGCCAATCATAAGCTCCAATTCACGTATTTTAGGAGGCGGTATGTATCAACTGCTGTGTGCAATAAACCGCGTATGCATAATATAACTTCTTTGATTTTAATATCGCTTTCAAGTGATTTTCAATAGTAATAACATAGCGAGATTTTGCGACGCGTCTGATGACCAAATCAATGAAATACAAGTAATTCGTAAAGTTCCAGAACACATGGAGAATGGAAAGTATATTTGATATGAATATGCGTTTTTGAAACAAGTATTTCGTATGTTTAAAATCAAAGGGCAAGTCTTGACGTCCCCGAACAATTCTCTTTCTTTAGAGACCTCTCTCATAAAGATTGGTTGCATGTGAGAGCCGCGTATGTATACTATTGAAAGGTATGTATACTACTGAAATAATATAGGAGACGATGCTACTACATCATCTCTGAATTCCTACCTGAAAATCAATGAGCAACACCATTCGGTAATCACAAATAAATTAAGACCAACACATTCATCACCAAAAATCTGTATCAGAATCTAACAAATTTTGAATGTACATAAAGAAGCTCTTTCAACATTTAATTTTTAAAAGTGATTGTTTAACTTTCTACTGACAGAATATATGTTTGTTACTTTAAATGTTGTTTGTTACGTCTAAAGTTTGTGAATTTAAACTAAAATAAACATGTATTTCATGTCATTTTATATTCATTGGTTTATCTTGATTTTGGTTACGTATAGACCGCACGGTTTAACCTTGCCCGTCTGCTACATTAGCAGATGACCATGGTAAAACTAGCTAAGTATGAAAGGTTAAAGTACATTAATATAATATTAATATTTGGCACATTTTGGAAATCTGTTGGACGTCATTTCATTGGTGGAATAGTCTTATTAAATATCACAGAAATGTGGGGTACTTTTTTCTAGTATTACAAAATTAAACTATTTGTAACGCGTGTGAACAATAAAAGATTAGTGGCAACACGTAATAAAAATAGTATAAATGTTTGGGTTTTCCTTATATGAATAAAAAATAACTTATCGTAAGCAAGGTAATATACGATCGTCAGTAAGATAATATTGCATTTGAAATAATTAAAATACAATTTTATATTTTAGATTTAAAACATCAAAAACATTTATTCAAGTAAATTAAACATCATGAAAAATAAATTTCAAAATTATTAATCATTAGAAGAAAAAACCAGTGGAAATGCCAAATACTTCCAAACGACTACTGATGGTATGAAGCGGCAAGCAACTTCCGAAGGGTTAAGTTTTTTAAAATTTATTTATTTATATTATGGACGAAATTACAGAGTTCAGTTAATGTTCACATTTACATTTGTGTATACTGGCGTACAATCTAACTTAATCTAATTTACTACTAACACTAACCTACATCTGACGAAGGGACTCACAGAGCACCTTAATTGATTTATTATATTTTGCTGAATATGTCCAAGAATGCATGCAATTGATATATTTTTTTACTCTAGTTTGACGGTCTGTATATTTACCCAGTTTGAGATTTCTGCGTTGGACGATCATCAGGTTCGGGTAAACGTTATTTCCAGATAGGCAATATGGTGAGTGATTGGTTTGGTGTTTAATTCGGTGAGTATTTGCGTGTTAAGAGATGATCCAGGGAGCTCGGGTTATTCATCTTAAGTTCTTATTTATTTTGGGTAACATGGAATTTTTGTTTGTTGTATTTGACAGCATTCGTCCGTATTGGGTAGGCATTCAGAAGGAGGGATCTGATGATGGATTTATATATGATTATGGCATTGTTTAAAAAGTTTAGTACTTTCATTCATGACCGGTTTCAGTTGAATTTTGATTCTGGCTCGCCGAACTGTGTTGTCTATGTGAGTTTTCAAGGTGACAGTGGTGTCCAGATTGAGTCCTATGTATTTAATTACTTTATCATTTGGAGTCCTTGGAATAATATTATTTATTTTCATTTGGATGGGAGAAGTGTAAGGTTTGAATGTGATATTTTTAGGGGATGATTTGGTGGGAGTAATATTGATCTTCCATTTTGAAAATCAACTTTCTAATGTATGTAGATGTATTTAGATTTCATTTGCTATGAAGTTTAATAATGTCCGCAAATTGGGCTATTTGGGCTAATCTGGGGGTAGAAATGTCCGCGGTTTAAAGGTTGAATAACAGTTCGGAAGAAGGGATTCTTGTGCGGGACCTGCTCTTCCGAAGCGTGGATTTGACATGTAGTTTTCTATTACGACTGAAAAAATGCTATTTGTGACGAATCATTTAATGATATCAAAGATGTCTATTGAAGTTTTAATTGATAAAAGTTTATTTATGAGCTCTTCGTGCCAGACTAGATCGAAGGCTTTGGTGATGTCGATGAATACTGCTATCGAGTTAATATTTTTTTTGGAAAGATGTATGAAGGTATTTGGTGATGCGTAGAAGTTAATGCGTTGTGGATAATTTATTGATGAAGTCAAGCCGATAGCGAGGTATGATTTTTATTTTGTTTAATTAATTTTATAATCTTGCTGGTGAATGTTTTTCGAATAGTTTGGCTAATGATGGGAGGAGACTAATGGACCTATAGTTATCGGGCTTGCTGTGATTTTTGTTCGATTTGGGGATGAAAAGGAATAAGAAATGTCTCCAGGTTGAAGGACAATATTTTATTCATAGGGTTGAGTTGAATATATTGGTGATGTAGGTGATAATAATATTGAGTAAGTTTTTTTAAAATGGTAGTAATATTGCCATGGCCGGATTTTTTTTATTTGGGAGAGTTCTAATGATGTTTGTAATTTCCTGTCGATATATGTATTTAATTTTTTGGGGTATATTGTATTTGAGGCAGTTGACATAGTTTTGAATTTGGGAGTGTTCTGGATGGGGAGAAGCAATGTTGAGTGGGAATGTCTCAGCAAAATAATCGGCTAAAACGTAATTTTTCTCACTTTTATGTTTTTTACCATTGTGGGTAATTAAAGGGAGATAATGTTTCCCCCCCCTTAGTATCATTTTCGTAAAATTCCAAAGTGAGTTGTTATGAATGTTTAAAGATTGTATTAGATTCTTATATTTGGTCTGTTTAAAATCTGCTATGGCTTTTCTGGAGATATTTGTTAAATGATTTAGTTCTGATTTTAGACTGGGGGTTTTAAATGCTGCCAAAGTCTTCTAATTTATTTTTGATTTCAATTATTTTAATTAAGCTTTTGGGCAGTCTAATGGGGCGTTTTATGTAGTGTGGTGGGATTTTAGGGTTTTAGTATGTTTACAATTTTTATTATTAGATCGTTTAAGTTTATTATTGTCTTATCTATTTCAGTCGAAGTGATTAGGATTTTAAATTAAGGTGTTTGGGATTGTACCACTTTCATTTTGACCCAATTTAAGTTATACGTATTATGGACTGGTTTGGGCGAGGGTGGAAAGAGTGTCTGATATGTGGAGATAATGATCGGAACGTGGTCCGACTCGAGCTCTTTGTGAGGCGTTGAGTACAGTTGAGCTTTAATGTTGGTTATTTCTATACCTAGAATATCGGGCAACTCGTTTGGGTCTCGACTATAGTATGTATGTTCACGATGACAGATTCATCTTAATAAGTTAGTACTATGTAATTGTGTATGAGATCTGGTCATTAGAGGCTCTGCACACCCACGAAATGTGGGCACCGAAGAGTATAGGGGGTGACTGGGGTTTGATTGCGTTACTTAAGCTGGCGAATTTAGGCCTTAGACTGGGTGATTTATAAGCTACAATTATAGTTAGATTTATGCGGGGGAGAGTAATTGCTGTAAACTCAAGCCCAGTGATGGGCTTTGGGTTTATTTGATGACATGGGATATATGGGATAGTGGTTATGATTAATATGAGAACTCCGCCGCCAGATGAATGTAGTCTATCTTGCCTAACTACATCGCATTCTGGAAAATAAAACAGAGCAGCTTTTAAGTGTAACTCAGTGGTGCAAGCAACGTCAATATTGTTGACTTGAAAAATATATAAGCTCTATTTCTTTATTCCTGATGCTACATTCATTTTAATTCTTTAGAGTTAATGAGTGGTTAGGTTCAGGGTGCGTCATGGGTGGTGCTAATATGGAATGCTATTCCTTGACGGATATATTGAACAATGACTGGTATAGAGTTTACGGTATTAATTATGGTGGATATGGAGTTAATGATATTGTGTATGAATGGAGAATTTAAGAAATTGTATCGAGGAGAGTTATTTTGGGGGAGATTGTTTTGGGAGTGTTAGCTGATTGGTTTCGTGTGCCGTCGTTTGGGTTCTGGTTAGTTGATGCATAGGTGAAGTTTTATGCCTTTAAGTAGGTTCGGAAAATGGTGACTGATATTAGGGGGAGGGAATAGATGGTTATTTCTCAATTTTTGTGACGTTTGGTGGGAAGTTTTTATTTATTTTCTTTTTTTTAAAAAAAAATTTGAGTATTTTGATATTTGGATATCAGCTCTGTGCGCTCCATCGCAGATTTTAGATTTCAAAGGGTTGCCCTTTCGAGAGCATGTGACTGAATAATGTTTTCCTGAAGAATAAATTCAAAGAAATTAATGGTTACAGTTGTTTTCCGAATATCTGAAATGCAAACATCAGAGATCAGCGACTCCTATCACTCGACATCACCATCACCGACTTCCCCACCATTTCCACCACCATCACTATTACCCCCTCTACTTCACCAACACCTCTACTGCCACCGTCTCGACCACCACCTCCACCAGCACCCTCGTCATCACAACTACCCCCACCACATCCTCTGTCACGTCCATTAGCGCATTCACCGCCAGCAATATTTCCTCAACCCCCTCGCACCCCCTCCCCGAGCCGCCTCCCAAACCAGCGCCGCCGCCGCATCCTGCTCATCACGCGGCTGCTCCGGCGCTCGCCCTCGCGCGACGGAGGCGATCTCCGGCGACGCCCACCGGCGATTTCCGCCCCCGCCCTCGCCACAGGGCGTCGCCCTTCGGCCTCGGGCGCCGCTCCCATCACGAAGCTCCTTTCCCCTAGGAGAGAGGCCCGGAAGCAAATTCCACTTCGGCGTCAAAATTACCGACGAACTCACGATGGACGACCTGGGTGGCGCAGGTGTCTTTGGCCGAGTGCGATTCCGCGCTTCGCTTCGAACGGTCGCGAGTTCGAGTCCCCCTGTTTGTCCTACTGTCTCCTTGCGGAGGGCCTCGCGTTCGGCTGACCACAGAGAAGAAGAGTCCGCGAGTGTGTTGCAGTCTAATGTGATCAAATATGCGACCCATCGGGGCATGAAGGGTAACCGACTGTTGGCTTCATAAAAACCTTAGATATAAACTCATGACTCACGAGGAAATAGACGTGTTTTCCAAACGATCTCATTTTCTTAAAGAAGAAATTACAAAATGAAGTTTCTTCTTAAACGCATGATGAAATTTACTGAATTAATTGTAACACTCGAATCACATAATTTGCCGATACGCAATGACGCGGGAGGAAACGTCACAGTTTTCATTCTAAACAGAAACGTTTATACAATCATGGTCTATTCCGAAGCGCATCCAGATGGTGATAGTTCATTGTACAGCATTTTGAATTTGACGCGTAAGAGTGTGTTGACACTTGCCGTGGTCTTATTTCATAAAATGTGTTATCAGTTTGTCATTGTGACTAATGGTAGTACTCGTACATTGAAAGGATATATTAAAAATCCATCCCATCTGAAGCTAATTAAGATTAATGCAAATTAAGATAATGTTGAAATGCGTGTGTTGCATGGTGGTAGTCACTGATACAGTTGCTGTTCAAAAATACAATCGAAGATTTCTTATGCGCAGAGTATGGAACCTGCGCTCTTTGAAAAATTTAGAGCTGTTTTTAAGAAAATAGTGTTTTAGCGCTACAGTACATTTGAAATTTGAGGAATTTTTTGCGGAATTTTTTTGAATTTTCGGAAATCTTCATTAGAAGGCATTTGAAGACCATTAATTCAAAACTTCAATAGTGTTTACAAATTGCTGAAAATGTGCGAATCATCGGCGTGAGAAATATAAAAAAACACATTCGTGTATTTTTTAAAAGACAAAAATATACCCCGAAGTGAACTTTACGTCATAGTAAAAAGTGCAATTATCCCTATTCGTTCAAAAAGTTTGAAAAAAAAATTGGATACGTTTTGGAGCAAATGGCGTGTGAACGGCGTGTGGCGTTGAGTTTTCGAAAATCTTAATCTGACATAATTTAAAGCACATGTACTCATAAATATAATAATGTGAGCAAATTACTGCTAATGTAAATCTTAACAACGTGAGAAACAAGTCGAAAAAATTACAAGTTTGTAATTTTTGAAAAAACCAAAAGAATAGAGCAATATGGCGTTTATGTCATCTTATTGAGTGCATTTAACACAATCCGTACCAAAAGTTTAAAGAAAAAATTTCAAGCGCATTTTAGGAAAATCATATTTTTTTAATTTTTTGTAATTGCACTTGAATTAAAATATTGAAACGGAGCTCTAATGGCTGTTTAGAATAAAAAGAAAAGTTTACTCATCACTAACAAGTGTTGAAACTTTCAAAAACTGTAAATGAACTAGAGTTCTAATGTAACTTCATCTTCGTTCATAAATAAAGCAAATCAAAACCAGAAACTTTGTTGCATAGGTTATTATGTATGCAGATTGTAATTGGAACCCTGTGCAGACCCGTGTTTAAGCTTCAACTATCTGTTTGTAAAAATACATGGACTCTTTTCGATTTTTTCATTTTTTTGAAGCGGTATATTTTGTAATACACAAATTCAAATTTAAACCGAACTCCTGTTGAGTTGTATATGATATAAAAAGCCATAAAGAGAGCTGCAAAAATTACACCATTTTCAGCTCTTTGCCTTAATTCGGAGAAGTTGCACATCAATTAAAATGTTGAGATGGAATGGGAGCCCAATTTTGTAATACTAATTTTGCTGTACTGGCTGTATTTCGCAAAGTGATTGAAATATTTTACTCAAAATTTGTTGTTTTAGTATTAATTTTTCACACTGTCAATGTGTTAAATTTCATCTGAATCTGAAATGGTGATGTAAAATACAGTGTTGATTCAATGTGGACTGCTACGGTTTTGTCCCAAGTGCCGCTTCCGTAATCTTTGTTAATCCTTCTTCCTCGAAGAGGCCGTTGACGCTCTCCTCTGGACTACTTCTTCGTCTGAACCCTCACCTTCAACATATTCAGTAAGGGAGGCCCGACCAGCAGCTAGGCTATCGCGAATGTCGTTCTCGGGCTCATACTCGGCCACCAGCTACCAGATCGAGTACTTCCAGGTGGAGTTCTTCTTCTTCTTCTTCTTCTTCTTTTCTTCTTCTTCTTTTCTTCTTCTTCTTTTCTTCTTCTTCTTCTTCTCTTCTTCTTCTTTTCTTCTTCTTCTTCTTCTTCTTCTTTTCTTCTTCTTCTTCTTCTTCTTCTTTTCTTCTTCTTCTTCTTCTTCTTCTTCTTCTTCTTATTATTATTATTATTATTATTATTATTATTATTGTTATTAACCGAAGATAAAACTTCGCGTTTAATTAACGAAATAGGAAATTGACAGCAGTTATTACAAGAACATTTATTCGTCAGATTTATCAAACATATTGTACCCGTGTAAAACAATGTTTGTAGCAGAAATAACAAAATTTATTGTTCATATTCCAAGTCAAAGAAAATGTCTGAATATGATCACAGACGAGAAAAATAGTGTTTCAATACTTAGAGGTGAACTTAATGAAACAATGAGGTCGTCTTTGAGAGGAAATCGTGTCTATAATCCAACAGATTGGGTGTCCATTAAATAATTGATTAAGCTATACCAAGAGTCACATTAAGTTACCTGCACCCTAATTTTCTCTTCCAAATTGAAACAATGCCAGTGTATTGCTTAGGAGTCGTTATGACATCGTTAAACCGGAAGGTTTGCATCACCGGCACGTGCCACGCAGTTGCAGCATCGGATTTTGAAGGCGATTCCATTACTTTAGGCGGCAAACGACCTGTCGATTTTCATAAACCAGTAATAGGTGAAATAATTTCCAGAATAATTATCATTGTAAAGCCGAGCATTATCCGGGTTCGGGGTGTGTATCATGAGTATTCATGACAGTGACACACGTTGTGCACACGCGGAGGTTCGGGCAAACAGAGTGTGTAACCACCGGTGAAAGTATCCATTACGTATTATCGTTCAGACACGCGCGCGGGGGCAATCGGGAACACATACGCGCACGGTGTATACACACACGTACATGTGTGGGGCCGCGCGAACAAGTCACACCTCGGGTACATCACGTGACGACCATCACATCACGTGACGATCGTGACACACTTCATTAAAACGAATCTCGCCTACTTGTCTTCTTATTATCAACTGTGAAGCAATTTCTTTGTTTTCAACTAATATTTCAATTATCCATCTTCGATTATGACTAGATACTAAATTAACATGGAAATCACATATTTTATCTATAATAAATAAAACTAATGTCAAGATTTTAAAATTAAATCGATATATAAATAAAAGTTCTCAACTCTATATATTCTGCATTGATTATATTTAAATACATAATTCGCCCTTCGTTAACGTATGCATGCCCTATTTGGGGTAATGCAAGGAAACCTCATATTAAAAAATAGAGATTATACAAAATATATATTGCGAATTTTGTTCAAGTTCTTTAATTTCGATTTCGCGGGACAGAAATGTCAATAATTCTTTAAAATATATTTAAGTTGTAGCATAATACTTCAATTACACACTAAATTATTGTTTTTAATATTTTTACTATGCCATAGATAAATATTTTTCCAATATTTCCTTTCAAGAAGTAACATTGAAGGCGTGGAGTCGAAGCGACTCCACTGGGCGTTCTAGGATGCATTGGCAAGTCTGGCGTTCTAGTGTTAAAATTGATTCCCAGCTGCAATATTGGTAGAACTCAAAAAATGATTTTTCGAGATGAAGTCATTTAAATGTTTAAAAGGTGGTTAGTAGCTTAATAAGAACAATTATAAAATATTTTAAAATGAATGTCCGAACAAAAAAGTCGTACTTTTATTTTCTTCCTACGGAGTAAAAAGTTATGTAACGCTGCGCGAGAAAAGGCAACCAACTGTAGAAAAACTCTTATTACAAGGCCCTGAAGAACGAAAAAGTCTATCCCGTGGTGTAGCCAGAATCCCTGTTTTTTGCATCCTTGATGCTGAAAAATAGAAGAACATTACATAGCCCTTCATCTCAAAGATGTAGTATGGCATCAAAAATCAAATTCAACTTTCGTAATTCAGATTCAGAAAGTTCACAGATTTGAATAAAAAAGCTTCTTAGCTACATAATTTAGCGAACTATGCTCTCAATGAGGGAACATTTAATGAATATGTTTACTGCAGAATTTGAAGAAAATTTTACGTATTTTTAAATCCTCACGATTGCACAAAAACTGGTGTGAAAATTACCCATACTTTTAAAACACTATTTATAATATTACTAACCCTCGTATTAATAACGCAGTAATATATTGTAGTGTATCTGAGTATCAACGTAGAGGTGTGCCCCCCGCCCATGGGACTCCAACACCCCCCTCGCCGGTTGGAGACGCTGAAGCGACTTCAGTTGTCGCATTGAGCCATATCAACCTGCAAAATTTTGGTGTTCCGCAGCCAAAACGTTTTGGGATGAACTTTCTAAACAACACATCAAACTCAAAGCACATTAAAGGCATATTAAAATCGACATTGTAGTTCTCACGTTGTTAGGGGATTCACCACATGAACAAACGCAAACGGAAACTCTTTTTTATATATTACTGTAGATACAGATAATAAGAACAATTTATCAAGAATGGGCGCAATTGTGTCCGTATCTGGTCCGTACCAACTCACCATGCTTCCGCCATGCACGGGGCGAGAAGGTTGAAGCGGCCGCGACCTTCCTTTGTTTATGCACCGCGGCCATTTCCCGCAGGACGCGTCCGGCGTCGCGTTGGAGGTCGAAGCAAAGAACTCTCAAAAGCGGGCTTTTTATTTATTTATTTGGCGCAAAACCAGTTAAAACTGCGTGCGACACTATGGGCAGAAGTGCTATCTGTAGACTATTTCTTGAGCTCTGTGCTAACTCACGAAGTACGAATATATCAGGTTGAAATATAAAAACTAGTGGCAAGGGGCGTAATTGCCAAGAACTGGTGTCAAAATATTTGCTCCCTTGTAATAAAAAACCATTTTCAAAGAAAATTGAATTTTCAAAAAAAATAATTAGAAGAAGGTTACAAAAATTAGAGTAAGAACCAAAAGTATGGATTGATGAAATTATTTTGACGAATTGGCTGCCGTCGTATATAATAGATACAATAGCTGTTGACCATCGCGACCTTCAGTTCCAAAGGCTGGTACTACACTACTGTTTGACTACCCGTAATTTATTCAAAACATTACTTAATGATAAATAATTTAATGATAAAGTCAAAAAATTATTAAATATCCAATTTAACGAACAATGAGAAATAGTGTCATAAATAAGAAAAATCTCGTCAAATATATTAAAAATACAAATACAAAACTCAGTGTATTTACTAAAATTTTCTGAATGTCCGGTGAAACAGTACATCGGTCAATCTAATCGGAATTTAGGAAACATGACATCTGAACAGAAGAGAAATAAAAAATAACATTTATCGCTACAAAATTCATTAACTCAACTGTGACCGCTTAGCCATAGTTGCCTGAACGTGTCAAAGAATGCTATACTTCTCGTTTGCATCGCTGCAGAGTGACAGCACGTGGCCTGGAGGGTTTTTGTTTTTTTAATTTTATTTATTTTCATTCGGAAGGACATAGTTCAGTTACATCACTTTATCATATGTATTATATGACTTACAAATATTCTTATTACCTATCTAAAAACTAACTAGCTACAGGAAGGGGTAGGAAGCTTCAATCTGCATCTACTCTTCACAATTGTTGGAAAATATGTTTAGGAAGGCATTTAAAGGGTAACGGTTTTTTATTCGTGTTGGAGTATAGTCTGTTGAAGCGAGGTTGTATTGGCTGATGTGTGGTATAGAATTGATATTTCAATAAAAGTTATTGGAGAGATGGGCTATGTGTTTGATGATGAATTTTATATTTAATTCTTTTTGTAGTTGTTTGTTGGATATAAACCATGGTGCGTGAGTTGCTAAACGGAGAAATCTATTTTGTATTATTTGCAGTTTATTTATGGTTGTGGCTGATGCGTTTGTCCATACGGGGCATGCGTATAACATTAATGGTCTGATTATAGATTTATATATTGTTGTAGCATTGTCTATTGATAGGCAGCTTTTGGAGTTTATTAGAGGTTTTAATTGGGCTATTTTGCATTTTGCTTGTTGAGTTTTGATTGTAATATGGGAATTCCAGTTCAGTTTTGTATCTAGGTTTAGCCCAAGGTATTTGACTGTTTGAGAGTGAGGAGTCCATGGAATTGTGTTGTTGTTGATTGTAAAGGGGGAGGGAGTGTAGAAGTGCTTAAGCGAGAATATTTTGGCAGTGGATTTTGTTGGGTTTAGTTTAATTTTCCATACTGTTGACCAGTTATCTATTTTGTCTAGATGTTTTTGTATTTTTTCACTAATGATTTTAATTGAATGGCTGGATTTGTAAATTACAGTATCGTCTGCAAATTGTGCTATGTGGGTCTGGTTTGTGGTCGGGATATCTGACGAGTAGATATTAAATAGAGTTGGTGAAAGTGGGGAGCCTTGTGGAAGGCCTGCTTGTATTTTACGGGGGTTTGAATTGTGTTTTTCTACTGTCACTGTGAATGTTCTATCTGTTAAAAAATGTTTTATAATGTTGACCAGGTAGAGTGGTGTTCCAATTGCTTGCAGTTTAAATATAAGGCCTTGGTGCCAAACTCTGTCAAAGGCTTGTGATATGTCCAGGAAGGTTGCTATTGTGTGCTTTTTATGTTGGTATGCCGAATGGATGTGTTCAGTTACTCTAAGAAGTTGGTGTGAAGTGGAAACTTGATTAATAAAGCCAAACTGATGTTTGGGTATGTTTTGTGTCTTGTTTAAATAATTGTTTAATCTTTTCAGAATTAATTTTTCAAGAATTTTTGACAGAGTTGGCAACAAACTGATTGGCCTGTAACTTTCTGGATTACTGTGATTTTTATTTGGCTTTGGGACAGGAATAATTTTTGAGTTTTTCCAAAGTATTGGATAGTAACCAATTCTTAATATTGAGTTATAAATATTATTTATGAAGGCTATTGTTGGAGTGGGTAGGTTTTTTATAATTTTATTGTTAATATTATCATGTCCAGGGGCTTTCTTTGAGGGGAGATTTTTTATTAAATTCTTAATTTCGTTTGGTGATATGAATTTTGTTTTTTGTTGAACATTATAGTTCGGAGCGGAGACAGAGTTTGCAATTTGTATATGTTCTGTGTGGGCTGGAGTGTTATTAAGCGTAAAAGTACTTTCAAAGAAGTCAGCTAATGCTTCGGCTTTGTCTATGGGAGAAAATTTTTTCCCAGATGGCGTGCTTATCGGACGGGTGGTGCTTTGCTTTCTTAACATTGTTTTAGTAAATTTCCAAAGTGAGTTGTTAGTTGTGCTTAGGGATTTAATTAAAGAGTTGTAAGAAGAGTGTCGGTGTTCTTTAATTGCATTTTTGGTTATCTTGTTTAGGATGTTAAGCTCTTTTTTTATTTGGGGATTTCTATTATTGTTCCAAAGTCTTCTTGTTCTGTTTCTGGTTTTTAATATGGTTATTATGGGATCTGACAATTTATTATGTTTTAGGTTTATTATGTGCTATGTTACTTTGTTGATGAACGATAACACTGGTTACTATATTGTTTAATAATGCTATTGAACTTTCTATTTCTAAAGGCGTTTTTAGATTCCTGAATTTGGGGGTTCTGATAATTATGTTTTTTCTAAATTCTTTCCAGTTTATGTTATTAGTATTTAATGTGAGTGTGGGTGTGTGTGGGGGCGGTTGTTGATGTGTAGATATTATTACAGGGAGGTGATCAGAGACAAGTTCGTGTAGCACGGTGGAATAAAATGTAGTCCGATCGTTGGTGATTGCAATGTCTAATGTGTCTGGGTGTTTATTTGAGTCGTATGAATAGTAGGTTGGTTCTGTAGGAGTTAATAGGTGTAATTTTGCGTTCGTTAATATTGTTTGTAAATGTTTGCCTGCGCTGTTTGTTGATCTGCATCCCCAGTTGGTGTTTTTGGAGTTCAAATCTCCTAATAGTAAAGTAGGGGTGATTTGATTAAATAGCGCTGCGATGTTAGTGTCTTGAATTTTTTTGTTTGGAGACTTGTACGCTGTTATAATGGTAAATACTCTGTTGTTAAGAGGTATTTTTAAAGCGACTGTTTCTAATCCAGGAGTGTTTGGTATGTTTGCTTTGGTGTAGGGTATTGATTTATCCACAAGGATGAAGATATCTCCCCCATTAGCATTTATTCGGTCTGTTCTGACTACATTGTAACCGGGCATATTGAATGTAGCGTGGGATTTGAGGTGTGTTTCCGTTATACACGCTATTTTGATTTCTTTGTCTTTGAGGAAGTAGATCAATTCGTTTTTTTTGTTGGTTATGCCATTGGCATTCCAGTTTAGCAGGTTAATTTTATTATGGGGCTGTGTGGCCATGATTCCTATTGAAATACGATGTGAGTGAATTTTGTATATTATTGACGATTGTTGGGATAATAGTATTGATTAGATTGATTATGTATGTTGAAATAGAGTTTATTATTGTGTGCATGAATGAATTATCTTTACTAATAGTTGCTATTATCATTGTATTGGTTTGTGGTTGTTTGATTCCTGTTATGGTTTCTATTTGATTGATTTGTTACGTGGGTAAAGTTTGGGATGTTGCTAGTGGTTGGTAGATTAGGGTAGTTTTGGGAGTTTAGATTGAGCTGATTAACATTTGTGGGTTTCGTACTTGAACGTCCTTTCTGGTAATTTTGGGGAGGTATCTCTACGAGCTTTTTGTAGTAAGTACATTCAACTGATCTCGCGTCTGCGCGGTGCGGACCGTTACAGTTTTTGCAAATAGGAGGGTTTTCTTTTTGGGGGCAATTTACTGAGTAATGATCATTAGCACAATAAATGCATGCTATATTGTGATTGCAGTTGTTTCTGGTGTGCCCGAAATTTAGACATCGGAGGCATTGTATAGGACCTTTGGCTTTGCGCCTTTTTTCTGGCTTGACAATCAGGTTGCAAATTTGATTAATTTGTAATATACTGTCTATGTTTTGGCTACCGTCGAACTCGGCTGCCACATCCGGGATGGGGATGTTGTCTTTATACAGTCTAGTTACACTAACAAGCAATGGGCACTTTCCCTTGAGGTCTTGATATATTTCTTCCTGAGTAATAGATGGATGAAGATTCTTAAAGACAATGGAAATTTTTTTGTTTGCTGGGTCTTTATACGTGTGGAATTTTTTGTTTGTGCTGATTAGATATTTTATTGCCTGCCTAAAGTCCGATATAGTTTTAAAAAGCACTTTGATTTTGTTATTGACAATGGTTGAAGTAAACTGGTTTGTTATTGAGTTCTTAAGTTCTCTATTAAATTCTGCAACATTCTGAATATGGGCTACAAAGATGGGTGGTATTTTAATGTTTAAATTGGTGAGGTCATTATTTTGTTCATTTATGAATAGAAACCTATTGTCCTCGCGCTCGTCACTTTGTTCGCCGAGCTCAGAGTATCTGTTCCTTATAGGTACATTGTATTGAAACTCAGTGGGCTTTTTTGATTTTGCACTCGTATTGTTACTGGTCCGATTCATTTTCTTACTCTCGGAATCACTTTCACTATCACTGACTGACCTTTTCTGCGCCTGAGCAGGTTGTGATGGTGGGAGTGATGACGACACGTAGATCTGGCTGAGGTAAGCAGGGTTGTTACTGTCCTCGGTGCTGGTTGGAACTGGCGTCGCAGCGAGACTTATATCCATGGCCTCGCCGCTTGCTGGTATTGGTGACACTGGTGAAACGACACCGTTGTCGCCGTTGTGGACGATGCGCAGGGCTTCAGATATTGTTTGCCCTGTGTCTGGATTAATGGCATAGGCCATTAATCTTTAATATTTTCTTAGCTAGTTGTGATCAGAGCTGTTTGTACACGAACACTAGAGTCACTCGGTTGGCCTGGAGGGGTACTCGTCAACGTTGACGCGAAGGGGAGGGACGAAGGGGGAGAAAGAACCTCGCACCTCGCAATGCCCTCCCGCTCGAATTTCTTCTTGCAGCGCGGCGGTGTACACCTCGCAACAAGTATGAGCTGGCGAACTGCAATTCGGACTAAGACGTACGAAAGAGGTTTAGAAAGGGATCACTAAAGTAAATATGAAATTGATTTAAACAACAAATTTGCAGAGAAGAAGAAAACTCCAATTCTGTAACATATTGATGCTGATAAACATACTTAGATTTGCAGAGCATTTGTAAATGGGAATTTGGAGCAAAACCAAAAACGTTCCAGAGACCAGTGAGGCGTTTTGGCGGCGATTCAGAGTCATTGGGCAGCACGGAGAGTTTCCTGCATGGGACCCCTTTACTGCACGTTCGCACGGGGACGAGCAGAAACAGACATCGCTTCCAGAACAGGGTTGATGCTTCCAATTCTATTATTTTATGAAGGAACTAGGTAAGAATTACATTCTTAAAAGCCATGTAAATTGATAGATTTGTATGAGTCGCTACTGAGTTCCTACTGTTGAGAAAAAGCCGTTAAGAAACGCTTTACATAATAGCTTCTACACCTATCTGGCTTAGAGTGCAATTTTATGAAAACTTTATGCAAAGGTAAAAATAATTCTTTGAAATTTAGTAAAGAAATTGATCGGTGAATTCGTGCAGAAAGAGAAATTTAACTCAGTTTTATTCCTGATAAATGTAATTTTTGGAATAAGTTAATAATTCTAATGAATTTGGAATCAGGGGAGTGTTTGGTGATTGATACACCCCACCCCACCGGCCACCCGGAGCGTTGGGGTTTCCCAAAACATAAAAGGGGGTGGCGGTCGCACAACCCAGGTTAAGGGAGAATCATAATATACACTTTCACAATCCAAAAATATTGAATAGGGAACATAATTCTGTATTCAATGTTCAAATAGAATGGTTCAGGGTAGGAATAACAAAATTATAAAAACGTGTACAGAATTTACTTTCTAATAACTTTTATAACTTTGCATTCAACTATATTTAAAGTTTTCCTTCTCTGTTTGTTGAGACTTACCCCTACTTGCAATATGAAATCACCCCAATAGTTCATTTCTCGACTTCATTTCTCAATACTCGATGCATTTATACTTTGATCTATTTGTAACGGCACCTGAAGATTAAGTTATGCAGTTACCGCACACTCGTGTGGCTAGCACGCGGTAAGCACCTGTCTGCGGCCACCAGCCCCGTTGGGAAGGACGTTAGCGAACGTGCAACGCTGTAGTGTCGATGAAACTCCATATTGGGACTTCCTTCCCTCTCCCTTTTTCGTCCTTGATGTTGAGACACCATTATATATAAATCGAAGTGTATATAACCTCTCAATGTCCAAAAGCCGTTGAATGGAAAGGAAATATGTAGCTCATAAACATGATTGATTTCACAGGTGATCTTCATCTTAATTAATCGAGAGCTTAATAATTACTTTCTATATTTATTGTAGTTATGTTTTTATATGTTTATAAAAAAGTGATGTTACTGAATAATAATAAATTAATATAGTTTTTCACAGTTATGGTGGTGACTACGGTGTGGTGCTGACGGATACTAGTTCAGAATCTGAATACGGAAGTTTTCGTTTGTTTACAGATAATTATTTAATGGTTAGTAAAAATTCTTAATAAAGTGTTTAACAGTTATGATTAATATGATGGTGTAACGTAAATCATACGTTCAAATGGTTTAATTTATTGTACAGTCATTTAATTTCAGAATATGTTGATGACAATGTAGAGAAATTGTCGAAAAGTTGCCAAAAATTGTGGTCAACTTTTATCTTATTTATATATGTGATCAATTAAACTGTAATACATCCAACAAAAGTAAAAGGGTTGATATATTTATTTAACTACTTAGGTCTATTTTATTAAAAAATATTAATAGTTTTCATGCAAGTTAAGTGAAATATGGGTAACTAGATACATACTTCCTCAAAAATAGCTCCAAATGTTTCCTTTAAACTTACTTTACGAGTAATGTAAAACACATCAATCAAATAATAAGCGTGATTTTTATTAAGACTTTTAGTTTATAAAACATACTACTCATAGTACGTATTTTTAAATGTCTCGCATGTCGTTAAACTTTTCATTATGGATGTATATCAAAGTTTAATACGTTTATTAACGTAATAGCTTCAAGTTATCTCCAAAAAAATAAAAACAATTGGTAAAATTTAAAATAGCTGCTCAAGAATGTTTGGGGGAGTATTGTACACACAATGTCATGACATTAATCTCTCCGGATAACGAAATTGGAATTCGGCTCCTAAATACAATGAGTGTTGTTGGCAGATGCAGGAGGAGGTGAGGTATTTGGGCGTGGTACTTGACAGCGGTCTTCATTGGCACGTGCTCACTGGAATAAGCGCTGCTTATTCACCGCGTGCGCGCGCCCCCAGCCCCGTGAGCGCACGCGTGCGAGGTTTCCGTGATTGCCTCCCCTCCGCCGCGGCCTATCCACGTTGCAGAGAACCGAGCGGTGCGCGCGGATCTTCAGTTTTTAACATACAATGTAGGCTTTTACGGCCGGTTTCTACATCATAATTAGTTATTTTCGGGTTTGAAATCCGTGGTCCAACGGAGACTGGTCCAAACGTTTCGCCTTAAACTGTGGCAGGCGTCATCAGTGGCGTTGCAACAGAAAAGAAGGAGAAAAATTAAACAGTACATGGTACCCAGCACTCCGTAAGACCAAAACTCTGCAGCCAAACAGTACCGCTGACGTGGCCCAATCAGGCGCGAGCACCAGTGGCGCGACCCAATCAGATGCGAGCGCGCGAACCTCGTCTTTCACCATTAATATAGGACCCAGAGCCGCGGAAGCGTCAGTCAACGCGGTGCTGCCAAGAACGACACTTCGCCCGTGCCAGCAACGCCACTGATGCCTGCCACAGTCGCAGACGAAACGTATGGACCAGTCTCCGTTGGACCACGACCTTCAAACCCGAAAATAACTAATTATGATGCCTCACGTTTTGCTGTTTATATATTTAAACATTTGGCCAAATTAACATCATCCTAATGATATTTAACACTTTTGCTTCAAGTTGAAATAGCTATATCACAAAGAAAGTGATTCAAGATTTTTTGTTGTGACTTTACAAAAACATTGCAATTTGAAGGTTAATATGCCCACATGCCGATTTTATGACCATTGCCAGGTTAACTTGTTTCTGTAGTATGACCATGGTTCTAGGGCTCGCTACAATAAAATATGATATGAATTACTCTCTTACAGTCCAATTTACAAAAATTCTGCCTCACATGATTTCCGTAATGCAAGGATTGCTGGGTTTTTCATAACAAATTCAGCAGTTTCTACAATGGGACTATTTTAAGCAATTGAAACATTCGTAAATGCTTGAAAACAAAAAATAGTTAAGAATTTTCACATAGAAACAAATGGCAGTTTCTTTGTCTTTAATAGTTGGTCCAACACATTTTTCGTGAACACATTTCCCACTCACAGTGCATCGCCGCATGTCTTTAACAGCCTTTTCACAGCAACATACCAGCTTTACTCATTTTTCTCTGCCGGATTTTTTTCCTCCAGTTACATCTTTTGTTGGATTTTCTTCGTGGAAACGTGTTGGCAATATGCCCATCGCCCTTGGCCATATGAACAGCAAAACATGATGTTATAAAAATTTCTCCCACGTTGGTAAAGTATTGAGTAAATTAAACGCCATTAATCTGAGTAGATTGCTCATTAAATACGCTAAACATTGATGTATAATACTGAATCCTACTTTAAGTGCAACTAATAATAAACCTGTCGAGCCGGTGGCCGAGGTCGCTCAGGCAGTAGTGTGGTCGTAGCGATCTCGGATCGAAGGATCGCGGGTTTGAATCCTACGTTGGGCAGGATGTATTTGTGACCGTCCCTTCACACTTCATCATCCTAGTACTTTATTAAAGAAGGATTCATAATTGTGGGCGCAAGCAGGAGGCCCTTACTGCATTGGCAATATTTGCATCACTTACCTTGAAATTAACCTTGACATGATTTGAAACCATGTTTTATTGTACCCGAGCAATTACGACACCGAGCGACACCAAATTAAGGATATATAAATCTATTGTAGTAAGTACTGTTTTATATGGATTAGTAATTTGTAAATTAAAGAAATATTTAAAACTAAATTTAGTGGCAACAGAAATGGACTTTTAAAGAAGGTCATTCAGGATATCAAACGTAGATAAAATAATTACTTTAAAAAATTAGAGAAAATATTAATAAAGTTCATGCAATTTTAGAAACTATCCAGTATAAACAATTACAATGGTTTCGTCATGTTGAAAGAATGAAAGCAAATAGAATTCCAAAAATTATTTTAGAGTGGTATTCTGTAGGCAGGATGAGAAGACCTAAAGCTGGTTGAGAGGAATTGAGGTACTTTTGAAAAAAAAGTATCATGAAGACAAGAATTATGAAGATCGACAAGTGTAAAAATAAAATTTAAATTATATAAAGTATTAAAATTGTGCGGTAACAGAAAGTTGTCTTTTAACAATGTAAAACTGTGAAATAAATAAACCCTTTTTTCAAATGAGAGGGAATCCCGGTTGGGAACCTAATTTATGTGGATTTTATTCATAGGGCAGTAGTGTGATGGGAGTGAAAGGGGGCAGTAGTGGGATGGGAGTGAAAGGGGGCAGTAGTGGGATGGGAGTGAAAGGGGGCAGTAGTGGGATGGGAGTGAAAGGGGGCAGTAGTGGGATGGGAGTGAAAGGGGGCAGTAGTGGGATGGGAGTGAAAGGGGGCAGTAGTGGGATGGGAGTGAAAGGGGGCAGTAGTGTGATGGGAGTGAAAGGGGGCAGTAGTGTGATGGGAGTGAAAGGGGGCAGTAGTGGGATGGGAGTGAAAGGGGGCAGTAGTGGGATGGGAGTGAAAGGGGGCAGTAGTGTGATGGGAGTGAAAGGGGGCAGTAGTGGGATGGGAGTGAAAGGGGGCAGTAGTGGGATGGGAGTGAAAGGGGGCAGTAGTGTGATGGGAGTGAAAGGGGGCAGTAGTGTGATGGGAGTGAAAGGGGGCAGTAGTGGGATGGGAGTGAAAGGGGGCAGTAGTGGGATGGGAGTGAAAGGGGGCAGTGAGCTTAGAGTTACGTGTGTATTTGTATGATGGTTACGGGGGTCTCTTGGGAAAGGCATGATTTGATTCGAGTAGGACCATTACTGGATTTTTCCAGATTGTATAGTCCCAGAAATCTTACCAAGCGATGTCAGACATATTTTGAAACGGATACGCTCAAATAAATGTTCCGGAGAAGCTGATATAATAAATGAACATCTGAAATTTGGAACAGAAGAGCAAACACCGCCAGTATCAATTATTTTCAACAAAGTGCTGCAAGTAGAAGAATTACCGGAAAAATGGAAATTGAATATCATAATACTACTTCACAAGAAAGATTCAAAAGAAAATATTGACCACTATCGCCCAATTTGCATCATGTCAAGTATTTTCGAAATATTCTCAAAAATAATTTTGAACAGATAAAACAAGACAATAAATGAACCCGAGGAACAAACAGGTTTTCGCGCTAGCTACTGTGCAATTTACCACCTACAAACAATGACCCAACTCATAGAGAAAACACAAGAATTTAACTTGCCAGTGTATGTCGCCTTCATAGATTTTGCAAAAGCCTTTGATTCTGTAGAGCATTTGATTATCATAAAAGCATTGAAAGCAATTGGAGTAGATGACAAATACATCTTATTACTACAAAAAATGTATTTATTAGGCCAAGCAAAAATTAAAACTGATCCTGAAGGTCGAGAATGTGCTTTGAGACGAGGAGTAAGACAAGAAGATCCCATTTTTCCGAAATTATTTATCTGTTTATTTCAAGATGTTCTACGAAATATGTCAGGTAATTTTAAAATTAACATTGCCAGGAAAAAATATCTGAACTTATGTTTGCAAATGACATTGTAATTGCAAATTCATCCAGAAAACTATAAGCAATGCTCTCTGAACATCTGGTTCTTAGCAAGGAAGTAGGTATACAAAATAAATCTCAGATAATCATGACAAATAGCACAAAAGATAAAAATTCTGTTGGTATAGAAAAAAATCACTATGTGGAAGAACATGTATATCAGGGACAATTAATGTCTTTCAATAAGAACAAAAACATAATTAACCAGACGAATTTCCGCAGAATGGTCAACATTTTGGGGATTAATTTTTTTATTTTCCACAAATCCTACAGCTTGCGAATAAAAGAGAAATCATAAATACTTGTGTACTTCCGGCGCTCACATACAGTTCGCAAACATGGGCACTTACACAAAGATAAACAAATGCCATTAATGTCTGTCTCCGAAAAATGGAGAGAAAACTTTTAAATATTACCCTGGCACGTAGAATACGAAATTAATACATAAGCAAGGCAACATAAATAAATGACGTTGTAATCACCGCTCGACATTTGAAATGACGTTACGCAGGTCACATCATGTGACTTCCCCATACCCACTGGACTCACCGAATTACCGCTTGGGATCCAAGACTTAGCAGCCTCGGCAGGCACAAGAAGAGGTGGTCGGGCGAACTGAAAATGCTGTTTGGCAGCCAATGGCTTACCTCTGCAAAGGATCGTCAGAAGTGGAACACCTTGTCTACATCCAACACATGAACGCACTATTATTACATACATTAATAATTTTCTCACCAATTAAGTAAGTGCCAATGCAAAAAGTAGTATGATGAAGTGTTAACTAATTAGATTGAAGTAGTGGAATCGAAGTGAACAGTGTTCAATTTGACAGTGACAAAGTGAAGTGTTACTTATTTTGTGTAGAGTTAATTGGCAATGTCGAGATTATTCTGGAGAAAGTGGTTGGGGTTGAGGATTGAAATATATTGCATTCATGACGTTCAAAATTTCAACTTTAGCGTAGTAATGTTTTTGATCTTCGTTTAATTTTCCTAAAATTGGAACCAGCATCATCACAAAATGTCAACCAAAAATAAAATTTCATCAAAATGAATATACTTCCTTTGCTTTTTTTACTCCTTTACTGTTTTCTGTACTGCTGCCATCTCTCTTAAAAAACAATCCTTTAAAATGTTCCACATTTTCTGAACCTCTGCTTCTGAAGCAATAGTAAAATATCAATTGTAACAAATTAACGTAATAAAATAAATAGGTTTAATTAATATTTAAACTAGATAATTTTTACTTTCCGTATACGTAACCCCAAAGTATCTCCAAGTAATGTACGTAGTACAGGGACAGTTATGTAATGTTGCGGACAATTTTTTCGATTTCGAGTTTTCAACAAAAAATTACGTTTTGGGGTACCTTGATACCCAAAGAGTGTTTTTTTAAACGTCCGTCCGTTAGTCTGTCCGTCTCTCTGTCTGTCTGTTTGGAGAATGTGAACAACACTAGCACCTAATTAATGCGAGTGATTTTTTGCAAACTGAATAAACCACTGTTGATCTGACCTGGGTCGAAGCTTTGCGATTTTGAAAAACATTCATTTATTTTGCGGGGTACTTTACATGCAGACCCACCAACATTTTCAAAATGTTCTCCAAAACAGCTCCAAATTTTTTTCTTTAAATTTCTTCTCTAAGAATAAAGTAAAATCCACTTATAAAGGTGGCATAGATCCGATTTTCACGGCTAGTCCAGCCCCCTGCGAAGTGTCCTGTCCCCTGCCCGAATCCTATTTCCTTCCCAGTTTCTGGCCGCTGGGCTGTGACACAAGAGCGCGTAGTAGGAGGCGAATACCCGAAGATGCTACCTGGCGGTCCTCTTGACAACTGACTGCGACGAGTCGTGACGAATATGAAAATGTAATAATTAAAGAATGACTACCCCCGCGCTATTGTTTATCCAGAATTACTCTTAAGGCGCAAAGTGCACCGCGCCCCTCAAGGGACTTGAAGACGCAACAAATTTAAAAAAAAGTTAATGTACTTCTATAAACTACAGTTGTTCGTTTTAAAATATTAATTATGTTGAAATACGTATTCACGAATAATTATTCGTTTTCAAAATAAATTTTATTTATTGCCATAATACCCTCCTTTAAAATGTGATTGTAAATACCCTCCTAAAATGATTGTACGTCATTACCTATCTGTTGTACAGAGTTGTCACAGCCCTCGAAGTAAACTCATACAAGTAGTTTCTTTTCTAAAATTTATTAAGAAATAACTTGAAGTAAAAAATTAAATGTTAGCAAAAAACATGTAACAAATGAGATAAATTAAGTATCAGTAGTAAACATTTTATTTTAATAGTCATATCAAGGCGTCAATCAGCTATTCCTCTCTCCTCTCTCTCTCACGTTACTAGTTTCATTTTGTACAGACCTGATTTTTGAAAAAATGGGCTGGAACAATTTCTTACTCTAGCATATAATTATCCCTTTTTTCGCATATAATTTGTTTGGGATTGTCTTTTGGGCACTACTCGCTTCAGGACATGGAATGCTCGCATGAATCAAGATCGGGCCATGAACCCCCCCCCCGCATGTGTGTGATGCTGGAGGCCCGGGCCGAAGCAGCGGGCGCGACGTCGGGGAGCGGCAGGGAGCTGGCCGCGGAGAGCGCCTCCTGGAGGGCGATGGACACAACGGGCAACGGAAAAGTTAGTCCCTGCTCGATAAAAAGGGGAATTAACTGGTAAGAAAGTCGATGTCCTTTTGTAGCTCTCATTGCGTAACTCTCCGACTTTCTCATTCATATGGGATTCATGTTTGAAGAACAGATATCTTTCAAAAAAAACAACTATATTTTCAGTAATGTAGAAAAGAAATGAAAAATGATTAACGTTTGACATATTAAAAAAATTCGAAGGTTAAAATAAAAACTGGCTGCAAAAAGGTAAATAAGAAATTTGAAGCCATTTTGCATTCTGAAACTGCCTTAGGGGCTTCAAATAAATTCCCCCAAAAATTTAAATATCCGTTTTAAATTCAAGGGTTAGTGACGCTTGCAAAATCAATCGGGACATATAAATTTTCGTAAAAAAATTCTTTGTGTAGATATGAAGGGATGAATAATCCGACTTTCGTCAGCTAGCTTTGATTCCAGACCAGAGCCGTTTTGATTCATTATCCACGCTCGGGATGCGGGAAACAAGTGGCGAGAATGACGCATTATCATCAATGTACCTGTAATATTTGACTTGCCTAAGCTTCCATTCGTTATTCAGATATAGAAACAGACGATTCGTAATAGAATTCTACAGCTTGTATTTTGCTTCGACCAGGAATCGAACGCAGGATCGCTTCATATAAAACTTTACAGGGTGTGGCCATCCGACAGGGCATAAGAGAAAGTAATAATTGAAGTGATAGTGTTTAAAAAATTAGTATTATAGAGTATCTGAAATCAGGAACATTATGCAGGTAAAATTAAAATGAAAGTCATAACTTTACGTAACATAGAAAGTGTCAAAATAAATATGAAAAATAACGGATGTACGCTCTGAAGATCACACAAAAGTTTTTGATGGTGGTTCTTTTTTTTTACGTATCGTTATTACATCTGAGGTTTTGTGTTTCCGTTTCCTGAGGGAATTGATGCACTTTGTTCGTTGTGTATTGAATTCTGGGTATTTAAAGAGTCTTCGTATTTAAAGAGGACTCTTTCTGGTTTCTACTGCTCTGCCTACAAGGTAGTTCGAACAGCCAAGTCTATTTGAAGGAGATGAATTTTATTGTGAAACTAGGAATATTTGTAGTGGCAACATGTTTGTTTCCAGATCGTGTACTATCACAGAGCACATCAGTAAGTTATTATTTATTTCTCAGCTTGTGCCGTAATTAAAGATATAAACTTCTTTGTATATTTCAAAATCGTTTTCGTAACATGCTGAACACTTGAGGTGCTACAAGAGCACATATATCCCGCATTATTGGAAAAGGTTACATATTATATAAATGACATTGCAATTTCTGTCCTCACTTCAGCTACCGCTTGTAACAGTCGCAGCTAAAACGAAGCGTACTCATTATCTGTAATTATGTCGTTAGTCAGAAATCGGAGCTCTTTCTTATTTCTACAAATGAAACGAACATGAATAAATATCAACTGTTAAAATATTTGCAGCGCATTAAATAGAGAAATAAGGATAATTTGACATATAAATTAAATATCCAGAATTGATGGTCATCCAATATATAGCTTTACGAATGCGCACGTACCTACGGTGCAATTACGTAATGTTCAACTCGCGTATATATATGATATAATTCAATAATGAAAGAGACAAATTTGTGTAGAAAATACTGTGTTTTTACAATAAGAGACATTTACTACTTTTCAACACAAATATTAATACACTTGTCCCAGGCATCAACTAATAGCTTTTATGCTTGATACAAAGATAGCTTTGTCCTGTTTGAGCCAGTATTCCTTTATGTGACCTCTTCGATGCTTCTTAACTATTTTCCATGTAATTCTTACTTGAGTGAACCAAAAAAATGATAATCAGAGGGAGTAATAGAAGACATGACGAGCATTGTCACAAAAGTACAAATTAGAAATACGGTAACAAATGAAATTACATGTTCATTTGGCTTTAGACAGGGGGATTCTCTAAGACTTAATTAATAATTTAATTATGGAAAATCTTATTGACAGCATACAAGAATATTAGGATATAGAACGGGCAGTGAGAGAATATCTATATTGTGTTATGCGTATGATGCAATATTATTGGCAGATGCAGAAGACAAGTTACAAAGTTTCTTCCAAAAATTTTCGATAAGTGCAGGATATTATAATATGGTCATCTCTACTAGAAAAAAATCAATGGTGGTATCAAAAGAACCTATACGGTGTAAACTAATGATAAAGAACAAAATAATAGAGCAAGCAATTAAATTCACTTATTTAGGAGATGAAATTCAAGCACACGGAACATGTACAATAAAATTAAGCAAGTAATGAAATAAGCCAGAATATCAGGGTATTTGAAAGATGTGACAGGAAAAAACAAATATCTTAATGTAGAAAGCAAAGAAAAAATTACAGAACTGTGGTAAGACCTGTGATAACACATGGATCAGAAACAAGACCCGATAATAGAAGAACTAACACTCTACTTAGACTATCAGAGATGAGAACATTAAGATCAATATTGGTTATAACAAGATGGGATAGTTTGAAAAAAGAAAAGATATAAGAAATGAATGTGACATTACAGACATAGCAAAATACAAGTAGAGTGTTAGAACAAGAAGAGAAAGTAATTAGTACTTTACCAGGTCGAACAGAAAAAGACTAATCAAGATTGCAAGAAATTCAAAACCTGTAAAAGAACTCGATCCAGGCAGACCGAAGAAAAGGTGGATCGTGACCTGGATTTCCACATCTCCTGAATCATCTTGAAGATGAAGTGTGCAGAAAAACAGGGGTCATCTTAATAAAATAAAAAATATTAAAAACTGAACTCGAGTTCCATCACATGTAAGAATCTCTGTGGAAGGCCCCGTGAGCGCCGCTACGCCTGCCGCTCCGCCGGTGTCGCGCGGGATGCGCGGAGCGGAGCTTCGTCCTCGCCTTGGCGAGCGCCGCCTCCGCCTCCGCCTCCGCCTCCGCAGCTCCGCCGGCTTTTGCGTTAACAAGTTTTTCTACCAGAAATTCGCAGTTTGCCGGTGCACGATTACCTATTTTTCTCTTTTTACAAAGCGTCCTCATAAAGACGAACAAGTAAAAATAACGTTTTATTTCAACATATAAAACATATAATAATTTAATCAATTCCACTACTGTTTTATTTATATTCATGAAAAGAGCTCATTATAATATCACAATGGTGCCTCTGTGAGTGTACTAACAAATGTGTTATAAAGGCATGTCTGTTATTATGTTTTAGGGGAAATACAAGTACATTCATATGACATCATTGGAGAGTTGTGAAGATTCAGCATATTTAGATGTATGGCCCTTTAGCTTCACTTTTACCAAGGACGAAAACGACGAGTTCGTTCTCTCTTTCAATGCCACTCTATCAAAAGATACTGAACCGGATATGAAGGTGAGTTTTGCAACATTAACAAACATATTTCTGGTCATATTACTGACAAAAACAGTTTTGCCGATTTTTCACTCTTCTTAACTATAATTGCATATCACATCATACGCTTAACGAATTGAAAGTCTGTTAATGCACTTCAGTTAATCAGTTAATTCCCATCTATTTTTTTAAAATCGTTTTCTTTCAATCACTGCAAGAACTTAATATACTTATACGCAATTTTTGTTGTTTCTTTTACAACAGGTGTCCATTAAAGGACAAAGGTGGTTTCCTGGGTCAGGATGGAAAACATTTTATCCACATAACGACACAAATATTTGTGTTCAAGCTTGGGAACAGTTTCCGGAATTCATGCAGCCGCTCTTCGACGCCATGGGTCTCCCATTTGACCCCGAAAATCCAGAAAACAATTGCCCCGTACCAGCAGTACGTATTATTGATATAACTGATGTTAATAACGTACAAGCTCCAACACTAAACAATAGCCAGGTTCTTGTCACAATAATAAAACAGCCCCGCCCTTCCAGCAGTCTTCGCGAACTTTCTACTTTCCTTATACGTACGTATATCAATATACAGTATATCAGCGCTGGAGTGTGGGGACGTGCGGATGTGTGTTTTTGTTATTCCGTCTTGGCATTTACACCATTTCCCGAGTACCAATCGAGACGTATGAGGTGTCAGTCAACGCATCTCGGTCTCCTGGTGGGGAAATTTATTTCAAAACTCAGATTTCAGAAGCCGCCACGTTAGCCTGATCAATTGAGGAATATCAATTTTGGAGAAAATCGGCTGAACGGTTTAGCCGCTAGCGTTGTCCAAGGACAGACGGACCTTTTGCAGTCAATCGAATTTTCGGTATCAAGAATCTGGATACACCACGAAAATTTTTTATCATAAATTTTGTACCAGGATTAAACCACTTTTTTTCAACAGCCTGACTATAATATTTTTTCTGGTGAAAATTCGTATTTTTCGCCGCATGGTTACATTACTTTCTCTTCTTACGAGGAATTCGTATGGCGAGAAAGTGAAAGTAAAAATGTAGTTTGGCTATAGATGACATATGGCAAGAGTATGTGACATGGTAATAGTTAGCGCAGGCCAAAGGGTATTGAAAACTAATACGGGAAAAGTCAGCGCACTTCTGTTGCACATAAATTCGTTCTTTTAAGTTTTCCGTCTTAGAATGGACATAGAACGATATGGAAGAGTGTTGGGTTTACCATGCGAGAGTTATCGCACGGGTAGGTGAAAGTAGTAGGGGAAAACGTTTGCTACGGTACAACACAAAGGAAAAACTTTTTAAATTAACTAAATTAATAGCTGAAATAATTGAACAAAATCACAAACGTGCTAGCCTACAATACTACGTGAATTAACTTAATGAATCAACTAAATTTAAAATTATAAAAAGAATATCGCAAGTTCCTCGACAACTGCCAACTATCACACTAGTCCTTCTGTACTATTAAAATGTTGGAAGAATCTGGATTAATTGATTGGTTGATTTAGTGATTTCGGGCACGTCAACTGTCAGGACCCTTAGTTCCATAAGTGCAGTGCATATTTTTGCTCGGGATATGGCAGCGATCTGTCGCCTGCTGTATGGTGAGATCCGGCGCGGACCTGTAGGCTAGCGGGTTTTCCCCAACCAAGTATCTCCCAATAGCGGGGCACCGCCCCAACCGGTTCCCCAGCATGTATGCTTGTGTAGTGCGTGTTAGTGTAAGTGTGTGTGTAAGGAGAGAGGGTAAGACAAGCAAGAGGTAGGAAAGATTTCGTGTAAGTCTGTGCCTCTTTGGTAGGGTACTGCTGCGGCATTCGCCTGGTGTTGATCGGAGAAACCACGGAAAACTACCGGTCAGAACAGCCGGCCGCTAGAATTCTCTTCCAGACAGCGACTGAATTCGACCTAGCTGACAAGCTAGTATCACAAATCGTGCCACTGTCGGGACTCGGACATAAGACCTCGCGGTCAGAAGGATTTCTGTGTCATCAGTTCATACCTGGAAGACATTACATCAATGCCCAACTGTAAAATCATTTTGTAAATAATACATCGATTGCTTTTAAACTTAAGTTATCGGTTCGCTAAGATACTCAATACATAAACATCGTTTGAGCAATATTCCCATGTATCGAAGCACATACTTTCTGACATAATTTTTAACTTCTCGCATTATTTCCTTAAATAGGCTAGAAAGGATACTTTAACGTTGTACATCACCCGTTGAGGAAGGTTGGTCCACTTTCTGACGGGATGATGCAGAGAAGGGTCTAATGTGTTCCTTTTTCCATATTTCACCTTCTTACTTTTTATTTCATGTCATCTATCATTCTTTTTGACTCTTTCCTCTTGTTCACTGGCCTTTTCTGTGCGCTGAACGCCCACCCATGTACTTGCCGTGCATGGCAACCCGTGTCAAAGGGCCCTGGGGTCTCAGCAAAAGTCCCTGCACCTCGGAGGTCCCATTCTACTTTCTCGGATCAAGATGCTATATCCTGTTGAGGAGCCAGAGGAAGGAGCACGGGAGAGAGATGCTCACTCTCACACGGACCCTCATGTTCACTCTTCCATCTCTTCCGGACAGGATCAGTTGTGGTTAATACAATATTCACGTGTGGCAGTATGAACCCGACCCGGCGCGTTGCTTTAAATGCCAATGGTTCGGCCTTACGCAGCAACGGTGTGTGGCATAAAGTCCAGTATATACACGGGGCGGCCAGTTCTTGCACGATCTAGAACCGTGTGCTACACCACGGCGTTGTGTAAATTGTAAAGGATACCACGCAACTAACGGGAACAAGTGCCCTACCTTTCTGAAGGAGAGGGAGATCTAGAAGGTCCCAGAAAAGAAGAAACTGTATTTTCCGGAAGCAAAGCGTTGGTACCTGACGAAGAATCCTGTGGATCCCACCCGGTTCTTCTCCAGTGTCAAAATACAACTTTCCAAAATACAAGTTTCAAAATTTACAAAAAATCAGGGATTTTAACGAAAATGATGTCTGCACGATTCTCTTAAGCACCTTTTACGATATCGGAAAACAAAACTATTTTTTTTAAATCGGACTTATTTTCTTGAAAAGTTTGAAAATATTTCACTGGCTTTCTGTAGAGAACTCATAATTATAATTCCGATATCAAATTCAAGGGGACATGATATCAGGCAGATCGGCTGGGGAATTTCAATCTTGGAGAAAATCGGTTGCACGGTTTAGGCGTTTGCACTGACAACAAACGGACAGACGAGCAGACGCAGACGCCGTCCGCTCGCATTCATGTAAACTAATGATATTATTTATAGCTAAAATAATTAATAGCATCGCGCATCATTTGTACAGTTTTGTAGAACGGGACTACACTGAATTCAATAGTAGAAATTGCAGGAAAAGGTAGAATTAAAAGAATATACGTATGTTTCGCTTTGTTTGCTTAAGAATTTTGGAAATTGTAGTTGAAATGTAAGACAGAAATGGTCATATTATAATATTATATCGTCAAGAATATCTCGAAAGTGCTTTTGTAGCACCATAAGTATTCTAACGAACATATCTTATAACACTGTCATTCAAAACGGCGGGACGTGGGTGCAGTCCGCGGCCTCAAAACATTCCCAGCCCGCGCGAGTAATTCACGCTGCCTTCCGGAAGGAAGACGTACTCGCGGGCGCACCTACGGGGTAGCGGGCGGCCTCTGGGGCCGCGAGCTCGTTATCGGCGCAACTCACCCCATAAATTGCTCCCTCCCCCCCGCCGCCCCCGGTCTTTCGCGCCACCAGATCGCGCCCGCGCCCGCGCCCCGGCCGCTGGCCGCCCCACGCCGGCCGGCGATCCGAAATGACCTGAGAAGTACTCGCGGTATTATTCCTTCTTCTTCTTCTTCTTCTTCTTCTTCTTCTTCTTCTTCTTCTTCTTCTTCTTCTTCTTCTTCTTCTTCTTCTTCTTCGACACTTCACGGTTGAAGCAGCTGCCTGTCGTCTTCACACAGCCTCCTTCCAGGTCCCTCCTTCCTTTAGGTGCATCGTAGAAAGTCTCTTCTTTTCTTCCATTATTCGAATACGTAGAAACCAGTGCTTGATTCCAAAATGTTTGGTTCCAGTTCGCCCCCAAAATTAATCAATTCAATAGAAATAGCTATATTATAACATAAGTTAATAATTTTTAACCACACTTAATAATAATAAATAAATAATTAACGTTTATAATGATGTTTTAATGTTTTCTATTAATAATTTTACCACATTCGTAGAAATAATACTGATGTAATGAAACCTTCTTTTTACTTTCAATTATTGTTAGAACGGTTCATAACTGATCTGTTCTCAATCAGGAAAAAAATAATTTTGGAAAATATATTTTTCTTTAAGGATCGTGGATCTTTTTTGTCCTATTAGGAAGGGAAGTGTTTATCCAGAAAATTTCCAAACTTAAATACATTTATTGTAACAAAAAACCAACAAAACTTGCCTGTTTTACAATAGCAAAAATCACTTCACACATGTCTCTTCTCTCTTCTAGAAGAAAACAACAAAATTTAACACATTAATTTACAATTATACTGTCTTCGTAACACTTTGGCCATGATAGAGTGTTAATCAAGCACAGTTTGCAAAGTTCTTGCCAAGATTACAAACATTAATTTGAATAACAATAGAAGATAAAATAAATTTACCCTCTCACATAATTTAACATTAGTATTTCATATGAAATTACCCAATACTCCCCTTTAAAATAGTCAAATGTATTACACAACAAAAAAATAACACTTAAATCAGCACAGTCTCTCTCTTGAAAACAACGTGAAATCACAGCCCAAAGAAATCTCAAAATTACGCTCTCTGGCACGTTTTTTAAAATCCTTGAACTGAATATTGTTTCACTTTCAATTATAGTTTCATTAGTAAACCATTTCCATTAGAAAAATGATTAAATTCTACCTTATCCACCCACAAGCACTTAATGGAGTTCCATTCCCTCCAATTATCTATTCACACCTCGATTGTTCATAGAAACTTTTTAGAAATCCCGTATTTTCAGCATTTCATTTACGCCCTATTCAATCCATTCGGGCAACGTTATTGCTAAATAATCGTTGGAGGGAGTACTTACCGTGGTCTTGTGCATCGGAGACGTCCTTCACCGTGATGTCGGGTCATATCGTGGCCTCCCCAGGCCCACGTGTTGGCGGCTTGCTGTCCGACGCGTCGCAAAGTGGCCGTTAAAAGCCGGAGCTCTGCGGCACTGCATGATTCAATCAAATCTTTTAGCTCCTGCGTGCACTTCCACGCACTTCCACGCCTAGCTCTCGCTGATCTTCTTTACGTACCGTCTTCTCCGGCGTACGTCGTTCAACTCTCTTCTTCACTCGTTCCCACCACCTCTCTAACGCTTCGGTCGGCACGGACATCCCAATTCAAAACGTCTCAGAACGTCTATCTATAAGGTTTACTACTTCTTGCCCGCACTATTCAAATGTAGTGTCGCCATCTCAGATAGGCAACGGTTACAGTATGGAAAAACATTTATTTTGGGTTCAAGAAAGTTGGCCGAACTAAAGACTGAAGTTGTCAATTGTTGGTTCTCTGTTTTTTATTTGTTTTTTCCATTTCCGGTATCCTAAGTACCGGAACGCTGTTCGTCAGAAATCAAGCCCTGGTTGTAATCATTTGTCTCTATATTCTTACATCCTTGAGTGTATTGGTTCAACTCTTAATTATTTTCTTGTTTCCTTTCTTCCCTTGAACGTCCCTTACTAGTTTAGCGCAAAAATCTCATTTCATTTGCCTGTATCCTTTTCCATAATTTTCTTTGTATGTACCCAGCGTTTGGAAACATTGGCCAGCGGGGAGTTGCCACAGTTTTTTGTATTTTTATTTGAGTTTGTCTCGTTCTTTTTTACGGCGTTGTGAATGGTTTCACATACTCTTTGGAAACACGAAAATATCGTTTCTGTGATTATCTTTCTGGTCACTTATTACACACTTCAAATTACTTATTCTAAGGTACGTATTTCAAACCATGAATAAAATAAAACAATAATGTTCCTGTGTTGATTATTCATTTTTTGAAACTTGTTGCGCTCGGGAGTAATTCTCCATTGACTAGTGCGCGTCCTCCTCCATTGGAATAACCCTCCGTTGTCTGGATAAGTCATTACATGTCAGTTGTCAAGAGGACCGCCAGGTAGCATCTCCGCATACGCGCCTCCTACTACGCGCTCCTGCGTCACTACACAGCGGCCAAGTTTGAGAAGGAACTGCGATAGGGGTAGGGTTTAAGACATTTCACAAGGGATCAACTAGCCCTTTTGAAGCAGCCAAACTCGTTTTGTCGGAACAAATTTCACATGGGATTGTCCGGGAATCAAACCCGGACCTCCTTGGTAAACGATGAGCGATTTCGCTCTGGGCCACCGAGACAGGAGTCCTCGCACGGGTACGCAGAAGTATTTATAATATAACAATTTAATAATAACTGTAATAATTTCGCATTTTATGGGTCGAGTATGTTACAATAAACACAAAACAAATGTTTTAAAGGTACGTGAACTAAGGAGTAGCAGTTTGAAGAAGTGAAATTCCGAATAATTTTGATTAACATTACTTCATTCCATTACAAGACTTTTTTTATTGATTGCTTTGAGTGACTTAAATTATTGTTATTTTGTTTTTTAGGGAGAATACATTACCAAACCTATACAAGTTAAGTACCAATTTGCTAAATACCCAGAACTGCCGTACGGAGAAATGCGATCTATATTCTCCATAATGGACGGTGATGAAAGAATGATTTGCCTAGTTGCCATTTGTGAGGTAGTCCCAGAGGGTAATGGTAATCCATTTGGATAATACTAAAATATTATTGCATTTATTTTTGTTTAACCCCCAAAAATTAATTCATTGAGAATAATGATTTTTGTCTTATTATTGTACAAACTAATGACTAATAAAATGATTATTTAATCAAAGAGTTGTAATATTTTATTCGTTTTTTTGTAATTGAAACATATGTAAATGATTTTTTTCAATACTTGACCACAATTTATCTTATGAGCAATGGTTGCATTTTTTTCTTCATAGGCACCTACTGATTACATTGTGATTTAAATCTGCATAAATGTATTTTGTTGGTACTTACAAGTAAAATAATACTTATTATTCTTTTTTAAAATTTTGTACCGCATATTTCACTAAGATTTGTTAAAAAAGACGACCTGGAGCAAAAATAATTTGGCCCGCTGATGCAAGAATTCAAGCGGAGGTAGTTGGGGATTGTCTGGGTGGAAGCAAGTGATGTCACGTTTTACAGCTATTACTTCCCCCCAAGTGATCAGAACGAGAAATTTGAGACTGATATTGAAGACGGACTTGAAGCTAGTCTATTGTCAGAAAAAGGTGAAGCTCTTATAGAGCTGACTTCAATAGTGTACATGAGAACGGAGGGAAAACTCTTTTAATGAAACACTCGTTTTAACTACGTTTCTTTATTAACTTGCTACAATTATGTGATATTTTAGATAAAGAACGTCCGTTTCCCTCACACCCTACCACACATTGCTCTCTCTGTCGCACTCCCGCTGCGGCCACAACTTCACAAGCAGTCCGTGTAGCAGCAGGCGCTCGGCGCAGCAGCGGCCGGTCGGGGACACTTCTCGTCGCCGCGCGTCACCGCCGCTGCAGCCAGCGCCCCCCGCGCAGCCGACGGCCTCCGACCCACGCAGTCGCACAGAGTAAATCGCCAGAACGGAGGGGCAACTGGTCGGATTTACACAATTCGACTGTTTTTTTTCTTTCTGATATACTTTTTTTCTTTTTGAACAAATATATTTATTTATTTTGTAAACAATAATCAATTTACATAGTTCTGAAGTGTTGATATGCTTCTTCATAGAAAAAACATTGTTTGGCCAACTTTTAAAATCAATTTTTGAAAGCGGCTCAGGCAATCGGAATATTCGAGTAATTTATCAGACAAAATACGCTTAAAATTGTCTTAAGAGCTTATTTTCTGAGTTTTGACGTTTCCTCCCGGACACCCTACGGTATAAGTGACTTTTGAAAACTAAGAAAAACGTGTTTCCTTTAGGTAATATTTCAGTGGCATTGTACTTTTGTGGTTTCAATGAACAATTGAAATGTCGTGGTTTTAATACTGAAACAAAGCACCATAACTTTACAGTGATATTGACATAAACAAAGAGATTTCCAGAATTTATAAGATTTCACTTATGCCATTCTTGTTTTCACCCGTTCATATAGCCTTTTTAATAAAAGTAAGTAGATATAAGTAAAAGACAGACGCACACAGACTGCGAGAAAGACTATGGGTGGTTGAGAAACAGACCGGCGTGAAGACGTGTTCTTTTTTAGCTATGATTGGATACCGGGTATTTTCCCCCGGGTTCACCACCGGATATTTTCTAGTAAAACTATGATAAAGGGGTATGGGAGTCATTCGAAAGGAGAAGACTAAAGTCACGTCTCTATGCAATGTATAAAGCGTACACAGGCCTTCGAGCGTGGAAAGAAATTCAAAGTCGATTAGGGAAACCTACATATTTCGGCAGAGCGGATCACATGCACAAAATTCAGACAAGAATTCAGAAAACGGACGTTGGGAAATATTCATTCGCGAATCGCACTATTAGGGACTGGAACAGTTTGCCTGTGACAATCTTCGATCCCTTTCCTCAAAGCCAGAGCAAATTTAAAAATAAATTAGTTTCTTGAATGTGGATATGTTATAAATATATTTAATAAAATTCAGTGTAATTACCTATGTCTTCTTTGAAATTAAGTATGATTATTATTATTATTATTATTATTATTATTATTATTATTATTATTATTATTATGTGCAGTGCAGTGACGTTGTGTAACTGAGAGAAACGAGTGAGTAAGAAAGACATTACAGCTCGCTGTATTGCAGTGCGGTGAGTGTGGTGAAGTGAAGTTTGGTGAAGTGGAGTTCTATGAAAGATTGCACGGTGAAATATTCATGTGATTTTGTGAAGTTTGTATAATTGTTAAGTTCTGTAATGTTAAGTTAGTGTATTCTGCCACCAAGTTCTCACGCTTAATTGCAGAATTATTAATAAATCTAATCTAATATCTCAAACCATTGTTGAAATATCAAAGTACTTGAGCCGATCTTTCTGCATTGTTGATCGATTGTAAGTTTTGAGTCGATACAATTCCGAGAAACGTCTGTTGGTTTGAACTGGTGACCCTGGAATCACGTTCAGAAGGCCAACAAAACGTACAAATTCGGGGATGAGCCCTACAGTACATTCACACGTATGCATGAAATCTACTACTTCCCTCAAGTCACGCATCCTCCAGGATAGATAACAGAAACCTATTGTTTAATAATCATTATGATAGATACAAAGCCAATCAATTGTACGTTTGTTTTTTCTCTACACACAACACTTGAATGAAATAAGTAACATATATAATTTTTAAATTGTATATTATTGTTGTTATGGAGACGAAAAGCTTCACTTTCATATATGGATTTGCGTATAATTTTACTTTCTCTCAATTGTTTAACGCAGTGTAGAGAAAGTATAGCACTGCTGCAGCAATGCGAGAGCAAACTCCTATTGTAGAGCCCTGGTAACGCAAAGATGAATAAATCGGGTCTCTAGATAAAGTATTGAATTGAATTGAATTAATGCCTTATTTTACATGGCGAGACTCGGGCCACGAGTCCCGCTCTTCCGCCTGACCACGCAAATTTCGCTATGCTCCTTTCCCCAACTAGCAGAGCAAGAAGGTATTTCTTGGGCGAGATATAGGCGATTTGAATTTAGCTCAGAGGCGTCATTTATGCTTGAGGATTTTTTACATGCAAATAAACCTACTAACATGGGACAGCCGGCTTTACTTCCGCTCCGAAGGAAGGCGAACAAAAGATTTTTTTCGCCCATAAAAAATCCACGGCTTCGATCAAGCTTGAACCCGCCAACTTGGGTATAACAGTCCGGTACGCTAACCGTCACACCAGTAAACTACTACCTTCTAAACTACTTTCCGCGTTTACCCTGCGCGAGGGAACAATTCGTCGCCCGCTCGCTGTGCTCTTTCTGTGGGAAGCGAAAGCAGGCGAACGCCCAGCGCACCCTTTCGCCCAAAGCGACGCGGCGCGGGACGCGGCCGATCATTTTCATTTCCACCAGCGCGCACGCTCGCCATGCCGCTTTTCTGGACAGTCGTTGTGAGCGAACACGCGCATTGTAAACTCTGTAGTTTGCGATGAAAAGTATGGTTACGCAGCCAGTAGAGCACCGAAATGAGTGCAGGCCCGCTCGCAAAACTTTTATCCGGGCCGCCTTCATAAAGGTGTATAGCAAACACAAAGAGTGGTAGTACCTTAAATAATAAAAATGTTCTTCAAGAAATTCGAATTCATCGGTCATACGTTCATATTCAAAATCATCGGTCACTCATATGATTAATATCAATAGGGGAAATATCTGTCTTTATTTTTTAATTTTATGAAATGAAGACTCTTATAAAACCTAAGTGAATTATTTACCTTCATTGATTTGGAAACAATTGTATAAGTTACCGAAGCGGAAAAATCGTTTTCCTGAAAGATAGTGTTTCGAATTTTGTATTGTGTCAATTATCGCAAAGCCTAAAAGTGGCCGTCTTTTACCTGGTCCCACCTGCGGGCCAGATCGTTACGCCACTGACCACAATACACTGAGGTGATACGTATAAACCAGAAAGAGTGCATAGACACAAATTTATTTATTTCAATGTATATTTTAAACAATTTTATCAACATTACATCATTAGTGTTGTGGACGCCAGGCACAATTCACTTCCTTCAAAGCGCACTCTAATAATATTGATGGATCTGACACTGGCGTGGATAATAAAGTATTTTACATTTGCTTCTGTTTGAAATGTTATTGTTATTGTCTTAATTTAATTTAATTGTACTCACAAGCCTATCTGCCCAATATAATAGTTTTTTATGTAAATCAACATGTTCTGAACATATTGTATTGAAATATAACACTTTAATTTAACTACTGCATTTTTATTGCAAATTTAAATCTTTATTTCAACGCTTTTATAAATGAATCACTTTTAAAAGATCACAATTTTATCCATTCATTAACTGTGTTAAACCATATATTAAATATCATCTTAATCATCTTTCATAGTATATACTGTGCTAATTGAACACAAATTTAAAAGTCGTAAATAAATTTGTGATTCTCACTTAAATTGTTTTAGTTAAGTAGGATATTTTCAAAATTGTTAAAACCTTTCAGTTTTCTAAATAGTTCTGTTTGAAAATTTTGTAAATTCATTCAAATTGTAGTGAAAACATAAATTGTCAATTATTTCAGAAAAACGGTCAGTTTATAATTATTTCTTAGTTCGTACAACAATTCATAAAAATAAATCACTTTTTTGGCATATTTATGGGATAATAGGCAATTAAGTCCTGTAAAAGAATTAGGAAGTTCCATTCCATAAAATGCATTTCTAAAGAACTAAGCTGCATTGTTTCTTGAGTAGTCACACTTTGATAAATTGAGACCATTTTGCAGACTTAAACAGCAATAAATACACAACACACACGACATGAAAGAAATTTATAGTGCTTACTGCTATTGTAAGAACCGCATAAGGAAATACAATTTACAAACATTAAGTTCAATAAGTCATGAATTTTACAGTTCTCAATTACCGAAACAGTTTTCAGAATCCTATTCTTTGGTGCTGACGGGGGCGACCAGAATGGTTGGAGCAACTTTATCCAGGCTCCAACTTAATTGGGGCCCCAAATTTTGTTTTATTCAAAACAAATAAAATATGTATTTATCCTTAATTCGAATTTAACGCAAAAACTTATTTCTGAAGCATGCATAAATGAATTCTGTTTACGAATTGGGGAAGAGATAATGTACTGTTTGAAATGTGGGGCTCCCGTGGATCAATTGCCCCAGGCCTCTGAATGAGGATATTTCTGCATGAAAACAAGAAGAATTAGCCGCGCATTTCGCCGCTTGTCTATTCTTTTCATTCTGGAAAGCGCATACGAACGAACATTGCACGGGCAAAAATATCTATTTTTGTGTAACATGCATCCACAAAGCACGCGATTGTTGGCAGTTTTCTCTATAGCATTTCAACTTTCTTTATATCACTTAATCAGGTGCGGATGCACGGGGAGGGATAGGAGGGAAATTTCCCCCCTAATATTTTTGTGTCACTAGTAATGTTAACTTGTCACGAAACTTTCAAGCAAAAATATTTTCGGATAATCATTAAAACGAATAAAATCGAATCGCAGAATGAGCTGAGAGTAGCCTGCGACATGTTACAAATTCTGTGACACCAACAAGCACACATTTTTTAATTTGCCCAAATTTGGACTCTGAGTCCACCCCTGAGATAATACTCGTAGTATGTGAGAAAGTAAAATTGCAAGTTCAGGTGCTTAAAAAAGGGTGTAGAGAGTGATGGTAGTGAGAGAGAGAATCTGAAATCTGAAACATCAAAAAGTAATATAATTAAATTCATATCGTTATGTAATACACAAAGAAATGATTGAGTCCAAATAAATATGGAAAAGAACGGATATACGCTCTGACTATCACACTGAAAATTTCTATTGTTCTTTATGCTTTTTGCATAACATGATTACATCTCAGATTTTGTATTTCAGTTTCCTGAGGGAATTTGGTTTCTTCTACATTGTATTTCTAGTGATTCTATTTAAAGAGAACCGTTACCTAGTTGCACTTGTACTGACTACAAGGCAGCTCGACCACCGTTCTAAATATCTGAGAAAGATGCATTTTCTTTTAAAACTGGGAATATTTGTAGTGACGACAAGTTTGTTTCCAGATAATGTATTATCACAGATGCAGTCAGAAAGTACAGATCCTTTCTCTGTTTCTATCCATAATGAAATTAGTCAAATTCAATTGCATATGTCACCATCGTTTCTATTACATTTTGAAAAACTCTTGTGTGGTTACTAGGATGATATATCCTTTTAAATTGAAATAACTTCATGATGAATAAGAGCTATTGAACTGATGTCTGTGAGAAGAGTCTATGTTACACAATTGCACAGGAAATGCAAGTAACTAATGTTCTTTTAGAAGTTACAATTTCGGCAATCTCCACATATGGCGTTCTTCAACTTTTCATTTTAGGATGTAAAATACTGGTTCTACCGTGGAATGTTCCGAAACAGAAAGACAATTCAAAGGGACAGCGTTTTAAAATTATTTAATGCGAAACGTATGTACTATTTTAAGAATCTCATTTCATTTGTACCACTTTTTAACTGCCATTTAATTAATGCCTCTTGTAATTACAAATTAATGCAGTGCATCTTTAATGTGATCTATTAAAGTATTTTTCTCTTATTAAAGTATACGAGTAGGCTGAAAATTCATTAAACGCATTTTTATACTCTTAGACCTGCTTAGTAAATCTTTTGTAGACAAACTATCTCGGATAGCAACTGGATTTGTATACGGAAATATCTATTTTTTGAGAGATGGTACAATCATAATTTGAATGTGTAATGCAATTTAAAAAATGAGGATTAAAACCGTTGTTTGGAAACAAATTGAACCCTTTGTTGCTGTTGACACATTGCCGGCCAAATTACTTCGAATTTGGCGCCTTGTCTTCATTAACAGGGCGTTTGATGTTCTTTGAAGGCATTTCAAAGGAAAAGACTATACATTTTAAACGTGGCGCCTTCGAGATAGTCTTAATTTTCTCCCAAAACCCGCGCGAATTTCTTCTTCTTTGGTGTCAAAAACATTCATTTCTTTTTGCAAGTTCTTTGAGTCGAATGCAACTTGTTATATTAGTGCGAAGTGCCACCGAAAGATCGCACCAGCTCCCGGCGAAGGTCCACCGGACTTCTCCCGCGTATATTTGCCAAAGGCGAGATGCTTAGAATTTCTATATCAGGCGGCTGATCGCCTCGTCACGACAAGGAGTGCGGAAACAAGCGTTTTGCACGTTTTCAGAATTCGACTCGGAGTGTGCCAGGCACTGTATGTAATACAATCACGTAGATAAAGGCTACGGAATTCGCAAGGAAACGGCAATTTTCGTTGGGCAGAGGTAATTGTGACAACTTCAATACTCTTTGTTTCCTTCGCCAAATAACAATACTTGTAAATTGTGTGTCATTTATTTTCCAGAACATTCTTGTCTAACGAGAGAACTACTGCGACAGAAGAGGCGATGTTCCACTGTTATTTTCATTTTTCAACAACAATGCTCTGCTCTGCTCTCCCAGCCTCTTTCAACTATTTCGCTGCCTTAACAATGGTGCCAGGAAACCCGGGAGCAATAAGTTTTGAGCTAGTGTATCTGAAAGTCTTATCTTTTGTGTTTTTTCTTTAAGTAGTGATTAAATATATAATTGTGAAATTATAAGTGACACTTTCAGTTGTGTGTATAGTGTAATAGTGGTTCTTTCAAACATCTATCTTTGTTTTGGTTAAAGAAACCAAATATCAGTGATTTTCTGTATAGCTTAAGCACTTCACAAGCTGTAAGTCCAAAATGCCTCTAAAAAGACGTCAGATTTTTGCTAAATGGCTACATTTAGATTCAACATTGACTAGAATCGAAGAGAATTTTAATTCTCTCTCAGATATAAGCAGACCAAATTTAGAATGTTTCTTGGACAGGGGTGAGGAATTATGGAAAGATATTAGATTTACAGTTGAAGATGCTATAAAGCAAGAATTTTTAAATGATTTAACCCCCTCATTTGAGAACTTGGAAAGCAGATACATGCATTTTAAAAGCCAATGTCGTTCTGAATTGGCCAAATTATCAGAAAAAACACATGTCGTTAAGCCTAGTTCTATGGGATGCTTACCACATGTGAAACTGCCTACTTTCTCAGGGATGTACGATCAGTTCATGCAATTTCATGATATCTTCCTAACGGCAGTGGTGGAAAATCATTCACTGAGCCCTATCGAAAAATATATGCATCTGCTTTCGCATTTAAAAGGGGAACCGTATATGCTTGTCAGTGCTTTAAATGTGTCAGGTGATAACTTTCATACTGCTTGGGAATTATTAGTCCATAGATACTCTAACAAAACCAAAATAATAGACACCCATGTCAAAGCTTTGCTCAATTTGCCCCAAACAAAAAGTGATTCTTCTTCTCTCAAACAGTTCATTTCTCAAATTTCCACAAATTGGTGTGGACTTAAATCGATATCACTCGATATAGATTTAAGTGAATTAATCTTGCAACATTTAATACTCTCCAAACTAGACTTCAAAACTAGAGAATCGTGGTATCTTAGTAAAGGCTCGGCACAAAGAATGTCAGGATTACAGGAATTATTAGATTTCTTAAACCATAGGGCAAATGCATTGGAATTTAATGAAGGCATTTCTCAAAAATCACAACCAAATTCTGTTCCAGCTGGAAAACCTCATCAAACAGCACCTAACCTCAGGGCGTTTGCTATAAATGTATGCGATTCCAGTCGATGCATTTTGTGTCCAGAGAAACATCCGTTGTTTAAGTGCGTGAAATTTCAACAGTTAACGGTGCAAGAAAGATTACAGGTGTGTCGTAAAAATTCATTGTGCATGAATTGTTTGTCCAAAGCTGTCAAAGACCACCCTTGTAGCAAAGGGACATGTAGGGTATGTACTCTAAAGCATCATTCTCTTTTGCATGACCCGAATCATAACAAACAGGTAGTGAATTTCAACATAACCTCAAAATCAGATGTAGGAACTCTTGTTAAAGTACAATCTCAATCTTCCCCAGAGGAAGGAGAATGCTCTATGGTTAGTGCTGAACCGCGAGAGGCTGAAAAAGTTTTCTCTCATATGGTCTTTACTGAAGCAAAGAAATTTCGGGGTTTGTTGCCAACTGCTATAATTTTGGTCACTGACAAAAGGGGTAACGATATACCAGTCAGAGCATTGCTAGACTCGGGTAGTGAAGTTTGTTTTATAACGGAAGGCCTTGTCCAACTACTAAATATTCCAAGAACAAAGTGTCACTATTTGATACATTCTGTTAATTATCTAAAATCAGTATCAAATGGGGAAGTGAATGTAACCATCAAATCTCGGTTTAATGATTGGCAAACCGGGGTGCAATGTTTAATAGTTCCATCTATTTCATCAAAATTGCCTCAAACATCCCTTGATTTGTCAAAATTAAAAATTCCAGCACATCTCAAACTAGCAGATGACACGTTTCATTTGTCGAACAAGGTTGACATGTTATTAAATTCCTCAGTGTTCTTTGAAGTTTTCAAAGAAAAAGTATCACTACCTAATGAAATCCCTGTCATTTTGGATACCCTGTTAGGTTCGGTCATAGCAGGATGCACTAACATACAATAAGTAACTACATTCTACATTTCTGTGTATAGGATCCTAATTGTATCAAGTGTACTAATAATTCTGTCGCTTATGGTTTTTTATTTATGAGTTATTTATTCCTTAGTTATTTATTTATTATTTATGAGTTTTAGCCACACGATGCTGGCAACAAAATTGCTATTGACAAGAAGCTGTCTTCACAAAGTGAGCATTCGACATTTCAATTTAATGTAATTGCTACAACTAGATTTCTCAACGGAATGTGCTGCCTGTGATCGATGAAGGTGGTAACACTATTTCATTACTACTTCTTAACGTTAATTGCTAATTCATTCAGAATACCTTTCTTACTACCCCTTACGATAAGGAGGAGTCTTTATCTTATCAGAACCTATCAATAAGGTTCAATTATTAGCACAAGCTAATGCGTACCAATTCAACCAAGTCGGTCATTGGTATTTGCAGGGCACGTTATAAACCTTGGGTCGTGGTACGCGCCTGTCATACCACTAACGAGGGATCTCCACTTAATTACAGTGGAAAACCTGGCCACAAGTCAATTTATAACGGCTCTGAAAACATTGGGTTTCACTAAGGCTACCCAAGAATCATTTATCGAAATAACGTGTGAGAGGTAACGTACAATTGATACCTCGTTCACATACTTTCTTACTTCCCCTTATGCTAAGGAGGAATCTTATCATGCTAGAACTTTTCAAAAAGTTCAATTCTCATCATAATCTAATACAGATCATCTCTAACAAAGTCAGTCATTAGTAAATGCAGTGCACGTTGTAAACCTTGGGTCGTGGTACGCGCCTGTCATACCACTAACGAGGGATCTCCACTTAAACACAGTGGAAAACCTGGCCACAAGCTAATTTACAACGGCTCTGAAAGGATTTGGTCCCACAGGACCTACGCTCCTTTATTATCCAATTGTCAAAAAACAACACTTAAAACGCTCTCTCATTCAAAATTGTATTTCACTTTCTGAGTTGCTGTGTAAACTCGCAGAGATCTATGAGATCCCTCAGGGGACAATATCGATTTTAAGATATTGCCACGGGCCTTGGCGCTCCCGGGGACCTGAAACTACCCGAGCCACCCCCGATTCTAGTTGTCATTTTTTTTCTTGTTAATTCATGTGATTAAAACAGGATTAGCTAAAACACTGTTTGCAGTGCCAACTTGGAGCTCACCACTCACCCACACAGGGCGTCTACGACTCTTCACTTTTCGGAATTAAAATGACACGCCCAATCATTTTAATAAAAATTAGGTCTATCGTTATCTGCTGGTAGGATTCTTTAAATATCCAGCCAAGAAAACGTCTGAATTGGGAAACCTTTGAAAATAACAGGCTCTAGGCGCCCTGGTCTGTGTGCAAGAGTGGTGACGACAGAAGTTGCACTGTAATAAAACTCACAAATACAAAATTGCATCGATCACAGCACGAGGCAGAGAGTTCATCCTTTCTCTTTGATTATTCATTCGTATTGTCGACACACATCGCCCAGAAATCGAACAGTTTTTATCTTTTTTATTTTCGTTTTTATGGTGCATTGAAGCATCGACCAATACATTTGGTTTACCTACTCTTAATCTTAATAATTTGATCTCTTGTGCGTTTGGGGAGTTCACAGCTCCAAACGATGTTTGTTTTGTTTTGAATTTCAGGTTCGTGAATCCGCTCAGTGATACGAACTACAATAATTATATCTTAACTCGTTGTTGTGTTGTTGTTTTTTTATATTCTCTTTTTGTCTTTGAATTGGCACCGTCAATTTGGAACAGCACTCGGGAAGATGGTATTCGTGACATTCGTTCGCACGAAAAACCGTGTTTTGTTTCGCTCAGTCTTAGTCCTTTTGTCTTGTCTTGTTTTGTATTGTTTAATTTTGTTGCTGTTTTTCTTTCTCTATCAAATTACCAAGGCACCGCCCGGTACCCAATTCGTTCATTACTTATTGCACTCGGTCATGGAACACCGACTTTTTATATCGCAGTTTCTCTAATCTCGCCTTTCGAAAACAAGCTTTTCAAAAAGCATATTCGAAGCAGGATGGCAGAATTCGCTGCTCGTCGAAAGTGACAGTCAGTTCTACAGCGTCCTGGCCCTGCGACTCGTAACCGGGTTCGACGACCTTCGGGGGCGGGAATAATGTTGACACATTGCCGGCCAAATTACTTCGAATTTGGCGCCTTGTCTTCATTAACAGGGCGTTTGATGTTCTTTGAAGGCATTTCAAAGGAAAAGACTATACATTTTAAACGTGGCGCCTTCGAGATAGTCTTAATTTTCTCCCAAAACCCGCGCGAATTTCTTCTTCTTTGGTGTCAAAAACATTCATTTCTTTTTGCAAGTTCTTTGAGTCGAATGCAACTTGTTATATTAGTGCGAAGTGCCACCGAAAGATCGCACCAGCTCCCGGCGAAGGTCCACCGGACTTCTCCCGCGTATATTTGCCAAAGGCGAGATGCTTAGAATTTCTATATCAGGCGGCTGATCGCCTCGTCACGACAAGGAGTGCGGAAACAAGCGTTTTGCACGTTTTCAGAATTCGACTCGGAGTGTGCCAGGCACTGTATGTAATACAATCACGTAGATAAAGGCTACGGAATTCGCAAGGAAACGGCAATTTTCGTTGGGCAGAGGTAATTGTGACAACTTCAATACTCTTTGTTTCCTTCGCCAAATAACAATACTTGTAAATTGTGTGTCATTTATTTTCCAGAACATTCTTGTCTAACGAGAGAACTACTGCGACAGAAGAGGCGATGTTCCACTGTTATTTTCATTTTTCAACAACAATGCTCTGCTCTGCTCTCCCAGCCTCTTTCAACTATTTCGCTGCCTTAACAATGGTGCCAGGAAACCCGGGAGCAATAAGTTTTGAGCTAGTGTATCTGAAAGTCTTATCTTTTGTGTTTTTTCTTTAAGTAGTGATTAAATATATAATTGTGAAATTATAAGTGACACTTTCAGTTGTGTGTATAGTGTAATAGTGGTTCTTTCAAACATCTATCTTTGTTTTGGTTAAAGAAACCAAATATCAGTGATTTTCTGTATAGCTTAAGCACTTCACAAGCTGTAAGTCCAAAATGCCTCTAAAAAGACGTCAGATTTTTGCTAAATGGCTACATTTAGATTCAACATTGACTAGAATCGAAGAGAATTTTAATTCTCTCTCAGATATAAGCAGACCAAATTTAGAATGTTTCTTGGACAGGGGTGAGGAATTATGGAAAGATATTAGATTTACAGTTGAAGATGCTATAAAGCAAGAATTTTTAAATGATTTAACCCCCTCATTTGAGAACTTGGAAAGCAGATACATGCATTTTAAAAGCCAATGTCGTTCTGAATTGGCCAAATTATCAGAAAAAACACATGTCGTTAAGCCTAGTTCTATGGGATGCTTACCACATGTGAAACTGCCTACTTTCTCAGGGATGTACGATCAGTTCATGCAATTTCATGATATCTTCCTAACGGCAGTGGTGGAAAATCATTCACTGAGCCCTATCGAAAAATATATGCATCTGCTTTCGCATTTAAAAGGGGAACCGTATATGCTTGTCAGTGCTTTAAATGTGTCAGGTGATAACTTTCATACTGCTTGGGAATTATTAGTCCATAGATACTCTAACAAAACCAAAATAATAGACACCCATGTCAAAGCTTTGCTCAATTTGCCCCAAACAAAAAGTGATTCTTCTTCTCTCAAACAGTTCATTTCTCAAATTTCCACAAATTGGTGTGGACTTAAATCGATATCACTCGATATAGATTTAAGTGAATTAATCTTGCAACATTTAATACTCTCCAAACTAGACTTCAAAACTAGAGAATCGTGGTATCTTAGTAAAGGCTCGGCACAAAGAATGTCAGGATTACAGGAATTATTAGATTTCTTAAACCATAGGGCAAATGCATTGGAATTTAATGAAGGCATTTCTCAAAAATCACAACCAAATTCTGTTCCAGCTGGAAAACCTCATCAAACAGCACCTAACCTCAGGGCGTTTGCTATAAATGTATGCGATTCCAGTCGATGCATTTTGTGTCCAGAGAAACATCCGTTGTTTAAGTGCGTGAAATTTCAACAGTTAACGGTGCAAGAAAGATTACAGGTGTGTCGTAAAAATTCATTGTGCATGAATTGTTTGTCCAAAGCTGTCAAAGACCACCCTTGTAGCAAAGGGACATGTAGGGTATGTACTCTAAAGCATCATTCTCTTTTGCATGACCCGAATCATAACAAACAGGTAGTGAATTTCAACATAACCTCAAAATCAGATGTAGGAACTCTTGTTAAAGTACAATCTCAATCTTCCCCAGAGGAAGGAGAATGCTCTATGGTTAGTGCTGAACCGCGAGAGGCTGAAAAAGTTTTCTCTCATATGGTCTTTACTGAAGCAAAGAAATTTCGGGGTTTGTTGCCAACTGCTATAATTTTGGTCACTGACAAAAGGGGTAACGATATACCAGTCAGAGCATTGCTAGACTCGGGTAGTGAAGTTTGTTTTATAACGGAAGGCCTTGTCCAACTACTAAATATTCCAAGAACAAAGTGTCACTATTTGATACATTCTGTTAATTATCTAAAATCAGTATCAAATGGGGAAGTGAATGTAACCATCAAATCTCGGTTTAATGATTGGCAAACCGGGGTGCAATGTTTAATAGTTCCATCTATTTCATCAAAATTGCCTCAAACATCCCTTGATTTGTCAAAATTAAAAATTCCAGCACATCTCAAACTAGCAGATGACACGTTTCATTTGTCGAACAAGGTTGACATGTTATTAAATTCCTCAGTGTTCTTTGAAGTTTTCAAAGAAAAAGTATCACTACCTAATGAAATCCCTGTCATTTTGGATACCCTGTTAGGTTCGGTCATAGCAGGATGCACTAACATACAATAAGTAACTACATTCTACATTTCTGTGTATAGGATCCTAATTGTATCAAGTGTACTAATAATTCTGTCGCTTATGGTTTTTTATTTATGAGTTATTTATTCCTTAGTTATTTATTTATTATTTATGAGTTTTAGCCACACGATGCTGGCAACAAAATTGCTATTGACAAGAAGCTGTCTTCACAAAGTGAGCATTCGACATTTCAATTTAATGTAATTGCTACAACTAGATTTCTCAACGGAATGTGCTGCCTGTGATCGATGAAGGTGGTAACACTATTTCATTACTACTTCTTAACGTTAATTGCTAATTCATTCAGAATACCTTTCTTACTACCCCTTACGATAAGGAGGAGTCTTTATCTTATCAGAACCTATCAATAAGGTTCAATTATTAGCACAAGCTAATGCGTACCAATTCAACCAAGTCGGTCATTGGTATTTGCAGGGCACGTTATAAACCTTGGGTCGTGGTACGCGCCTGTCATACCACTAACGAGGGATCTCCACTTAATTACAGTGGAAAACCTGGCCACAAGTCAATTTATAACGGCTCTGAAAACATTGGGTTTCACTAAGGCTACCCAAGAATCATTTATCGAAATAACGTGTGAGAGGTAACGTACAATTGATACCTCGTTCACATACTTTCTTACTTCCCCTTATGCTAAGGAGGAATCTTATCATGCTAGAACTTTTCAAAAAGTTCAATTCTCATCATAATCTAATACAGATCATCTCTAACAAAGTCAGTCATTAGTAAATGCAGTGCACGTTGTAAACCTTGGGTCGTGGTACGCGCCTGTCATACCACTAACGAGGGATCTCCACTTAAACACAGTGGAAAACCTGGCCACAAGCTAATTTACAACGGCTCTGAAAGGATTTGGTCCCACAGGACCTACGCTCCTTTATTATCCAATTGTCAAAAAACAACACTTAAAACGCTCTCTCATTCAAAATTGTATTTCACTTTCTGAGTTGCTGTGTAAACTCGCAGAGATCTATGAGATCCCTCAGGGGACAATATCGATTTTAAGATATTGCCACGGGCCTTGGCGCTCCCGGGGACCTGAAACTACCCGAGCCACCCCCGATTCTAGTTGTCATTTTTTTTCTTGTTAATTCATGTGATTAAAACAGGATTAGCTAAAACACTGTTTGCAGTGCCAACTTGGAGCTCACCACTCACCCACACAGGGCGTCTACGACTCTTCACTTTTCGGAATTAAAATGACACGCCCAATCATTTTAATAAAAATTAGGTCTATCGTTATCTGCTGGTAGGATTCTTTAAATATCCAGCCAAGAAAACGTCTGAATTGGGAAACCTTTGAAAATAACAGGCTCTAGGCGCCCTGGTCTGTGTGCAAGAGTGGTGACGACAGAAGTTGCACTGTAATAAAACTCACAAATACAAAATTGCATCGATCACAGCACGAGGCAGAGAGTTCATCCTTTCTCTTTGATTATTCATTCGTATTGTCGACACACATCGCCCAGAAATCGAACAGTTTTTATCTTTTTTATTTTCGTTTTTATGGTGCATTGAAGCATCGACCAATACATTTGGTTTACCTACTCTTAATCTTAATAATTTGATCTCTTGTGCGTTTGGGGAGTTCACAGCTCCAAACGATGTTTGTTTTGTTTTGAATTTCAGGTTCGTGAATCCGCTCAGTGATACGAACTACAATAATTATATCTTAACTCGTTGTTGTGTTGTTGTTTTTTTATATTCTCTTTTTGTCTTTGAATTGGCACCGTCAATTTGGAACAGCACTCGGGAAGATGGTATTCGTGACATTCGTTCGCACGAAAAACCGTGTTTTGTTTCGCTCAGTCTTAGTCCTTTTGTCTTGTCTTGTTTTGTATTGTTTAATTTTGTTGCTGTTTTTCTTTCTCTATCAAATTACCAAGGCACCGCCCGGTACCCAATTCGTTCATTACTTATTGCACTCGGTCATGGAACACCGACTTTTTATATCGCAGTTTCTCTAATCTCGCCTTTCGAAAACAAGCTTTTCAAAAAGCATATTCGAAGCAGGATGGCAGAATTCGCTGCTCGTCGAAAGTGACAGTCAGTTCTACAGCGTCCTGGCCCTGCGACTCGTAACCGGGTTCGACGACCTTCGGGGGCGGGAATAATGTTGACACATTGCCGGCCAAATTACTTCGAATTTGGCGCCTTGTCTTCATTAACAGGGCGTTTGATGTTCTTTGAAGGCATTTCAAAGGAAAAGACTATACATTTTAAACGTGGCGCCTTCGAGATAGTCTTAATTTTCTCCCAAAACCCGCGCGAATTTCTTCTTCTTTGGTGTCAAAAACATTCATTTCTTTTTGCAAGTTCTTTGAGTCGAATGCAACTTGTTATATTAGTGCGAAGTGCCACCGAAAGATCGCACCAGCTCCCGGCGAAGGTCCACCGGACTTCTCCCGCGTATATTTGCCAAAGGCGAGATGCTTAGAATTTCTATATCAGGCGGCTGATCGCCTCGTCACGACAAGGAGTGCGGAAACAAGCGTTTTGCACGTTTTCAGAATTCGACTCGGAGTGTGCCAGGCACTGTATGTAATACAATCACGTAGATAAAGGCTACGGAATTCGCAAGGAAACGGCAATTTTCGTTGGGCAGAGGTAATTGTGACAACTTCAATACTCTTTGTTTCCTTCGCCAAATAACAATACTTGTAAATTGTGTGTCATTTATTTTCCAGAACATTCTTGTCTAACGAGAGAACTACTGCGACAGAAGAGGCGATGTTCCACTGTTATTTTCATTTTTCAACAACAATGCTCTGCTCTGCTCTCCCAGCCTCTTTCAACTATTTCGCTGCCTTAACAATGGTGCCAGGAAACCCGGGAGCAATAAGTTTTGAGCTAGTGTATCTGAAAGTCTTATCTTTTGTGTTTTTTCTTTAAGTAGTGATTAAATATATAATTGTGAAATTATAAGTGACACTTTCAGTTGTGTGTATAGTGTAATAGTGGTTCTTTCAAACATCTATCTTTGTTTTGGTTAAAGAAACCAAATATCAGTGATTTTCTGTATAGCTTAAGCACTTCACAAGCTGTAAGTCCAAAATGCCTCTAAAAAGACGTCAGATTTTTGCTAAATGGCTACATTTAGATTCAACATTGACTAGAATCGAAGAGAATTTTAATTCTCTCTCAGATATAAGCAGACCAAATTTAGAATGTTTCTTGGACAGGGGTGAGGAATTATGGAAAGATATTAGATTTACAGTTGAAGATGCTATAAAGCAAGAATTTTTAAATGATTTAACCCCCTCATTTGAGAACTTGGAAAGCAGATACATGCATTTTAAAAGCCAATGTCGTTCTGAATTGGCCAAATTATCAGAAAAAACACATGTCGTTAAGCCTAGTTCTATGGGATGCTTACCACATGTGAAACTGCCTACTTTCTCAGGGATGTACGATCAGTTCATGCAATTTCATGATATCTTCCTAACGGCAGTGGTGGAAAATCATTCACTGAGCCCTATCGAAAAATATATGCATCTGCTTTCGCATTTAAAAGGGGAACCGTATATGCTTGTCAGTGCTTTAAATGTGTCAGGTGATAACTTTCATACTGCTTGGGAATTATTAGTCCATAGATACTCTAACAAAACCAAAATAATAGACACCCATGTCAAAGCTTTGCTCAATTTGCCCCAAACAAAAAGTGATTCTTCTTCTCTCAAACAGTTCATTTCTCAAATTTCCACAAATTGGTGTGGACTTAAATCGATATCACTCGATATAGATTTAAGTGAATTAATCTTGCAACATTTAATACTCTCCAAACTAGACTTCAAAACTAGAGAATCGTGGTATCTTAGTAAAGGCTCGGCACAAAGAATGTCAGGATTACAGGAATTATTAGATTTCTTAAACCATAGGGCAAATGCATTGGAATTTAATGAAGGCATTTCTCAAAAATCACAACCAAATTCTGTTCCAGCTGGAAAACCTCATCAAACAGCACCTAACCTCAGGGCGTTTGCTATAAATGTATGCGATTCCAGTCGATGCATTTTGTGTCCAGAGAAACATCCGTTGTTTAAGTGCGTGAAATTTCAACAGTTAACGGTGCAAGAAAGATTACAGGTGTGTCGTAAAAATTCATTGTGCATGAATTGTTTGTCCAAAGCTGTCAAAGACCACCCTTGTAGCAAAGGGACATGTAGGGTATGTACTCTAAAGCATCATTCTCTTTTGCATGACCCGAATCATAACAAACAGGTAGTGAATTTCAACATAACCTCAAAATCAGATGTAGGAACTCTTGTTAAAGTACAATCTCAATCTTCCCCAGAGGAAGGAGAATGCTCTATGGTTAGTGCTGAACCGCGAGAGGCTGAAAAAGTTTTCTCTCATATGGTCTTTACTGAAGCAAAGAAATTTCGGGGTTTGTTGCCAACTGCTATAATTTTGGTCACTGACAAAAGGGGTAACGATATACCAGTCAGAGCATTGCTAGACTCGGGTAGTGAAGTTTGTTTTATAACGGAAGGCCTTGTCCAACTACTAAATATTCCAAGAACAAAGTGTCACTATTTGATACATTCTGTTAATTATCTAAAATCAGTATCAAATGGGGAAGTGAATGTAACCATCAAATCTCGGTTTAATGATTGGCAAACCGGGGTGCAATGTTTAATAGTTCCATCTATTTCATCAAAATTGCCTCAAACATCCCTTGATTTGTCAAAATTAAAAATTCCAGCACATCTCAAACTAGCAGATGACACGTTTCATTTGTCGAACAAGGTTGACATGTTATTAAATTCCTCAGTGTTCTTTGAAGTTTTCAAAGAAAAAGTATCACTACCTAATGAAATCCCTGTCATTTTGGATACCCTGTTAGGTTCGGTCATAGCAGGATGCACTAACATACAATAAGTAACTACATTCTACATTTCTGTGTATAGGATCCTAATTGTATCAAGTGTACTAATAATTCTGTCGCTTATGGTTTTTTATTTATGAGTTATTTATTCCTTAGTTATTTATTTATTATTTATGAGTTTTAGCCACACGATGCTGGCAACAAAATTGCTATTGACAAGAAGCTGTCTTCACAAAGTGAGCATTCGACATTTCAATTTAATGTAATTGCTACAACTAGATTTCTCAACGGAATGTGCTGCCTGTGATCGATGAAGGTGGTAACACTATTTCATTACTACTTCTTAACGTTAATTGCTAATTCATTCAGAATACCTTTCTTACTACCCCTTACGATAAGGAGGAGTCTTTATCTTATCAGAACCTATCAATAAGGTTCAATTATTAGCACAAGCTAATGCGTACCAATTCAACCAAGTCGGTCATTGGTATTTGCAGGGCACGTTATAAACCTTGGGTCGTGGTACGCGCCTGTCATACCACTAACGAGGGATCTCCACTTAATTACAGTGGAAAACCTGGCCACAAGTCAATTTATAACGGCTCTGAAAACATTGGGTTTCACTAAGGCTACCCAAGAATCATTTATCGAAATAACGTGTGAGAGGTAACGTACAATTGATACCTCGTTCACATACTTTCTTACTTCCCCTTATGCTAAGGAGGAATCTTATCATGCTAGAACTTTTCAAAAAGTTCAATTCTCATCATAATCTAATACAGATCATCTCTAACAAAGTCAGTCATTAGTAAATGCAGTGCACGTTGTAAACCTTGGGTCGTGGTACGCGCCTGTCATACCACTAACGAGGGATCTCCACTTAAACACAGTGGAAAACCTGGCCACAAGCTAATTTACAACGGCTCTGAAAGGATTTGGTCCCACAGGACCTACGCTCCTTTATTATCCAATTGTCAAAAAACAACACTTAAAACGCTCTCTCATTCAAAATTGTATTTCACTTTCTGAGTTGCTGTGTAAACTCGCAGAGATCTATGAGATCCCTCAGGGGACAATATCGATTTTAAGATATTGCCACGGGCCTTGGCGCTCCCGGGGACCTGAAACTACCCGAGCCACCCCCGATTCTAGTTGTCATTTTTTTTCTTGTTAATTCATGTGATTAAAACAGGATTAGCTAAAACACTGTTTGCAGTGCCAACTTGGAGCTCACCACTCACCCACACAGGGCGTCTACGACTCTTCACTTTTCGGAATTAAAATGACACGCCCAATCATTTTAATAAAAATTAGGTCTATCGTTATCTGCTGGTAGGATTCTTTAAATATCCAGCCAAGAAAACGTCTGAATTGGGAAACCTTTGAAAATAACAGGCTCTAGGCGCCCTGGTCTGTGTGCAAGAGTGGTGACGACAGAAGTTGCACTGTAATAAAACTCACAAATACAAAATTGCATCGATCACAGCACGAGGCAGAGAGTTCATCCTTTCTCTTTGATTATTCATTCGTATTGTCGACACACATCGCCCAGAAATCGAACAGTTTTTATCTTTTTTATTTTCGTTTTTATGGTGCATTGAAGCATCGACCAATACATTTGGTTTACCTACTCTTAATCTTAATAATTTGATCTCTTGTGCGTTTGGGGAGTTCACAGCTCCAAACGATGTTTGTTTTGTTTTGAATTTCAGGTTCGTGAATCCGCTCAGTGATACGAACTACAATAATTATATCTTAACTCGTTGTTGTGTTGTTGTTTTTTTATATTCTCTTTTTGTCTTTGAATTGGCACCGTCAATTTGGAACAGCACTCGGGAAGATGGTATTCGTGACATTCGTTCGCACGAAAAACCGTGTTTTGTTTCGCTCAGTCTTAGTCCTTTTGTCTTGTCTTGTTTTGTATTGTTTAATTTTGTTGCTGTTTTTCTTTCTCTATCAAATTACCAAGGCACCGCCCGGTACCCAATTCGTTCATTACTTATTGCACTCGGTCATGGAACACCGACTTTTTATATCGCAGTTTCTCTAATCTCGCCTTTCGAAAACAAGCTTTTCAAAAAGCATATTCGAAGCAGGATGGCAGAATTCGCTGCTCGTCGAAAGTGACAGTCAGTTCTACAGCGTCCTGGCCCTGCGACTCGTAACCGGGTTCGACGACCTTCGGGGGCGGGAATAATGTTGACACATTGCCGGCCAAATTACTTCGAATTTGGCGCCTTGTCTTCATTAACAGGGCGTTTGATGTTCTTTGAAGGCATTTCAAAGGAAAAGACTATACATTTTAAACGTGGCGCCTTCGAGATAGTCTTAATTTTCTCCCAAAACCCGCGCGAATTTCTTCTTCTTTGGTGTCAAAAACATTCATTTCTTTTTGCAAGTTCTTTGAGTCGAATGCAACTTGTTATATTAGTGCGAAGTGCCACCGAAAGATCGCACCAGCTCCCGGCGAAGGTCCACCGGACTTCTCCCGCGTATATTTGCCAAAGGCGAGATGCTTAGAATTTCTATATCAGGCGGCTGATCGCCTCGTCACGACAAGGAGTGCGGAAACAAGCGTTTTGCACGTTTTCAGAATTCGACTCGGAGTGTGCCAGGCACTGTATGTAATACAATCACGTAGATAAAGGCTACGGAATTCGCAAGGAAACGGCAATTTTCGTTGGGCAGAGGTAATTGTGACAACTTCAATACTCTTTGTTTCCTTCGCCAAATAACAATACTTGTAAATTGTGTGTCATTTATTTTCCAGAACATTCTTGTCTAACGAGAGAACTACTGCGACAGAAGAGGCGATGTTCCACTGTTATTTTCATTTTTCAACAACAATGCTCTGCTCTGCTCTCCCAGCCTCTTTCAACTATTTCGCTGCCTTAACAATGGTGCCAGGAAACCCGGGAGCAATAAGTTTTGAGCTAGTGTATCTGAAAGTCTTATCTTTTGTGTTTTTTCTTTAAGTAGTGATTAAATATATAATTGTGAAATTATAAGTGACACTTTCAGTTGTGTGTATAGTGTAATAGTGGTTCTTTCAAACATCTATCTTTGTTTTGGTTAAAGAAACCAAATATCAGTGATTTTCTGTATAGCTTAAGCACTTCACAAGCTGTAAGTCCAAAATGCCTCTAAAAAGACGTCAGATTTTTGCTAAATGGCTACATTTAGATTCAACATTGACTAGAATCGAAGAGAATTTTAATTCTCTCTCAGATATAAGCAGACCAAATTTAGAATGTTTCTTGGACAGGGGTGAGGAATTATGGAAAGATATTAGATTTACAGTTGAAGATGCTATAAAGCAAGAATTTTTAAATGATTTAACCCCCTCATTTGAGAACTTGGAAAGCAGATACATGCATTTTAAAAGCCAATGTCGTTCTGAATTGGCCAAATTATCAGAAAAAACACATGTCGTTAAGCCTAGTTCTATGGGATGCTTACCACATGTGAAACTGCCTACTTTCTCAGGGATGTACGATCAGTTCATGCAATTTCATGATATCTTCCTAACGGCAGTGGTGGAAAATCATTCACTGAGCCCTATCGAAAAATATATGCATCTGCTTTCGCATTTAAAAGGGGAACCGTATATGCTTGTCAGTGCTTTAAATGTGTCAGGTGATAACTTTCATACTGCTTGGGAATTATTAGTCCATAGATACTCTAACAAAACCAAAATAATAGACACCCATGTCAAAGCTTTGCTCAATTTGCCCCAAACAAAAAGTGATTCTTCTTCTCTCAAACAGTTCATTTCTCAAATTTCCACAAATTGGTGTGGACTTAAATCGATATCACTCGATATAGATTTAAGTGAATTAATCTTGCAACATTTAATACTCTCCAAACTAGACTTCAAAACTAGAGAATCGTGGTATCTTAGTAAAGGCTCGGCACAAAGAATGTCAGGATTACAGGAATTATTAGATTTCTTAAACCATAGGGCAAATGCATTGGAATTTAATGAAGGCATTTCTCAAAAATCACAACCAAATTCTGTTCCAGCTGGAAAACCTCATCAAACAGCACCTAACCTCAGGGCGTTTGCTATAAATGTATGCGATTCCAGTCGATGCATTTTGTGTCCAGAGAAACATCCGTTGTTTAAGTGCGTGAAATTTCAACAGTTAACGGTGCAAGAAAGATTACAGGTGTGTCGTAAAAATTCATTGTGCATGAATTGTTTGTCCAAAGCTGTCAAAGACCACCCTTGTAGCAAAGGGACATGTAGGGTATGTACTCTAAAGCATCATTCTCTTTTGCATGACCCGAATCATAACAAACAGGTAGTGAATTTCAACATAACCTCAAAATCAGATGTAGGAACTCTTGTTAAAGTACAATCTCAATCTTCCCCAGAGGAAGGAGAATGCTCTATGGTTAGTGCTGAACCGCGAGAGGCTGAAAAAGTTTTCTCTCATATGGTCTTTACTGAAGCAAAGAAATTTCGGGGTTTGTTGCCAACTGCTATAATTTTGGTCACTGACAAAAGGGGTAACGATATACCAGTCAGAGCATTGCTAGACTCGGGTAGTGAAGTTTGTTTTATAACGGAAGGCCTTGTCCAACTACTAAATATTCCAAGAACAAAGTGTCACTATTTGATACATTCTGTTAATTATCTAAAATCAGTATCAAATGGGGAAGTGAATGTAACCATCAAATCTCGGTTTAATGATTGGCAAACCGGGGTGCAATGTTTAATAGTTCCATCTATTTCATCAAAATTGCCTCAAACATCCCTTGATTTGTCAAAATTAAAAATTCCAGCACATCTCAAACTAGCAGATGACACGTTTCATTTGTCGAACAAGGTTGACATGTTATTAAATTCCTCAGTGTTCTTTGAAGTTTTCAAAGAAAAAGTATCACTACCTAATGAAATCCCTGTCATTTTGGATACCCTGTTAGGTTCGGTCATAGCAGGATGCACTAACATACAATAAGTAACTACATTCTACATTTCTGTGTATAGGATCCTAATTGTATCAAGTGTACTAATAATTCTGTCGCTTATGGTTTTTTATTTATGAGTTATTTATTCCTTAGTTATTTATTTATTATTTATGAGTTTTAGCCACACGATGCTGGCAACAAAATTGCTATTGACAAGAAGCTGTCTTCACAAAGTGAGCATTCGACATTTCAATTTAATGTAATTGCTACAACTAGATTTCTCAACGGAATGTGCTGCCTGTGATCGATGAAGGTGGTAACACTATTTCATTACTACTTCTTAACGTTAATTGCTAATTCATTCAGAATACCTTTCTTACTACCCCTTACGATAAGGAGGAGTCTTTATCTTATCAGAACCTATCAATAAGGTTCAATTATTAGCACAAGCTAATGCGTACCAATTCAACCAAGTCGGTCATTGGTATTTGCAGGGCACGTTATAAACCTTGGGTCGTGGTACGCGCCTGTCATACCACTAACGAGGGATCTCCACTTAATTACAGTGGAAAACCTGGCCACAAGTCAATTTATAACGGCTCTGAAAACATTGGGTTTCACTAAGGCTACCCAAGAATCATTTATCGAAATAACGTGTGAGAGGTAACGTACAATTGATACCTCGTTCACATACTTTCTTACTTCCCCTTATGCTAAGGAGGAATCTTATCATGCTAGAACTTTTCAAAAAGTTCAATTCTCATCATAATCTAATACAGATCATCTCTAACAAAGTCAGTCATTAGTAAATGCAGTGCACGTTGTAAACCTTGGGTCGTGGTACGCGCCTGTCATACCACTAACGAGGGATCTCCACTTAAACACAGTGGAAAACCTGGCCACAAGCTAATTTACAACGGCTCTGAAAGGATTTGGTCCCACAGGACCTACGCTCCTTTATTATCCAATTGTCAAAAAACAACACTTAAAACGCTCTCTCATTCAAAATTGTATTTCACTTTCTGAGTTGCTGTGTAAACTCGCAGAGATCTATGAGATCCCTCAGGGGACAATATCGATTTTAAGATATTGCCACGGGCCTTGGCGCTCCCGGGGACCTGAAACTACCCGAGCCACCCCCGATTCTAGTTGTCATTTTTTTTCTTGTTAATTCATGTGATTAAAACAGGATTAGCTAAAACACTGTTTGCAGTGCCAACTTGGAGCTCACCACTCACCCACACAGGGCGTCTACGACTCTTCACTTTTCGGAATTAAAATGACACGCCCAATCATTTTAATAAAAATTAGGTCTATCGTTATCTGCTGGTAGGATTCTTTAAATATCCAGCCAAGAAAACGTCTGAATTGGGAAACCTTTGAAAATAACAGGCTCTAGGCGCCCTGGTCTGTGTGCAAGAGTGGTGACGACAGAAGTTGCACTGTAATAAAACTCACAAATACAAAATTGCATCGATCACAGCACGAGGCAGAGAGTTCATCCTTTCTCTTTGATTATTCATTCGTATTGTCGACACACATCGCCCAGAAATCGAACAGTTTTTATCTTTTTTATTTTCGTTTTTATGGTGCATTGAAGCATCGACCAATACATTTGGTTTACCTACTCTTAATCTTAATAATTTGATCTCTTGTGCGTTTGGGGAGTTCACAGCTCCAAACGATGTTTGTTTTGTTTTGAATTTCAGGTTCGTGAATCCGCTCAGTGATACGAACTACAATAATTATATCTTAACTCGTTGTTGTGTTGTTGTTTTTTTATATTCTCTTTTTGTCTTTGAATTGGCACCGTCAATTTGGAACAGCACTCGGGAAGATGGTATTCGTGACATTCGTTCGCACGAAAAACCGTGTTTTGTTTCGCTCAGTCTTAGTCCTTTTGTCTTGTCTTGTTTTGTATTGTTTAATTTTGTTGCTGTTTTTCTTTCTCTATCAAATTACCAAGGCACCGCCCGGTACCCAATTCGTTCATTACTTATTGCACTCGGTCATGGAACACCGACTTTTTATATCGCAGTTTCTCTAATCTCGCCTTTCGAAAACAAGCTTTTCAAAAAGCATATTCGAAGCAGGATGGCAGAATTCGCTGCTCGTCGAAAGTGACAGTCAGTTCTACAGCGTCCTGGCCCTGCGACTCGTAACCGGGTTCGACGACCTTCGGGGGCGGGAATAATGTTGACACATTGCCGGCCAAATTACTTCGAATTTGGCGCCTTGTCTTCATTAACAGGGCGTTTGATGTTCTTTGAAGGCATTTCAAAGGAAAAGACTATACATTTTAAACGTGGCGCCTTCGAGATAGTCTTAATTTTCTCCCAAAACCCGCGCGAATTTCTTCTTCTTTGGTGTCAAAAACATTCATTTCTTTTTGCAAGTTCTTTGAGTCGAATGCAACTTGTTATATTAGTGCGAAGTGCCACCGAAAGATCGCACCAGCTCCCGGCGAAGGTCCACCGGACTTCTCCCGCGTATATTTGCCAAAGGCGAGATGCTTAGAATTTCTATATCAGGCGGCTGATCGCCTCGTCACGACAAGGAGTGCGGAAACAAGCGTTTTGCACGTTTTCAGAATTCGACTCGGAGTGTGCCAGGCACTGTATGTAATACAATCACGTAGATAAAGGCTACGGAATTCGCAAGGAAACGGCAATTTTCGTTGGGCAGAGGTAATTGTGACAACTTCAATACTCTTTGTTTCCTTCGCCAAATAACAATACTTGTAAATTGTGTGTCATTTATTTTCCAGAACATTCTTGTCTAACGAGAGAACTACTGCGACAGAAGAGGCGATGTTCCACTGTTATTTTCATTTTTCAACAACAATGCTCTGCTCTGCTCTCCCAGCCTCTTTCAACTATTTCGCTGCCTTAACAATGGTGCCAGGAAACCCGGGAGCAATAAGTTTTGAGCTAGTGTATCTGAAAGTCTTATCTTTTGTGTTTTTTCTTTAAGTAGTGATTAAATATATAATTGTGAAATTATAAGTGACACTTTCAGTTGTGTGTATAGTGTAATAGTGGTTCTTTCAAACATCTATCTTTGTTTTGGTTAAAGAAACCAAATATCAGTGATTTTCTGTATAGCTTAAGCACTTCACAAGCTGTAAGTCCAAAATGCCTCTAAAAAGACGTCAGATTTTTGCTAAATGGCTACATTTAGATTCAACATTGACTAGAATCGAAGAGAATTTTAATTCTCTCTCAGATATAAGCAGACCAAATTTAGAATGTTTCTTGGACAGGGGTGAGGAATTATGGAAAGATATTAGATTTACAGTTGAAGATGCTATAAAGCAAGAATTTTTAAATGATTTAACCCCCTCATTTGAGAACTTGGAAAGCAGATACATGCATTTTAAAAGCCAATGTCGTTCTGAATTGGCCAAATTATCAGAAAAAACACATGTCGTTAAGCCTAGTTCTATGGGATGCTTACCACATGTGAAACTGCCTACTTTCTCAGGGATGTACGATCAGTTCATGCAATTTCATGATATCTTCCTAACGGCAGTGGTGGAAAATCATTCACTGAGCCCTATCGAAAAATATATGCATCTGCTTTCGCATTTAAAAGGGGAACCGTATATGCTTGTCAGTGCTTTAAATGTGTCAGGTGATAACTTTCATACTGCTTGGGAATTATTAGTCCATAGATACTCTAACAAAACCAAAATAATAGACACCCATGTCAAAGCTTTGCTCAATTTGCCCCAAACAAAAAGTGATTCTTCTTCTCTCAAACAGTTCATTTCTCAAATTTCCACAAATTGGTGTGGACTTAAATCGATATCACTCGATATAGATTTAAGTGAATTAATCTTGCAACATTTAATACTCTCCAAACTAGACTTCAAAACTAGAGAATCGTGGTATCTTAGTAAAGGCTCGGCACAAAGAATGTCAGGATTACAGGAATTATTAGATTTCTTAAACCATAGGGCAAATGCATTGGAATTTAATGAAGGCATTTCTCAAAAATCACAACCAAATTCTGTTCCAGCTGGAAAACCTCATCAAACAGCACCTAACCTCAGGGCGTTTGCTATAAATGTATGCGATTCCAGTCGATGCATTTTGTGTCCAGAGAAACATCCGTTGTTTAAGTGCGTGAAATTTCAACAGTTAACGGTGCAAGAAAGATTACAGGTGTGTCGTAAAAATTCATTGTGCATGAATTGTTTGTCCAAAGCTGTCAAAGACCACCCTTGTAGCAAAGGGACATGTAGGGTATGTACTCTAAAGCATCATTCTCTTTTGCATGACCCGAATCATAACAAACAGGTAGTGAATTTCAACATAACCTCAAAATCAGATGTAGGAACTCTTGTTAAAGTACAATCTCAATCTTCCCCAGAGGAAGGAGAATGCTCTATGGTTAGTGCTGAACCGCGAGAGGCTGAAAAAGTTTTCTCTCATATGGTCTTTACTGAAGCAAAGAAATTTCGGGGTTTGTTGCCAACTGCTATAATTTTGGTCACTGACAAAAGGGGTAACGATATACCAGTCAGAGCATTGCTAGACTCGGGTAGTGAAGTTTGTTTTATAACGGAAGGCCTTGTCCAACTACTAAATATTCCAAGAACAAAGTGTCACTATTTGATACATTCTGTTAATTATCTAAAATCAGTATCAAATGGGGAAGTGAATGTAACCATCAAATCTCGGTTTAATGATTGGCAAACCGGGGTGCAATGTTTAATAGTTCCATCTATTTCATCAAAATTGCCTCAAACATCCCTTGATTTGTCAAAATTAAAAATTCCAGCACATCTCAAACTAGCAGATGACACGTTTCATTTGTCGAACAAGGTTGACATGTTATTAAATTCCTCAGTGTTCTTTGAAGTTTTCAAAGAAAAAGTATCACTACCTAATGAAATCCCTGTCATTTTGGATACCCTGTTAGGTTCGGTCATAGCAGGATGCACTAACATACAATAAGTAACTACATTCTACATTTCTGTGTATAGGATCCTAATTGTATCAAGTGTACTAATAATTCTGTCGCTTATGGTTTTTTATTTATGAGTTATTTATTCCTTAGTTATTTATTTATTATTTATGAGTTTTAGCCACACGATGCTGGCAACAAAATTGCTATTGACAAGAAGCTGTCTTCACAAAGTGAGCATTCGACATTTCAATTTAATGTAATTGCTACAACTAGATTTCTCAACGGAATGTGCTGCCTGTGATCGATGAAGGTGGTAACACTATTTCATTACTACTTCTTAACGTTAATTGCTAATTCATTCAGAATACCTTTCTTACTACCCCTTACGATAAGGAGGAGTCTTTATCTTATCAGAACCTATCAATAAGGTTCAATTATTAGCACAAGCTAATGCGTACCAATTCAACCAAGTCGGTCATTGGTATTTGCAGGGCACGTTATAAACCTTGGGTCGTGGTACGCGCCTGTCATACCACTAACGAGGGATCTCCACTTAATTACAGTGGAAAACCTGGCCACAAGTCAATTTATAACGGCTCTGAAAACATTGGGTTTCACTAAGGCTACCCAAGAATCATTTATCGAAATAACGTGTGAGAGGTAACGTACAATTGATACCTCGTTCACATACTTTCTTACTTCCCCTTATGCTAAGGAGGAATCTTATCATGCTAGAACTTTTCAAAAAGTTCAATTCTCATCATAATCTAATACAGATCATCTCTAACAAAGTCAGTCATTAGTAAATGCAGTGCACGTTGTAAACCTTGGGTCGTGGTACGCGCCTGTCATACCACTAACGAGGGATCTCCACTTAAACACAGTGGAAAACCTGGCCACAAGCTAATTTACAACGGCTCTGAAAGGATTTGGTCCCACAGGACCTACGCTCCTTTATTATCCAATTGTCAAAAAACAACACTTAAAACGCTCTCTCATTCAAAATTGTATTTCACTTTCTGAGTTGCTGTGTAAACTCGCAGAGATCTATGAGATCCCTCAGGGGACAATATCGATTTTAAGATATTGCCACGGGCCTTGGCGCTCCCGGGGACCTGAAACTACCCGAGCCACCCCCGATTCTAGTTGTCATTTTTTTTCTTGTTAATTCATGTGATTAAAACAGGATTAGCTAAAACACTGTTTGCAGTGCCAACTTGGAGCTCACCACTCACCCACACAGGGCGTCTACGACTCTTCACTTTTCGGAATTAAAATGACACGCCCAATCATTTTAATAAAAATTAGGTCTATCGTTATCTGCTGGTAGGATTCTTTAAATATCCAGCCAAGAAAACGTCTGAATTGGGAAACCTTTGAAAATAACAGGCTCTAGGCGCCCTGGTCTGTGTGCAAGAGTGGTGACGACAGAAGTTGCACTGTAATAAAACTCACAAATACAAAATTGCATCGATCACAGCACGAGGCAGAGAGTTCATCCTTTCTCTTTGATTATTCATTCGTATTGTCGACACACATCGCCCAGAAATCGAACAGTTTTTATCTTTTTTATTTTCGTTTTTATGGTGCATTGAAGCATCGACCAATACATTTGGTTTACCTACTCTTAATCTTAATAATTTGATCTCTTGTGCGTTTGGGGAGTTCACAGCTCCAAACGATGTTTGTTTTGTTTTGAATTTCAGGTTCGTGAATCCGCTCAGTGATACGAACTACAATAATTATATCTTAACTCGTTGTTGTGTTGTTGTTTTTTTATATTCTCTTTTTGTCTTTGAATTGGCACCGTCAATTTGGAACAGCACTCGGGAAGATGGTATTCGTGACATTCGTTCGCACGAAAAACCGTGTTTTGTTTCGCTCAGTCTTAGTCCTTTTGTCTTGTCTTGTTTTGTATTGTTTAATTTTGTTGCTGTTTTTCTTTCTCTATCAAATTACCAAGGCACCGCCCGGTACCCAATTCGTTCATTACTTATTGCACTCGGTCATGGAACACCGACTTTTTATATCGCAGTTTCTCTAATCTCGCCTTTCGAAAACAAGCTTTTCAAAAAGCATATTCGAAGCAGGATGGCAGAATTCGCTGCTCGTCGAAAGTGACAGTCAGTTCTACAGCGTCCTGGCCCTGCGACTCGTAACCGGGTTCGACGACCTTCGGGGGCGGGAATAATGTTGACACATTGCCGGCCAAATTACTTCGAATTTGGCGCCTTGTCTTCATTAACAGGGCGTTTGATGTTCTTTGAAGGCATTTCAAAGGAAAAGACTATACATTTTAAACGTGGCGCCTTCGAGATAGTCTTAATTTTCTCCCAAAACCCGCGCGAATTTCTTCTTCTTTGGTGTCAAAAACATTCATTTCTTTTTGCAAGTTCTTTGAGTCGAATGCAACTTGTTATATTAGTGCGAAGTGCCACCGAAAGATCGCACCAGCTCCCGGCGAAGGTCCACCGGACTTCTCCCGCGTATATTTGCCAAAGGCGAGATGCTTAGAATTTCTATATCAGGCGGCTGATCGCCTCGTCACGACAAGGAGTGCGGAAACAAGCGTTTTGCACGTTTTCAGAATTCGACTCGGAGTGTGCCAGGCACTGTATGTAATACAATCACGTAGATAAAGGCTACGGAATTCGCAAGGAAACGGCAATTTTCGTTGGGCAGAGGTAATTGTGACAACTTCAATACTCTTTGTTTCCTTCGCCAAATAACAATACTTGTAAATTGTGTGTCATTTATTTTCCAGAACATTCTTGTCTAACGAGAGAACTACTGCGACAGAAGAGGCGATGTTCCACTGTTATTTTCATTTTTCAACAACAATGCTCTGCTCTGCTCTCCCAGCCTCTTTCAACTATTTCGCTGCCTTAACAGTTGCATTATAAAATTTAATGTAATGAAAATGAAATGTTCATTGTGATATTCATTACTGGAACAAGAAACATATTTATAAAGATAATTAATATACACGCATTTCAAAAATATGATTTTTCTGAATCTTTTTCTTATTTAAATTAAGAAAAATATTCTGATGGAGCGTAGGACGGAAGTCAGCTAGAAAAACCACGTACGATACACCCAAAGCTAAAACTGTTTTTGAGAAGTCAACCAGTGCTATGATGAGTATGGAAACGCAAGTGTGGCGGCCTGTAGGCGTCAGCGTTGCGCTGCACAACTGTTTGAATGTGTCGAAAACAACCATGCCCTTGGGGAACTAGTACACAGCTAATTCTTGTTGTTTCTTGATCGTTATATAGTCGGTGTGTGAAGCAGTTCTATGCCATACCGATGTGGCGTCTAAAACTGTCTGCCATATTAAATTCAATGTGTCATTTTTATGCCCTCTTGGACAAGAGAGCAGACTTTTGCCGCAGTCTATACTTTTACGTCAACGCATGTTTTTTGCGCGTAATTTTCAAAAAGTCTACATGATTCTTTTTACCCGTAGACTACGAAGACAATGTAAACTAACATAGACTATTTGATATTTCGAATACAAGAACCATAAAAGTTCATAATAAAAATTTGCAGTATTTCCTCGTTAAAATGTAATACTTGAAATTTTATTTTCGATTCAGTAATTCAAAGTAAATACATGTACCACTGTTCGTGGAGAAATTACAACCTCCGTAACCCCATCACAGTTACAATAGCGATTCCAAAACATTCAGGAACATCTAGAATCATATAATATAATAAAAGAAGCTAATTAGTACGAAAAAGTCTGTGTCACTCCGGAGCACCAATTAGATAAAACAGACTTCGGTCGCACAGGTCACCAATGGACTTTGACCTGGAAGTCGTAGGATTCGAGTTCCAACTATTTGTAAGATTTTCGACTCAGCAACATAGCTACGTGCAACCCACGCCTTGAAAATGTTTATACTTTTTTAAATTGGGGTTCTCGACTCCAAAATTCGCTCACTTTATAACTAAAAATAATAAACAAATTTAAACAAAAAATAAAATACAAATACTTAATCCCCCTACACCTCTGTCGTCATCCTCTAGTGGCTCACATCCAAACTATCGCACATTGATGCACTTTTCAATCTGTGATGCAATGCTAGGCGAAAAACGCACAGAAAAGTAATTATTTTGTGAATATGTTAAGGCTTATGGTACCGATAATATTTATGCGCTGTTAATTTTGCCGTAACACTACGAGTAACAACACTCGAAATAAATGTGCTGCGCAACAAAATTACGCTTCATTTTAATTCAGCCTCCACTCAAACTGCGATCCACACAAGCTTTATTGTTGCGTTGCCGAGTGACGCGGGGCGCCGTTCAGGAGCAGCGGACGAGCGCACGTGACAGAAAGAGACAGAGAGAGACAGAGAGAGACAAGAGGCAGACAAACAGATAGACAAAGATAGAGATAGAGAGAAACAAACAGAGACAGGAACAGATACAAGGAGACAGAGATGTCCAGAGTCAGAGACAGGTAGACAGAGGTGGACCAAGGCAAACGAGGCAGACAGAGACAGACAAAGACAGAGGCAACTGAGACAGATAGAGGCAGAGAAACAGAGAGAGTAGTCATAGAGAGGGAGAGACAAAGTCAGAAAGGGACATAGAGACAGAGACTGAAACAGAGGGACGCGAAGAGAGACAGACAGACAGTCAGAGACAGATATAGACGTGGAGACCTTTTCTTTTTCTGAAGGATTGAATACATAAAAAACGTGCATCGCCTGTTATTTTGCTAGTAACGACATATAAAACAAAGTCGGGGTAGTTACGGCATTTATAACTTAAAAAGGGCTGGACCAATTTTAATTATCTCTGATTTTTTGATTCATCTCCGCCCCGAATGGCAAATTAATTATTAAAATATTGGAAAATTTCACTAGATGACGCTGTAGAACAAAACTAAATATTCATGTCAAACGCAACCCACAACAGACGCGGGAGGATTTTAAAAATCTAAATTGTTAAATAACTCTTAAACAAACCGTTATATGGCATTAAAAATTAAAATTTTAAGGGCAAAGGCCTTGAAGAAACGTTTCTCACACCGTAATCTATAGGATGAAATATTTTTGAACATTCTATTACGTTTTTGTTGGTGGAGGGGGAGAGATAAGGGGTAAACGAAGACAGAGGAAGGGTGGTGAAGGGCAGAACGTATGCCAGATTCCGTTAGTATTGTATAAAACCAGGTAATAAAGGCAAGCGATAACATATCTAAGGGCAATTATATTTCATTTAAAGACAAAATAATGATAGTTGGTTGCATATAAAGCTCAAACTTTTTTTAAAATGAAAATCCTTAGTGTTTTAATATCAAGATTGGATGAGGCATTGCGATTTGCGTAGAAAAAAGAAAGAACGTAGGAAAGTACAACTTACTTACTAAACGGAAAATAGCTTCTCCGCAAAAATATTGTTTCACATCGTTCAGTAATTATTTATATGAATTAATTATTATTATTATGAATTACTAATTAAGTGAGGGAGGATAACAAATTTTGTAATATAGTTGAAATAGTTTATACTAGTTGAAGTACGCAGAGTTGTTCGGGCAATTGTTGCAGTAAATTATTAACCAGGAAGACAAATTGCATTTACTCATGCTCTGCGGCGGAGCCTATATAGAACTTGTATCCCATTGTATCCTAGCTCCACCGTGCTAGCCCAGTGTTGTCTTGCCTCCCATTTTCCTATTTGAAAATTTCCTGTCTACCTCGCTAACTTTCCAAGTAAAAAAGTTAAGTATTAAGAGTTCCAGCTCCCAATCATTCTTCACTTTATAATAAAAAACAACAAACAAAGCTATATAACAAATTAAAATACTTGTAGACTTACGTACATTCTTTTTATGGTGTTTTACCAATATTACCAATATTTTGTTTACATCGGCATTAGCGACCTTTTTCGATAATCTTTATGGTTGTAGATCATAGCCTATAGTACTTCAGACCTTTCAAGGAAGCTAGTACAGACGTTTCATCGGTATTTATTCTATAAATTCGGAGATTATCGCGCTGTAAGTCAACACACATCTCTCTTTATAATTGTACTAGCATAAGTACTCTGCGTTTCCGGGGGATTTATCATAGGTAATACCACGAAGGTTTAGAAATTGTCGAAAAATTCCCGACTCGCCAAGCGAGGAGGAGATTTATCTGAACATTTCCAAAGCAGGAGTTGTATTGTATTTAATAGGACTATTCCTCAAATGAAATTATGTCCAACAGAGTTTCAAAATGCTCCAAATATTGAAAATATGTTAAAATCAAAGATATCATGTTATAATAGATGGCGGGTTTTTGGACATCGACAGAGCGATAAATGTATACCGCCTCTTAAGATAGATGAATCACAGTTTATGATTGGCCAGAAGGGAGAATTAGTAAGAAAAATCGTATAGAAAAAGCGATAAACTTTCTGAGATGCGCCGCTTTGATTGGTGGATTTTGTATGTATAAACATTATTGGTTTTAGTTTGAATTGTCACAATTATTTGTTATACACGAAGAAGAATTCCATCTATTACAGCTCTCCCACGAAACCTACTTGTATCTAATCTATTGTATTCCCGTTCCTTCTTGCCCAATCTCTCTCTGCCTTGCTGCCACTTGGAAATACACTGCCCTTCTCACTCATTTTGTCACTAAAAATCCTTATATTTTTTTAAAAATTCGGTTTCCCGCCTTCAAACTTCACTCACTTTATTACTAAAAGTAATAAACAAATATAACCAATAACATAACTGTACTGTAACCAAAATGTATCTTCCTCGCGTTGGGTATGCCAATTTGCAACGTATCTTTCCAATTCATCAACTGCCTTTAACTGAACACATTTTACCATTCCCCAAACTGGGTAACCATTTCTAACGTTTTAAGATTTTGTAAATTTAATTTTCTCTGCTATGCTCTTAATTTAATTGCTCTAATAATTCATAATTTGGCTATCTCAGTTTTTATATTAAGATCTTGCATGAGTTCGATGTACAACATACGTCACCTTATCTGCTGCACGTGGAGGTGTGACTGTTCAGAAATCACGATTCCTAGGACTTCCGTGGAATTTACTTCTTACTGAATTGATGGCAATTCAATGAAATCTCAATCTTTTCTTCTCAAACAACAAATAACATGTATTGTAACATTCTAGTACCATGTCTGGAGCTCTTTATTAATTCATGATTCTATAGACTCTAAACATTATTCAACCGTACGGCTTTGATAAAGTTCGTATGCTTACGGTATGCCTTCTCGGTTGATACGATGCCGCCGTCTTCTCCAAAAGAAATTTCCTGCGTCCTCCTGTGGCGTAATTTATGACACGAGTGTCTGTGTAAACTATGAATATTCCCGGCTGTTGCTAATTATTTAGTCCGCTATTCGGAAATCCCCACATCTGCTACATCGCGACTTTCCCTCTCTAGGCTTCGGGTGAAACCTCTATTCGCTACTACTATTTCCTTTTTATTAACAATTCAAAATTCCCACTACGAAACTTACCTCATGTAAAGCCACGAACACGAAGTCTAAATATTTTTAATGCAAAATTCACATACGACACCAAATGTACCTATTATTGAAACAATGCAAACATTTGCCCACATAAAACTCAAATAAACAATACTGCTTAGCCTCCATTATTTTGCATTCACCAAACAAATGTTTACCCACAACATAAATCTATTATCGCAAAATTACAATTTGACCAGGCCGGGACCGCACAAATCGTGAGCCCGGCGAGAGGGGTTTTCCTCTAGTGGCACGGTAGTGGCCTCTCGGAGGGTGCGGTGGGGCCGGGGCGTGCTCTCCGAACGCGGGTGTCAGCGCAGGGGTGGGGGGTGATGTGTGACGACAGCCGCGCCGGCGCCATTTGCAATCGGCCCAAAACTTGGTAACGAGGTGACCCGGTCCGCGGGGTCGACTGCGTGGGGTTCGGGTCACGTGATTTCTAGCGCGCGAGAGGCTGCTAGAGGAATTTGACAGCAATCGATGGTCAGACGAATCGCTGAGGAGGCACATGGTCAACCGTGAGAGGATAATCGTCACCGGGGTCTTTCAAGGTGTGGCTTTCGCCACGAGGCGAGAGGCCGGGGCGACGCTAAGCAATTGCCGTCTGCGACGCGGGCCACACCACAGCCACGCCAGGCTGCTCCGGACTAAGGACATCGCGGTCTACAACATCAAGCGCTTGCATCACCTCCTCGCATCAGACTCTTCTCACGCATTACGACCCGTCACCCAGGAGCACTTTTTCACATCACCACATCACACCTGTATATCGGCTTATCCTTTCGCTTTTCTCCTTTGAAGAAGAACTGGGCTGCGCTTAGGACAGCATGTTCACTGTAAAATAATGAAAAAAGAAGCTAAGCGCTGCCTTGTTTTTTTATGATTGGGATAAGTGGTGTTATTCATTTTTTGTAGTTTAGGAAATGTATTATTACCTAATATCTTAATTAGTATTACATAAAATATTTAATTGCCACTTATACGCCTTCTTTTTAAATTAATTGCACCTTTAATACAATATAACGTGAAAAAATGATCTAAATAAGTGAAAATGGACTAATATAGTCCCAATTCGCACCCACAGAAATCAGATCATGAAGTATAAGAACTTCACAATTTTAGTTAGTGAATTGTTTACACGTAATAACATCTAAAATAAAAGTTTACATAGCAAAAAATGCTTTTTTGCTGGACATATTTTGTTATAATATTTATCATACGTCCATCTAACGTCCAAAACCTAAGCTTTAAATTGATACTGCTATCGCATACCCATGTTATAAATAGCATGAAATTCTACTGATTATATAATAAAACAATTCTTATTGTAAAAACAGATTCCATACAAATACACAACAAAGCTCTGTAGAAATGCTATTGCCTAGCCTTGACTCACTCTCACTCACTCTCTCTCTCTCCCTCTCTGTCTGTCTCTCTGTTTCTTTGTCTGTCTCTCTGTCTCCGTGGCCCTGTGTGTCTGTCTCTCTGTTTTTGACGCTGACTCTGTCTCTCTGCCTCTGTTTCTGTCTCTCGGTCTCCCTGCCTTCAACTGACTTACTCGACTTCCTGACGTCTCCATCTGACCGTCTGTCTGGCACTCCCCGTCCGCCGACAAACACAGTCTCTGTCTCTCCCTCTCTGGCTGCCAGGGCCATTGTCTCCCGCTCCGCGACTAGCCGACTGACCCCCTCGCTCCCCACTTCCCTCCACGCGGCGCCACCCCCTGCTGCCTCCACTGGTTTGTCGCCACCGTTCCGTCTCGCGCACAGTCGCGGAGATGTAGCCCGTGACGTCCCATTATATATATATATATATATATATATATATATATATATATACACATATATGCACGGAAATAGAGATCATTAGATAACCACAATGGTTTCTTTGGATATGTACAAACAGTATTTTAATCACATGTCTGTTCTTTTGTAGGGAAAATTCAAATATGTACATATGACATCACTGGAGAGTTGTGAAGATTCAGGAGATTTTGATAAATGGCCTTTCAGCTTTACTTTTACCAAAAACGAAGACGAAGAGTACGTACTCTATTTCAATGTCACTCTATTAAAGGATCTATAACCGGAAATGAGGGTGAGTTTTGCCTATTGAAGTTTATTTGTGATCATATTATTTAGAAAATCTGTATGCTGGAATTTCAGACTACTTGATTATTATTGCATGCCACATCTAAATATTCTTGTGTTTGATAAATTGAGAATCTGATAAGTTACCATCTAACGACTATCCACGTATTTCGTTGTCAACTTTAAAAAATACGATAAGAAAATAATAACTGAACATAACTTAGTTTTTCTCATTGTTAAACAGATCTTCATAAATGCACAAAGATGGTTTACTGGGTCAGGATGGAAAACATATTATCCATTTGATGACTCAGATGTTTGTGGGAACGCATGTACTCAGTTTCCAGAATTCATGAGCTCCCTGTTTGAAGCTATGGGTCTCACATTTGACTCAGAAAATCTAGAAAACAATTGCCCCATACCAGCAGTATGTATTATTGATATTAATGAAGTTATTATATTTTAATTGCTGAACAACCGGTATTGCCCGGTTATATAATTATCACTATTATTAATTAAGAAGCTCCTCCAGCTCCTTATGCTTCGCCAAATTTTCAAATTTTTGCTCTTATTCGTTAGAAGTAAATTCAAATGAGATGTTGACAACAGTGAGGGCTGTAAACTTCTAGTCAAATGGAATTTGCAGATAGGCGTCTTTGAGGTCCACTTTGGAAAACTGTTGACCTCCGACCTGCATCTTTCAGAGGAATAACTCCTCTGGGCGTGAAATGGGGGACAGTAATAGGGTCGGCCATTCACTAGAATTCACAGATGATAGTCCCCCAAAATCTGCTAGCCTTAGAAGCTCTTGTTTGACTGCGTCTGCAAGTGCAGACACGAGCTTGTCTTTGTAAATGCGAAGAATGACGTCCGGCTGCAAGTTGAAGTGTGCGACGAAATGGGGGAAACTAATCAAACGTGGTGAGCAAGCCCTCGGAAATTCCTCTGTTAGGGCCTTCTCTCTTGGCGTTGAAACCTCTCGATCCAACATGTTAGTGTCAACATCTCCAAAAGAAAACAATTCTAAATCTTTGGCTATTTAAGCCAAAAACGTTGACTATTATCGATTGACTATTATCAGTGACATGTTCCGAATTTGGTTCCCAAATATAACAGCGATACAAATTCTAAATTTAATTTTCATTCTATGCGTACAAACAAATATAAAGTCTTCATTTTCCTGTCTTCGATAGGGGTTTTAAAATCTCTTATACTCGCAAATTTATTAAAGATATGGCGGTTCCCGCATCTGCTTGAAAAAGGAACGAGAGAGATTCCAACTGTAAAGTGATAATTACCTTATTATTCTGACTTCCCTTCAGCATTGATGTCTGTCTCGTCGACTTCCATGCCGGTCTCTTATTTTTTTCTCCTGCTACCACCCTACACACTTCTCTAATGTACCCATTTGCCACTCTAAATCAAAAATCTTTATAAAATTTACAATTCTGCCTGTCGTGGCTAATGTATCAATATATATATTTCCTCGTAGCCACTGCGTTAGATTTCTCATTCATTCTTGTGCCGTTCTTGGCCTCTTCCGTGCCTCATGAGTGTTGATCTAGGGTACCACGAGGGGAGTAGCACCCTTGATTCAGACACGCATGAGCTCTGACGTACATCTAGTTACTTCGAAGGAGTTGGCCAACGCTATACTTTCAAAGATGGAAGTCAAAGGGCGTCCATTCGAGTTTTTCTTCAGGTGTAACCATGGTGACGGCATCGCGCATTCTGCGTACTTCGTATTACAGCACACTGCGTATTGCACTTTTGCTAAGTCCTCTCCGATTGGATATCCATTCCGAGTCTGTTGAGGTCCCAAGCGGCTGAAGCAAAAACTTCAATCGAGCTATGAACAAGTGTGAAGTTTCGTTAACAAAATCTTCTGTTACAGAGAGAGACGTAATCAACTTGTCATTCGTCCACTTCAGGACTGGCCTTCATTAGTGCGTCGTACAATCTATTGCTCGTGTCCTCTTCTGGGCTTCTGCGAACAAATTACAAATAATTAACTTCTTCTCTCCCCTGGCTATGTTTTCGTCCCTTTGCCATTTATCTTTGTTAAATGGTGGAAGCTGAGGTTTCATTTAATATATCGTTGGAGGCTGACTTATCCTCTGAATGAGTTCTTGATATAACTGCACTTGTTGTTGCATCATAGCCAGGACTTCAACTAATCATCAGATATAGGTGTTGTGGTGTGTTATCGTTGGCATATTTCATGAAATAATTATAGACGTTGTCATTGCCAACAATAGGATCATCAGATGATCAGATGCCTTGTATTAATGCTCTTTTGTGGCGTTGCCATCTTGTTATAACTTGGTAGTGACAGGTCGAATACACTAATTCCAGCAAATAAAATTTGAACAATACACAATATATATTATAACTCAGAAAAAGGAAAAACGAACGTAAGAACGTAACAAGAAATATTCCTTATAATGAAACAAATGTAATCTTCTCTCATAAAAAATAAGTAAACGGCTCAACTGACCGGCCGCCTCGGGTGGCGTTAAAGTGCGAAGGCGCAACGCTCTAAATGTTTAGCAGTGCGCATTGAGTCCCCAATCGGACTGCCGCCTTCAGTGAGGCTCATATTGGCTCCGAGGTGCCGTTGCGATTCTCGTACCGCGGACCGCAGTTCCTGCGCAGGTCGTACAGTCACCACGGTGGGGGTGGGGGGGTGGAGGAGAGACCAGCTGCGCTGGGGAGCGCTGGAGACTGACCGAGAGGGACAATGTCCTTCTTCCACCCACTCACGCTCCGCTTGGCTTCATGCGCACCGCGCTACCAACACCTCGGCTGTTTTTGGAAAACGCCAGTTCCATGCGCCTGTGATGCATATCTGCGTTCATTTCGATAGTGAAGAGCAACAACCATTTCTTACTTTGACAAAAACAACAACAAAGGAATACATGTGACGGATACAGTATTCACAGCACACAGAAGCTCTGCTGCCAGCTTAGCGTTGTCAAAACTATGTGAATTCCTGTTGCTTCCTGAAAACTCCTCTAACACGTGTTGTAGCTAGAATCCAAGTTTTGTTGGTTCTTGATACCGAAAAATTGATTGACGGCAAAGCGTCCGTCTGTCCATCTGTCTTTCCGTCTGTGGTCAACGCTAGCGTTTAAACCGTTTAGCCGATTTTCTTCAAAATTGATATTCCCCATTCGATCTGAATAAACTCGTGGCGTTGGGATTTTCAAACTGATATTTTGATTTTTGAGGGTACTTCGTATAAAGGCTCAAGAATATTTTCAATATTTTTGCAAAAACAGCACCAAATTTTTTTATCAAACTTTACCTCCGCATAGCGTAAAAACTCTTAAGATAATGGTAGCAGTTTCGTGTTCGTCGATTTCACAGATTTTTTGAAAGTTGAAAAATCACAATTTTTTGGGTCGCTTTCTTACAACTATAATATTGAAAACAGATTTTTCCTTAAATAAATTTGTTCTTTAAAGACTGATCCTTAAAAAAGATTGTGTTCAATTTTCCCAAAATAGGAGTAGTTTCCGCGTAATTTTGACCGACTTATTTCTCTAAATTTTTTCTTTAAACTTTCTCCTAATATGTAATAAGGGACGCTAAAAATATGGTGCTAGTCTCATTTTGGGCTATTGTTCCGTTTTTACAAAAATACTAAAAACTGAACATTTGAGAACTACAGACTTCGAGATAGTTTTTTGGCTTTAAACAAAGTCTGTTGTAAAAAATAAACTTTAAAAAAATGTAATTTACAACTTTTTGAAAAAGAGCCAATTTTAATTTTAAAATTTAATTCATGCCTAGAATTCCTGCAATTAAAAAATGATTTTCTTAAAACACGCACAAAATTTTTTCATTCAATTTTCCCCTTCTGCGTAACAATGTATGGTAAATAAATAAATAAACCAGTGGTGCAGTAGAATGTCACAAACTTTGTCGCATTAGTTAGTTTTCGAATCTCTTTAGTAGCTTTTAAATTATGTTATTTTCTCTTACCAGCTGCCATCTTTTGCCTCCAAAAGACAATTTTTCACATTTTCTCAATTTTCCGTTTGTCTAATACTAAAAGGAAACAACCATGCGCTGATGACTCTTATAGAAGTGCAAACTCCCTGCCCTACTCGGGTGGCCGAAGTGATTACCTATTTCCGAAGTGGCCGAAGTGGATCGGAGGGTGGGGTCACTTTCTCGAGCAACGCTCAGGGATATTTATTCGTCACAATTCCTGTGAATAAATCAGCGTTTTTGTCTAAAATTCGTCTTTTCCAGCTCACAAAAACATAACTTTCTCTTAAAAAGTTTCTTCTTCAGGCTGAGAAAGTAATAACAGAGTCAACAAAATGTTTAAAAGTTGCAAGTGGGAAAAGCACGTACAGACACATTCGGTAAATTTACCTGTATTGATTATACTTGTAAGTAGATGCGGTTGAAATGATTTTCAATAAAGTTTTTGGAATTCTCAATAGTTTTCTGCAACAACACTTTCATCCATTTTAAAATCCCTCCCTGGAATTCGAACCCGGCTCTTTTCGACACCAAGCGCTCAATCCAAACACGCCTTAACTAGAGCGACCATTTGGGTCGGATAGGGACTGTATACTTCTGTATTAGACAAAACATAGTTGTATCAGCTCTAGCATTAGGAAGCCAAAAGAATTGACAAAACCGGAAAAGCTAGTTCAAACAAGAGAGATAGCAAAACTAACAAGAGCGAGAAACAGAAAAGTTTTAAGTTTTCGAGAAACAACTTGAAGCATATGTACTTATAAATGCATTTCTCTAAACTTAACACCACTACTGCAATTATTAACAACATGAGACAAGTCAAAAATTAATTTTTTTGAATTTTTTGAGAAAACACAAGAGTACAGAAATATGGCGTTTATGTCATCTTATAACGCACATTTGTTACTATCAGAACAAAAATTTGAAACAAAAAAATTGAGTCCTTTTTGAGAAAATCTTGCTTTTGTAATTTTTTAATATTGCACATATTGCATACTATACTAAATATAAAATACATGTGATAAGGATATGAGGATATAGAAGCAGCAATTAGGGAGAAATTTCATCCCAAATAATATGTTTTGAATAATATCATTTCAGTTCTTTTCAATTACTTTTAACATGTTTATATAACGCTTATGAATACCTTTATTGACATTAGTTTTTGTTTTTCAGGGAGAGTACATCAGCAAACCTCTCAAAGTTAAGTACCAACTTTCCAAATTCCCAGAACTGCCTTATGGAGAATCTCGAGTTATATTCTATATAATGGATGGTGATGAAAGAACAATGTGCCTAATTGTTGTTGGTGAGGTAGTCCCAGAGGGTAATGGCAATTCATTTGGCTAATATTACTTTCCGCTTATCACCTAAGAATTAATTCATTGTAAACAATGAATTCTCTCTTATTATTATACAAACTAATGAGTAATAAAGTGATTTTTCAATTCATTTGTGGTAGACTTTTATTAGTTACTTTAGTAAATTGACATTAATTGTGCTCAAGTCTGGCAAATGAATTAACACTGATGTCGGATAAAATTAGCTTAGTTGCTCTCCACGTAAAGCGCGAGTCAAGTTCCCTCCAATGCGGCAAGTAATAGAACACATCTAACATTAAGCGAATTCAGACAACGCAACGTTGTACGATGTCAAGAGATCCTTCACTCTCAAGGTGCGTATTAGGTACAAAATCAAACTACTATAGCATTTTAAGCATCCACATTAGGCATCCACAAACAAAGAAGAAAACCTCGCGGACGTCCACAGCCGCACGGGCCGTGTCACGCAGGAGGAAGAACCGAGCGCCGCGCAGTCCCCTCCAAGCTCAGGCCACCCAAGCGGCCCCTGCGACGGCCGACCGACCGCGGCACAGCACGAAGCCGCCAAGGCGTAGCGCCGATAGATGGCCGCTCCGCAGGCCGAGAGGCCCACGCGCCCGGGGCAGGCGAACGGAAAGATGAGCTGAAGACAGCGGTCGTTGGAAGTGAACACCTCCTGTGGCAGCGCCCATAGCGAGCGATGGACTATAAGCCACGTATAATAACTGGCATCCAAGAAACCGCCCACATACACCCCGAGGCTGATTTAGGAAGGAAACGACCCACACAGCCGGCCCTAGCACCGCGACAATAGACGCCCCATTCACGCAGATATAGAGGTTGTAGGCCATGTCATATTCGCCGCTATGGATGCACAGACTCAACAGCATCTGCCACTTTTACGAAGAGGCAGCCACAGCGCGCGACTGCCAAGTGCTTCGGGAGAATCAGTTTCTGGCCCCAACCGGCCTGATCAGGCCCTCGAGCGCGGGCAGTCTGCAATAATAGTGGACTTCGCAACGACGGCGGCATCTCAGAGCGAGGTAAGAAGAAAACACGCGTAACAGAAAAATATGGAACAGGCCGCTTTTTCCTGCTGGGCTCGGGGTGTGCGTCTGCGGAAGTGTTTCCGCTGGTGGCGGCGCCGGGAGTGGAGCATGCAGAGCAATGCCGCGCTCCAAAAAGTTGCTTCGGGCCCTGAGCTCAAGACATCTCCGGGAGCGCGGCCTGCTGCTGCTCCCCCTCCGCAGGAGGCGGTGGCCGAGCCTGCGCAGCTGCCCCAGCAGCCAGCGCCGCGCGAGCGCGCACAGCCCTCCGGCTCCACCAGGCGCCTCCAAAACAGCGGAATGCGAAGAACAAAACTCGCCCGATTTGTCGCGAGGCTTTGGACAGAACTGACGACACACGGCTAATTTCGGGGGCACCTGAAACATCTGAAAGAAGTCAGGCCATTTGTAACTCTTTGTTGCATTTGGCTCCTCCTGCACGAACTCACCGCGAACCTAGAGCCAAAAGGTTTGTAATCATTTTATCTTTTGCGTTTATACAAATATTTCACCATTATAATAAATGAATTTACAGTGTTCTTTCAATAATATCATTTTACTTTTACCATAACCATAATATGTTTTTCAATTGAATTTTAACTATAAAACATTCAAGTTGATTTTATATGCAGTGCCTTAATGGAACTTTGCAGGATCGTCTTCTCGGTTATCTTAATCTTAATCGATAAGACTTATGTGTACTTCAATGTTGTCGATTTGAAATACTTTCATGGCCACTCTAATTGCACCACTGCAGGACCTATGTTTTACATTACTGCAAACCTATGTTTTACAAAAAACAAACCTGAAAGAAAGGTTACCACAGTAATAGTTGTTACTATTGCACGAGAGTTTTTGATTCAAAATCAATTTATTCTATGAAGATTACCTACGTTTTACACTACACGTTAAATTTACCTACACTTTACGACATTACACTACACCTTAAAAATTTTAAAAAATATTCGAATAATGACGTGCATTGCTATAATTTGGTTCAGAACATGATAAAAAGTCTTTTCACTATTGTCCAGATACTGTATATTAATAGATTATGGTTAGTAGACTGTGCTTTAGACTTTCTTCTCTAGATCGCAACTTCGATGTTCTTTGATATTGTTATTAGTAGCTAGACATGTAGCTTCTGTATATTTGTGCATTCATTTCTGTACATTCTGTATATTTGAAGTAATTCTCTCGCCGGCCACTAGGTGCAGCCTCATCGCCGGCTACTCAACTCCGTCAAGACTCCACAGAGCAGGCACCGCCTTGTCCGTGGTGCGAGCGTGGGGTCGCCCCCCTCCGCCCCCCTCTGTTCCCCCCAGCCACCGTCGCTCCGCCGCCGGTCCGCGCCGCGCCGAGCGCTAGTGGCCGCTCACTCCAGTGCGAGGCTCCTTCCGCCCCGAGCACTTGGCTCTACGCCGCTCACACTCGCGTTGGGCGTTTTTCTACAACTGCCCTCGTGGCGTCGCAGGGAGGAACATGCAAAGGCCGTAGCTCCGCGAACAAATTCTTGCGTCGAAATGATAAAATCTCTGGAGTGCAATTTACTTCGTGTTTCGTCGAGCTGAGCTGACGTAATTACACGCAAGTGTACGCTTTCTGTATAACTACTTCTTTGAACGTGAAATGAACGTGTACCATCATACTCAGTGGCGTGTTAGTGCCGTCGTGAGCCACGCAATGTAAATATGTTGCTTCACGCACTGCCATTCCCAGCAAGTCCGTGATGCCGTGAAGCCGGTATGAACAGACATTAGAACTCGTGTCCCAGAGCCCTGCAACTCTCCATCAAAACCGGGGACAAAGCTGGAGGGTGCTACTATATGAGGCGCTAGTGTCGCCTGGAGAAGCTGCAGGTTAGGCCCTCCCACTTTCCCACATACAAATTGGCTAACTTGCGAGAAATACGAAAAGTGTCTTCTAAATGTTCAATTATTCATAATCTACACTTATAAGAATCCTCTGAAGAAATCGCGAACACAGACGTCATCTGTTGTAACATTATGGGCCTGCTTGCGACCCGCGAATTCAAGCAGCAGCTACGCACGTTTATTGTATCGTTGGTAGCAGTTCGTGTTTTAGTTCCTGTAAGAAGGCGATGCAGCAGAGCGTGCCACCGTAATGGGTTTCCACCACTTTATATGGGAGTTCTAAGGCTCTGTCGTGTCCTACGCGATGCATCATAGCACATTTGCTGTGCAATAAAGCCCGCTTCCTCGGCATTCAAAGTAGCTTTCTACAATCGCCAGTTATTACTCACGGCATTCCTGGACTTCTAGATGCTACAGTGTGCATTCATCCCCTCTCTCGGTGGATGACCATATGAACCCAGTACACGTGCGGTCTTCAAGTCTAAATTGCATCACCATGATTCTGTTTGTGTTCAATGTACTATGTTTTACATTTCAGCTCTAGGGTACTATGCTACGTTGCATATTCGAACTCATGTTCAGTGTTAACTGCAACCAACACCGTCTTCAACTGTGCATGCCTACGGCTATTGCAAACACTTTCAACATAGGTGTAATCACATAATTGTAATCAAGAGTATCTTTTACTTAGTTTTAATTACATGTTTGTCTCTTCAATTAGTAAATGCCTACTGAATTCTCCCAAAGTAATTGTGACACCCTATGAAGATACTGACAGTTAAAGGGAATGCGACCGCGTTACACTAACGCGGTGGTTCTCTGAATTGTTAATAACAAAGCTGTAAGTTGGAGGCACTATAGCTGTTGCTCATCCATTCAGAAGCCATCTCATCAGTCTACTGCCTCCTCAGTCAACCACCCACAGCATTACACTTTCGGGAATGCAGCGATGTGCGGTAGTTTCGCCTGCACGCGACAAGAGGTTGACATTGACCGAGATCTAATACTAATAAATGCCCAGAATCAAGAAACGTATTGGGCTTTGAATCTGGCAGTGCAGTACTTCATGCAGTGAAGTGAAATGCAGTACTTCATAACAAGGATCATCGTCACGTGATTGAGATGATGGTTCGGTAGAAATTCTGACAGATACTACAGGCATTTCTGCAGCTTGCAGCTTCATGTTTGCATAAGCACTTTTGCCTCCCTTATTCCGCTACTTGTACCTACATATTCGGAGATGAAAACTGATGATTTTTATGGTTTTTAATGCGTTCAAAAACAAAATTTCCATACTATAAGTAATATTAGAAGTATTGTTTAAAATTAGAATAAAAAAATACTTCTACATTCTCGGTAAGCATATTTTGTGAGTGTTTTTATTTACCATCACTTTTTTAATTTCTGCAAGTTAAAGTTAAATTTAAGTTTTTTTTAAAATTAACTAGAGCGCGTCCGAGGTTAAGAATGAAGTACGGTTCCTTACGGTTAAAATGATGCCAAAAATGGTGCTTTTCTGCTGTATTGTACACGTATGTTAATGTAGAGAACGCGGTACGCCCTTAGCGACGCGTGGCGAGGCGGGAGCGACGATGGAAAGTGGAAGGGCGGGAGGGTTTGTTTGATTGATTGATGGTGAGTGATTCCGTGCACGTCATCTACTAGGGTCATTAGTCCAGTAAGTGCAGTGCATGTTTTTGCTCGGGAGGTTCCCCCACTGTGAGGCACTTCCGGCGCAGACCAACCGTCGGCTAGCGGGACTTTTTCCAACCAGGTATCTCCCACCAACCGGCCAACCCCCAGCCCGGACAAGCTCTAAGCTCCGACCTGTTTCCCGGCTTGAGGTCTCTCGGAGGAGACAAGGAAGAGGAAGGTAAGATCGCGCGCGGACCGTGGCCTTAGGGTACTGCTCCGCATTTTCCTGGTATTTATAGGAGAAACCAGGGAAAACTACCGATCAGAGTAGCCGGCCGCTAGAATTCTCCTGCAGACAGCGACTGAATCCGACCTAGCTGACAAGTTGGTGTCGGAAATCCTGCCACCATCGACACTCGAACCCTGATGGACCCCTAAGCAGTTCTTCAAATTACGCTGAGCGCATTGAAATAAATCAAACTTACCGATAATCGACTTTCACGTGTCATAAAGTTAGCCACGTCCTCAAGGAATGAGAAAACCTTTTCAGTTAACCCTTTCAGCCCAGAACATTCGCGCGTATGAGAAGTGGTCCTTTTCGTACTCCACTCGAAACAATCACACAACTCCTTCCTCATCGGACATTCACAGGACATGTAAATCCAGCAGCTCTCAAACCAAGTTCTTTGGTCCACTCAATTACAGGCAAACATCCCTTTCTTCGCAACGCCTAAAAACACATTTATTCCCATCATCGTAGCACAAACACCCGACACTCAAAGCACAAATCACAAAAACCCAGAAAAGCACAAGAAATGTAACTGTTCGACAGCAACGTAGCAAACGACTTCAACAGTTACCCCGACACACAAAATCACATGAGCACGCCACCGCGCTTGCAGCTTTATTTGATACTGAAGTTCCGACTAGATACTAGGGCGAAATTGTCTCTCTTTACTCATGACGTCACGAATATGTAACCAATTATGAAATATTAACTATTAAAATATATTTCAGTAATATAATTTTTATAATTTATGTAGGTCGACATCGGAGTGGGCGGGTTCAACCGCGATGCTGTCGCGCGCGCACCTTACCCGTCTCCGAAATCGCCCAGGCTCTGCTTATTATAGGATATTGTAGGTGTAATATGTTACTTAGTACACGACAGAAGATCAGAATTATTCTAATGTTTCAATGGCATGATGAATAAATTTAACTAATAAAATAAGTTTTATATCATATATTACTTGCATAGGTCTTTAAACATGTACGTTTCTGTCGTATTTAAAATAATTATAAAAACCGGCAATTACGTTTCAGCATAGATATTTTCAATTACCTTTGTGATTGTTTCATAATTACGTTACAACACAGAGAATAAGAATTTAAACGTTAATTAAGACAACTTTCTTTTGCACTTTTGGTTACGACATGACTAACATTCCTAACATTCAGCTACAGGGTCTATTATAGTTCTTAAAATATTATACGTCTAATCAAATAGTTGATGTCAACATTGGTGTTATCTAGAGTTGTTTGCCAAATATCAATAAAGTAACATTATCTTTAAGTTTTAAAATACGAAGTGTTTTGAAAAATGGTTTAAAACGTAATTCCTACGTTAAACCCCAATTCTGTTTTGCATTTGATTTTATTTTCTATTTGTAACTATTTTGCTGGAAATTCGAATCAATGTGACAATATCTTCACTGAATCTAATGTTATTCCGTATTTTTTCTTAATCCCTTACATTGTGTAATGAAATTATTATGGCTGCAAAATTACACTATGAACATTGTTTCAATTAATATACAATTAAATTAACAAAACCACACAAACCAATTGTTTTTGATAAAATTTTCCATGAAGAATGTAGTTTCCTCTTTCATGGAATTTACAATTATTGATAACTAGCCAAACACCGGGCGTTGCTCTGTTTTTAGTGACTCGTTTCATTTTATGATTAGTTGGTTCATCTACTTCTTAAATGAAGGAAAATACACGAGATAATGTCCCTGATATTTTCCGGCTAGGATGTTGATTTACATTATTCACATAAACATACAAATCAGTCGCCTTTTAATGTTTATATACGGTTCACCTACAAAACGATTAATAGAACAATTGCGTAAGTACAAGTTAGTGAACATAAATTAGACTGACTTTGTGGAGTTTTGCGCCGGTCACATTTCCGTTACCTCTCTGAATTTTTGAGAATTGTCATTTTTGACATGCCGTTTTAGATATAATGCGAGAAAGTAGATGTTGGGACACTACTAGTTACATTTGTGTTATTCATGGTGATAAAAACCAATCGTACATATTTTCACTAATGTTTAAATCAAATGCGCGAAAAAAGCATACTGTGCATCATTAGATTAACATCTTGCATTTGAAGAATATACACCAAATACACCAAACATGAAAAAGGTAGCTTCTGCGATCCAGCCTTTTTTGTCCGAATCGACCAAATATGAAAGAAAGGATTTCTACGAGGATTAGTCAGAACAATGATGAAAGCAAACATTCCATGAAGGTAACTGTTATGTATGCTTCAGAAACATTCTACACACTTAAATAAGGATAAGAAAAATGTAGAGTGCCTTTTTAAATACATATTTTGTACTTTTAAATGCGTATTTTACATATTAATGCCTATTTTGCTTGCCTGTTTCCACAGTTTTTCGTGGCTATAAATCGGCAAATTAATTATAGCATAGTTAATTTTATCTAATAGTTTTTACACCCCGCAATTTTATAAGCACAAGAACCAATTTTTGGAGCATTGCTCATTCGCAACTTACCGAGAGCTCGCCTGGCGTAATCTTTGCATCTCTCCCGTGAACCTTACCGTGTCCCCATGGTAGCCGCGGAGGTTTGACCTCAAATAGATGCCGGTTGGCGCAGATCGCAAGCGAACACTGTGCGTGCCCGCCAGCTTGACTGCCTGACTGCGAGTCTATCTGCCTTTCCGCCCCCCCCCCCCTCTGCCTGCCTGACACCGCCGCCACCGCGTGTTCCCCTCTTCCCTTCCTCCTGGTGACGCACTGAGCGTAGACCTGTGAAACCATAATGGGCCAAAAGCTTAACCCTGCAGTAGTGACGCCCTATTTTCTGACCCGACCGGTGACTCTGGGTCTGTCAGACCCACTTTATGTTTCAGTTATAACTATTTTGTTTTGAAGGATCATGACACAACGATACAACATGAATGGCAAACAATGCACTCAGTGGCTTTTGTTGATAAGTTTTTGTAGTTTCTCCAAAAATGATTGGTGATTACATTATTTGCATTTAATCGCGATTTTTCAGGCAGCCTTCACACACAATTTGTGCATGCACCATGCACAAAACTGTTACACTTCACCCAATGAAATTTGGTTTTTGTGTCCTTCTTGCGGTAATTAGCACACCTGGCTTGCTTTCCAGCTGCTAATTTTTTCCGTCGGTGGTGTTTGTCTGGGTTCCGTTGGAATTAGGCCAGCTCAAATATTTCATTCATGTTTTTCATATGGAATTTTATTAAATCAGTTTGTCTAAGTCCGTCACATAGTGGGCATGTGTCATTGCTCCTTGAGCTAGTCCAAAATCCGACTCATCGAGATTGTTACTGCCGTCGTGGTCTGCCTATGAATAAATGGCAAATGTTTGCACACTACATATTAGCTTAATACCAGAAATGCTTGCAAAGTTTAATTTTACCAGTTGGAAATCAAATCTCATCTTCCCTAAATAAGTCCCTTCCGGAAATCCTTACTATTGGCATTAGTCAAAAAAGTTTTTTCTAGAAGTATTGCGTTAAAGGACACTACCAAATTTATCCCTCAGACACAAGTTAGTAACGTCCTCAGCAATGTAAGGGGTAAATGAGATTTCATCCTCGACAATAGTGAACATGACTTAAATACTAAAACAGCTTGAATGATACCGGAGAGCACAGCGTGCCTAGCTGCCTGAACCGGAGCATTTGGCGAACAGAGGGACAAGATGCGACCGATGGCAATGCCAAGCCGAAGCAACTGCAGGTCAGCCACCTCACTGTCATTGTTTATCGGTCCAACTTCATTAGGACGAAAAACGGGCGGTTTCTAGCAGTATTTTATGTTTCTCGCAAGGGGTACCACACCGTTATTTTCGCCATTCAACTAATACAAGCAGACTTCTCAAATGCAATACGTTAATAAAAGAAAAGCTTCTAACTTCTGTAGCATATGTTAACACTTGTGATCTTCTAATAATTGAGATCGTTGGTAGAAGAGATTGAAAGGAAGGACCTAAGCTTTACCTCTGCCTTAGGATAAGTAGCGCCTACTCACAACGTGCAGTTTCTGGCTGGTACAAACTTCGTTGTTGCGAATGGCGACAGATGGACTTCAATTTATCCGGGTAGTTCTCAGATGAATTCGGTTGGAAGAAATGTACAAAACTTTCAAATATAGAAGTGAATTGGTGTAACGAATGTGCAATTTATAAAATGTGTCGGTATAGTGTATCTGAAATCTGGTAGTATAAACAAGAAAAAAAACTAACCCAAATTGGTAATGTTATATAACGTACAGAGAAATCGCCAGATCAGGATAAATGTGGAGATTGGCGAATGTTCGAGTTGAAGGTCACTACAACAATCATTTTGTTTCCCCATGGACTTTGCGGAACGAGATTGCATCTTTAGTTTTGAAATTTCAATTTTCCGAGGGAATGAACAACATTTCGTGGATTGAGATTTTTATCTTCGTTGTTTCTATATAAATTCGTATTTTTCCTGGTTACTTGCGCAGAGCCAACAAGGAAACTCGTGGGAACGCCGTCTTAGAGGACATGCATCTTTTTTTGAATCTGGGAATCTTTGTGGTGGGGATATGTGTGTGGCCAGATCGTGTGTTATCAACAATGCAGTCAGTAAGTAATACGAGTATTTCTTTTACTCAGCATGTATCCACAATTAAATACGAGATATTGCTAGAAAAATCCGGACTGCTTTTTTTATGACACAAATAGCTTAAGCCTCAGGATCAAACACCACATAGTGGAGTCGCCTAATACACTCGCTCCCCATTCCAACCGATGCACGATGGTTTCCGAGAGCGATTTTTGTAACCAAAATTAATAACTGTAAATTGTGAAGAATGTATTAAGTGTTAAAGCGTCTCACGCGTTAAGACAACAAAACCACACATAATTCTGCAGAAAATAGTACAAAATTTACAAAAAATATATTTTTAACTAAAATGTTCAATTGATACATGCCAGCTTAATTTCTAATCACTATCTAATTATCCTACATCCAATAATCTACTGGATTTAAAGTATCTTTACTAAAATACATTTATTATACTTATTTTTAAAACATCTTAATAATAATAATAATAATAATAATAATAATAATAATAATAATAATATTTCCTGTGACTTCCGCGATTTCTTTGTTCTTTGAAAGCATAAATATTTTTTCAGAAGGAATATTTAGTATGTTTTGTCGACTAATACTATTTTATAAATTAATGCCAGAAATACACTGTAACTGAAGCATCGATTGAACATGTATTCCAAATTATTCTGCCTGTCACTTTTATGGGCCGATGCTGTCGAGCATATTTATATATTTTATTTAATTCCTATAACATATCTTCTCCAAAATAACCTAATAGAAATCCAGTATTTCAAAAGCCTCCATATTATGTCTGCAAAGGGAGTGGTATCAGAGTGTCTTTCAAACGGAGCATTAGAATGATTGCCAGGAACATCGAATTTTTGCATATATGTTGGTAAGTCAAAACCTCTTCACAACTATAACTACAAATAATATTTGCATTAATATTGCCAACATTTTGCGTACAGTACATATGCTGAATGACTTCTAGTAAAACCACTACTTGTTTTTACAAATAGAGCAATATGTTGACGTGGAAGTTGAAACGTGAATCGTGAATTTGTTAACGTGAAACTCTGGAAGTCTGCAAGAGAGACGTCTGCCCACTTACAAGTACGCCTATTGATGTGTGTGTGTCTCGCACACGGGTTTTTGAGCGGCATAAACTACTCAGGACGTCCTTCCACTTCGAAGCGACGAAAACATTTAAAAACTAGCGGTGCTCTAGACTGGCACAGACTTCATCGTACAAGTTAATTTTCTAATGTCTTTGGTCTGAGCTCTGTCCGCGTCTGGGCTATGAATTTGACCCTATCCTCTTGCCATCTGCCATGTATCGCCGATCAAAGTGCATTTACAAAAAATCTTATTTTTTCGGTTATGTAATGGCAGAACTGAAATAGTACTTTAATAATTTTAAAGAGGAGTGAAATCTCGTCCTCTATGGACTTCTTTGATTGAATTGAATTGTTGCCATATTTTACGTAGCGAGATTCAGGCCATGAGGCCTGCCCTTCCGTTTAGCCATGCAAATTTCGTAAGCTCCTTTCACCAACTAACGGAGAAAGGAGGTATTTGGACGACGAAACAGGCTACTTGAATTCAGCTCAGAGGCGTCATTTAGGCTTGAAGATATTTTACATGCCGTAAATCTACTAACATGGGCCGGCTTAACTTCCCCTCCGAAGGAAGGCTTACGAAGAATTTCTTTGCCCTTAAAAATCCACGGCTGCGATCGGGTTTGAACCCGCGCACTTAGGTATAACAGTCCGATGCGCTAAGCGTTACACCAACGCGGCCGTAGAATGAAAGAAATATGAAAAAATTAGAGCCGTTTTTAAGAAAATGGCCTTTAAGCGTTACTGTAAATGCGAAATTTCAAGCTATTTTCATAGAAATCTTTTCAGTTTTCGAAAAATTTTATTGGAAGTCATTTAAAGTACTTCTCACTAATGCAGTAATGTACTGGAATCTCCGAAAAATGTGCATAGTTAAATCGTGAGAGACATTTAAAAATATTACATTTGTGTAATTTTTGAAAAAAAAACAACAGCAAAATTAATTTAATGTCATCTTAACAGTGCATTTAGCGCTATCTGTACGAAAATTTTAAAGAAACATTTGTAGCCGTTTTTGAGAAAATAGCATTTGACCGTTTCTGAGCTTTCAAATTTTGAGCTTGTTTTGACAAAAAAGTTTTGAGTTGTCGAATATTTATTCGAATAAGAGTAAGTGATACAGTTAATTAAATTGATATTTCTTTTACTTCACTCTACAGAGAATATATTTAATACCTTTCGTAAAGATATGAAACTGCGTATTTTCTTTGCGCTTTCTACTGTTTTTTATTATATCTTTGTTGGAATAGACTCCTTGCTAATTATTCAGCTTACTAAAAACATAAAGGTAATGTTCCTCATATTATCATCAGTCCACTTGAATAACTTTCTGGGTAAATAAATAGGTTCGTATCAGGGTTGAAGTCATGCTTTTATGGAGAATATTATATTTGCTCTCCCTCTCACTACGTCGCAAGGACCCTTTCCATAAAACGTTGCGAAGCAAAGAAACGCCATTCAGCACTCACGATGATATATTTGAGGAAGCACTAACTCGCACTATATTGTAATATTAATCACTGATCCCATCTGAAAAATATGTTTTAACACTGACATAATCTTATAAGTGTTGAGTTTACTGAAAAGGGTGAATTGAAATCATGATGTGTTTCAGGGATCCAGAAAATGTTTTATTTTCATTTTTAAATGCTTTTCTTTCTCTGAAGTATAGTACAGAAGCATGTACAGTAGCTACGGTATTAATTCACATTTGTCTCTGAGTTATATTAAGTAAGAAAGAATTATCTTTTTTAATACACGCTGACTGAGAAACCTAGCGTCAAATTTTATTTTTGTCTCATGAAAAGAGCAGAAAACGGCAAACGATGGGCGAAGACAGCAGAAGAAACAGAAGAAGAACTTAATAAGTCAGTTTATTTATTACTCGTATCAAGTGATACGTTAGTGTGACCAGGACCTTGCACCTTTAGTCACCATTGTCACTGCCCAACATATTTGCAGCGTTAACACATATGGTCAATTCTCACTTCGTTCTGTCTACTGTCGAACTACTGGGAACTATTGTCGTCGTCCGTCGGGGAAGGTCGTTGGGATTATGTGGGATAATGTAGGCGTACCATGTATCACTGAAACACACTTACAAACAGGAGAAAAATTGAAGTACCCGGATACTCAACTTACAGAAACGACAGAATTTCCTCTGGCGGAACTTTTAGAGTTAAAAATAATATTAAACATACTCAAACTAATATAGTATCGGCGGAAGAATTAGAAATAATAGGAATAAAAATAAAGTATTACCACAACAATAACAATCATGGAACTACAATAGTTGAGGCATACAGACGTCCAAATATAAACAAATTCTGACAAAAAATATACGAAAATATTTTCATAAATAATAAGTATGTCATGCTTCTAGATGATCTCAATAGTAAAAATCGTATATGGGAAAGCAATGTTACTTCAAAACAATGCGAAAATTTTCATAATTTTCTAACGTGATACAATATATATCGACTTTTTTTTTTAAAAAGGGCGTACTAATTAGGTTAAGTTCAGATACTTAATGAATATTAAGTATATGTATCTTACGAAATTAACTAGCCTTGAAGACAAACTTCGGGGTTACACAATTAACTGAAGTAATCACAAAATCGTCCCAACAAGCCACCATCCCAACGGCTAGACCTTGAGGCATTGTTGCGAAATTTCTATTAAGCTTTGTGGATTGCTTAAAAAGAAAGACGTCAATATATTGAGTAAAAAGTAAAAAAACGAGAAAGAAAAAAGGGAATTAAAATTGGCATTTTCAATATAAAGTTAGAATTAAAATTAAATTAAATATTTTCCATATCATTCATTCAATTTTTCTCGTTACCCATAGTTGGTATGAAACCTAATGAAATATATTTCATTACTTTCAAGCAGAAATTACGCAAAAACTACTCGTTTTTTCAAAAAAAATATACACGACATTTCTAAAAAGCTTATTACTTGATGTTAACGAAAATGAGACCTGCACTAATCTCTTAAACGTCCTTTGCACTACTCAGCAACAAAATTTAATCAAACAATCCGGAGCCATTTTTTTTAAATGTTGAAAATGTCCTAGGGGTTTCATGTAAAGTACCCACAAAATTAAAAATTCTGTTTCAAATTTTTGTGTCCGCGACATTAGCTAGAACGATTAGGGAATTTCAAATATCGGAGAAAATTGGCTGAAAGGTTTATGTGCTAGCGTTGTGCGGAGATGGACGGACAGAGGAACAGACGGACCGACTGACGGAGGGACAGACGGGCAGACGTTTTGCGGTCAATCGATATTTCGGTATCAGGTACCCACAAAACATGGATTCTGGCTACACCACGTGTTAGAGGAATATTTAGTAAGTTAAAAGTTATGTAATTCTGCAGAAAATCGATTTCAAGACTTCAACGTAAATACACGTTTTGGCGTCCCCTGACACCGAAAAAGTGTTTTGTGTATGCATTAACTCAGTGTACATTCTCTAACTAAACTGTATTATAAATACGTTTCTGCTATAATTTTCAAGGGAAAATACAAGCACGCATTTATGACTTCACTGGAGACTTGTGAAGATTCATCCGAAAACAAAACATGGCCGTTCAGTTACATATTCACGAAGGACGAGGATGATGAATATGTTTTATATTTCAATGTCACTCTGTTGGACGAGGTTGGAGAGGATATGGCGGTAAGTTTTGTAGTAATGAATAGTTTACTTTTAATATAGAACGACACATTATTGCTAAGTTGCACTTATTTTCTGTCGACGTAAATATAATTGTATAATGTTGCACGATAAAATTTATACTGAAACTTAAATAATAACAATTTTCAGTAAATTAATTTCTTTAGAATGGTGCTCGGTTTCAAGTTAATTATCCAAATTTTTACAACAAATTAACCAAAAACTTCAATTTTGGGTTCCTTTTTGTTACACAGATCGACTTCAATGCCGAAAGATGGTTTACTGGGTCAGGATGGAAAACATATTATCCATTTCAAGATTCGAATGTTTGCGGAAATGCATTTCTACAGTTTCCAGAACTGATGTTCGGCATCGTGGAAGCCATGGGCCTTCCAGTGGATAAAGAAAATGTCGAAAATAATTGCCCGATACCTGTAGTACGTATTATTGACAATAATTGTAAAATTATATTTTACCAACATTGCCCGATATATTATATTTATCACAAACTTACATTAAGCCGGGCGGTCCGTCTTGCACGCTGTGATCAAATCGCCACCACTATTGCCCCCTCGATTAGATGAGAAAACTTTTCGTATCCTTTTGCTGAAGGCCAGAATATTGTGTTTGAAGGGAGTCGAATAATTCAGAGAATTTCTAAGTATTGCCAAAGAAATGTATTTTTAATGTAACTAAATTTGGAGTCAATTTTTTCTGACACCAACTCTGAGATGTAAGGTCTATCTCTACTTATCTGACGTGTTCGTGCAAAATTTGAAAGTAATCATACGAGTATTTGTAATACTGTTGTTAAGTCTTCATGTAAACTATCTTCTAAATTAAAAATTTGCGTTTCAAATTTGGAAAACCACGAGTTCAGCCAGATCGGTCAAAGGTTGTCAATTGTAGAGAAAATAATGGGGATACTGATGGGTGACCTGGGCATTATTAAAGAATAAAATACTTTTAGTCGTCTTTGTCAACTTATATTTACTAAGAGCGCTTTTGACGGATTTGTCGTCCTCATTAGTCTACAAATACACAAAATAAATACAAAATCTTAAAAATTAATAAACAAGAAGGTATTACAAATAATAATGGGTGAGTGCTAGTTCAGAAAGTTTGTTTTGAGATAATTGAAGTTATAACTTGTCATTAAATATGGCAAAAACTGTCGATACTTAAACATTTTTTTATTCCAGGAACGTTGTACCAAATTACACGGATGTTTTTCTGAGGAATAATTGCGAAAGAAACATTATTAATCTAGTAATTTTAACACAAATTGTGGGCTTATTCTGTTTTTCATCTCAACGAAGATTTACAACAAAATATCTTGCAAAAAATAATTTAGCACAAAAGACCACATTTTAATGTTGTTAGAGAGTACATAAACAATATAACTTGGGGTCATCCAAATTTAAAGTCAGAACTTTCAGATGAGTTAATGTACTATAACATGATTATTTTCAAGATGTTTTTGTGAACAGGCTGTGTTTCGACATTTAATTACATAACGACAATAAGGCTGTGTTTTGACATAAACACATTTCACATCTGAGGAGTAGTGTGCAATTTCTGTCGGAATGAATTCTGTGTGTTCATCTTAACACGATTTTTGTACTTTATAGCATGAGATCTGTTATTATTCTCTTATCTTTCAACTTTAGGAGGCAGATCTGACAAAAGAATTCCAGCTAGTCGTTCAACCTGAATGAGATATTCCATTTAAACTAGTGAATACTGTGTTGACAAACTTGACTGTAAACATATTTTTTCAACGCAAAATTACGAAAATTATTGTCCGTTCGCGTACTGTTCACTCACCTCGCACTCATCGGTTCATTACAGACACACGCTCAATCACTAGCAAAAAAGTAAACTACGTCAGGCCCGTACGACTGGCAAATAACAATTGTCAACCATCTACTGTGAGCGGCCCGAGTTGCAGGGTTGCCAGATGCTTCGTAAAAACATCCACCCTTTGATGGATGCAACCCCGCGCAATTCCGTTCATTAAGAAAAATTAAACTTTCCAAGCGGGAAATTTAACACAATTATTTTAATTTCAATTCAAAAGCTTGATTATTTTTATTTTTTTGTTTGTGAACATTGTAATTAATAATAATAATTATGTAAAATCTTTCACTTTTTGTAATGAGTGATATCTTAATATTTCAAAAAGTTAAGACTATTCTTTTGATTACAGCAGATGGGAGAATTATTGAAAGGAAAAAATAATATCCCCTCTTTCTTATTTTCACTCTCTTTGATCCTCTAAAATAACCACGCTTAAAAAGATTACCACAGAAATTCTTGCATATGCATGTTTATTTCACATGGCTTAACGGAAAATGTGGCAGTAGAACCGTCGAAAAGATGACTAATTTTAAGTGACGTGTTCTAATATTAAGTCCAAGTACTGTCAGTGTGGTATGTACTCATGTTGTGCACGACAAAGACGCGATGAAGTGTAGAACACATCCTGAACTAAGGTCTCAACATTACTCACCTCTCAAAATAATTTTGAACGAACTAACGAATATTTAACGATAAATATTGTATAATGTAAAAAACTAAAAATCAAACTCAAACTCAACATTGGTTTTCGAAAGTTTCGTCGTAATCTCAAAACCCACCCAAAACCACACATGTTTCGATGCGTTTCCTCCTGGTGTGCGGTACTCCACGACATCAACAATTGCCCCGCGAGAGAGAGCAGTTTTCTAGCTCCAAAAGCGGAATTCCGCTCAATCTGGCAACCCTGCTTTCTGCTACCTGTGGGAGATATCGGGTGAGAATACTAACTAAAGGCCGCCGTTGAGGTTCCTCTACTCTCAGCATTTGCAGGGACTCGGTGAAGCTACATTCTCCTGCTTCTCGAAAGACTCGATTCAACTTGTTTGGAGTTGAAATAATTCTATGGGTTATTTATTTTAATATTATATTATCATATAATTATTTCATTGGAAATGCTAACGAAAACTCACCACAATATCAATATTGTTTGGAGTTGATTAGACAGCGTAACGCAGAAATAGGGGAGCCGTGGGGGGCAACTACTATTTGAAATTAGTCATAATGAGAACAAAATAGTTCTAAAATATTTCATGAAACAGCAAATTTCAAAGCTATATCCCAAATATTTTAAATATTATCAATAAGTGTTGATTGTACTGAATACTTGTGAGTAAACTTATTGACAGATGAATAATTTTTGTTTTTCAGGGATCGTATGTTAGCACTCCTCTCAAAGTTAAGTACCACTTTAGTAAATTCCCAGAACTACCTTATGGAGAAACTCGAATAAGATTCGAGCTCTTGGTAAATAAGGAAAGAAAACTTTGTTTACTTTTCACTGGCGAGGTTGTCCCGGAGGGCAATGGCAATCCATTTGGCTAAAATTCAAAGCAATTGGTGAACTATTCTTGTATCTTTAACTATTTATTTCATATGGGTTATAATGTTTGAAAAAATATTTCTTCGCTATTATTGTACAAAATAATGGATTAATAAACTGATTATTCACTTAATATATGTAATGTTTATGATGTCCTGTGTCATGTGCTATATTACTGTATCCTTTAGTTATATCTACTAGGCAATGAATGAAGTTAATTTTAAAAGAAACATTTTTAACAAAACAATCACAACACAAAGAGTAGTTAATAAGCTCTTTTCTTCCGTCCAATTGCTGGGCGCCTCTTCTCTTCACATTCGTCTAACTCCGGAACAACTCTTCTCCGCATCCTTCGCGGTGGCTCATCTCCTTATACGAGTAAGTCCAACTCCGGAAAGGCGCTCCTCTCACGTCAAATTCTTCTCCCCATAGGTCCACTTCCTGCCCCACTCGTCCCACACGTCCAACTTCCGCATTATTTTATCTACGACTCGACTGTTCTTCCGTCCAACTGCGATTCGACTCTTGGCGTACGTCCAATTCGGGACACGATAACTTGAGTCGGCTGTGCCGTCAAAACAATGGTGCTCCGCGGTGGAGGAAGCAGGAGTATTTGAGGCCACAGCATCGGGCTTTCTACGCCAAAGCACGCAATATTATTTCCACATTGGCCTTGATGCGAAGGCTTTCGAAATAGAGCTCTTTGACTAAATAATATTTTAGTTAGGGCGCGCAATTGTGTTCTTTCCTCTTGCCGTACAGCCCAAATTTCTGAAGTAATAAAGTGATCCCATGAAATGTAAGTTGGTGAATCATATTGACTTACTTTTCACAACTTTCATTGTAGGAATGATGACAAAACTGTCCGTCTACAAATGAAAATACGCTTATATGTTGTATGTATGTGTGTGTGTGTGTGCGTGTGTGTTTTTGTGTGTGTGTGCGCGCGCGCGCCTACGTTGACAGCATTCGATATGTTAATGCTGGGGCTGATTTTTCAAAATTACAGTATACAGATTCCTAGCCCAGAATTCCGGATTGTTGAGTGTTTTCCACCCTTTGAGTTAGTAACGTTTCATCAGTGTAGTACGCTACCTGTTGCTCGTCTTTCATCCGAACTAGCACTTCTGCAGGAACAGGAAAACATTCTTCACGTAATAAAATGTACCACCATGTCGTCGCGCGCGTTCTTTTAACTGCGTCCCACTGGCGTCCACTCTCCATAAATACGTACGAATATATAACTAATACAGCGTATACTTTCTCGGATTATTTGTAACTGCTCGCTTTATTTACAACACATGAAACAGAGAAGCAAGGATAATTTCAACATATAAATTGATCATCCGGAAGAAATGGCCATCTAATAATTCGCATTATGAATGAATTTGAAATTTTGCAAGGAAAAAAAAACTTTACTTTGCTTTGCTTTCTCAAGAGAAAAATACTTTTCTAATATTTTTGTGACTATCAAGGAAAGCGAAAATCTAACAGTTAAGTATGATTGAATAATTACTTCAAATGTTTTTAAGGAAGTGTGAATTCTTCGAAGAACATATCTATGTACTCGTAATACTGAATAATCCTTTATTGAAAATTTGTTTCAAACATACATTGCATTGTTTTTATTTGTGTTTGAAATTATGAAAGTACGAAATTACATTTAAACATTTAAAAAATATAAACACGTCTCATTAAAAACGTTCCTTAATGGAAGGATAGGGAAAGGGTAAGATTAACATGCGAGAGTTCTCACACGGGTACTTTAGTATAATAAAAATCAGCAGAAGGCACACAGAAAATACATAGTGTCATTTTTATGGAAAGGTGAATTAATGGGTGGTATGAATAAAAGTAAGCAAGTACTCTTTGCTCCGAGTTTCCGAGATCTTACTCAGTTTCGTATGAATAAAGTGGGTAAGCAATTGCTCAGTCTCTGAGTACTTGCTTCAACTCTGAGCGTACTCTCAACTGGCGAGCAAATGCTCAGAATTGGTATGAATAAAGTTAAGCGTTTACTCTCTAGAGTGAGCACTTGCTCCAAAATTTCGGAGGGACCTTAGTAGCAGACTCACGTTTGAAAAGTAAGGTTAAATTGGCCGATTTTTTTACCGTGTGTTGATATGCATATGCAGCGGACTAAAAAAATGCAAGATTAGGCGAAATTCTCGTGATGTAGACTATTAGAATCTTTGCCGAATCGAAAAGTACAATGCATGGTTGGTACGATTTTTATCGGCGTTTGCTTTCAGGCGCGTATTCAATTTTTCGGGGTACTGTTTTTTGAAACTTTGTAATGTTTCGTTTCGGCCACAGCGTACTTCCGAAAGCTGGCTCTTTTCAAAAATAATTTTATATTCACTTAGCATTTCGGTAAAAAATTAGCTGGGCCACTAGCGCCTGTTTTTCGTTACTGCTATTCATATTCGAATTTAAAGAATGAGACAACAAACTATTGCTCTTTATTCCGCACAAATGTGCGCGACGCGCGTAACGTATGTAACCTCTTTGTTGCTCAAGAACCCAATTTTTAAAACTCTTAGCCTGCACTATCATTTGCTCACAACGAGCAAATGCTCGCGAGACATGAGTAAGTTCTTCAGAGACATACGAAGTTTTTATTCATACGAAATGGAGCTTCTGCTCAGTGCCACGGAGTAGACTCACTTTTCTCCGGAGCAAGTACTCATGAGCAAGTGCTCATTTTTATTCATATGACCCAATGATAGTCTCTGTAAAGAGAAGTAAAAGAAATTTCAACGTAATTAACTGTATCACATACTCTCATTCGTATACACTTCCACAAGTTTGAATCCGTGTGACGCTTTCTAATTTTACTTCAATCGGCTATGAGGGCCATATGTATATGTCTGGCACATAATAAGATGTGAAGGGATACTTATATTCATTGCTCTGTGAAGGCATATTGATGGTAAACGTCTACTGCTGATTGGCACATGATTGAAGGATGACGCTCTAGCAGTCGCTGCAGCAAAAATAGCAAGTAGATATTTCTATTGTATTTAATTTCTTAGAATAACCTACCACTTTGTAACTTACCAAACTTATGTAGAACTTTTCAGAAATTACAGTGGCATTTTTTAAAATTATTAACTGTCGAGTTTTGGGAGAAACTAAAAAATAAATTAAAATTGGTCAAAAAATAATTTTTAAGAAATTTAATGAATTTAATACACACATGAAATAAGAGAACATCTTTGTTCTTTAATGTTGCAATTCAATAATGTCGCATTAAATTTCTATCACAATTATAGTAGGAGTTAAAAATTAGTAACTTTGGCGTTGCGAACATTTTTTCTGCAAAAATATGAAAATATAATCTCATACAATAATATTTGGGGAAAATGATATACACTTGTTCCATATTTTTGCATACACTTTTAAAAAAATGGTTAAACATCTGAGACATCAAAGTCAAATTTTCCTAAAATTTGTACGATTTTACGTGAATGACCCAGACACGAATACGTAGTGTAGAGAAATTTATGTAATGCTTGGGAAAATCAATTTCCTAATTACCACGGAAATACACGTTTTGGGGTTCCCTGATATCAAAAAAAAGGGGTTGTTTTTATAACGTACGTCTGTCCATCGAAGTTGGAATACATTTTTATAATTCTTGGAAAAACGGGTGGTGCTACAGAATGCCGCAGACTTTCCGTATTAATTTTTCTATTTTCTTTGGTGGCGGCTAGTCATTCGGACTTGCCAAATACTCCTGCCAGCTGCAATTTATCGCCTCCCAAAGTATAATTTTTTAATTCATCTATTTTTTCGGATTTCTAATAGCAAAACGGAAATATTATTTTAGGAATATTAAAGGACAGTAAAAACGTGTACTTAACGGCAATATTCTTTGAAAAATTTGGAGCAATTTTTAAGAAAATGGTGTTTAAGGAAATGACTTAACATTTAAGACGTTTTCGAGAAAGTCTTCTTTTTGTTATTTTTTAAATTGCACATATTGCTCGCAATATTGCGTGAAAACTTAAAATGTAGTGGACCTTAATGAAAGAACTGAATATGGAGAAAAACGTATTTCAAACAAAAATCTCTTTCTTCATTTTTTTAGTTTTAGAAAAACGCTGGAAAAAATTCAGACCATCCCAATTTTTGATAAGTTAGAGTTTACAGAGTTAAATGTACCTATACCATTTTCGTTAGTGTATTTTACTCTATTCTTTCAAGCAATTAAAGACATTTGGAGCCAATTTTGAGAAATTTTGAAAATGTCCGAAGGACTTCATGTAATTGTTTTAAAGCAAGATTTTTTTAATCGCAGCTCCAGGTGTCAATCCAGTTTGACCAGGGAATATCCACAGACGGATGGTCGTTTTGAAAGAAAAAAAATTATATGAGGGGACTATTAAACGTGTGTCCGTTGAAACCTGGAAATTGATTTTCCCTATCATTACATAAATTTCTCTCTATTACGAATATTACTCCGTATATACGTACGCAAACGCAATAATAAATAGTGGTGCTACACAATGGCACAGACTTCTAGAATACATTTTCTATTTTCTTTGCTCTCAGCTTGCTCTTCGGTCTTTCCATCTACCCTTCTCAAGGTCAATCGTTACCATCGCCGCCCAAGGGACATTTTTTTAAAACTTTCTTAATTTTTAGGATTTCTAATTATAAAATCTAAATATTAGTTTCAGAATAACGAACAAAGGAAAAAATACATTCTAAGGAAACTTTCATTGTAAATTTGAAGCACTTTTTCACAAGAGTATTTTGTGTTTACGACACACTTATCTTAAATAATTTAAAGCACTTTCACTCACAAATGCAACAACATATACAAATTGCTGGAAATGAGCATATTATCGGCGTGAGAGATATTTGAAAAAAATTACATTGTTGTATTTTTTTGAAAAACAAAAGAATACAGTGAAATAATTTCTTTATCATCTTAAACAATGAACTTAGTACTGTCAGTAAAAACTTTTGAAGAAATATGAAGCCGTTTTTCAAAAAACGGTGTTTGAACATGTCAGAAAAAATTTTGAGCTCGTTTTCTCACAAATGTTTTACGTTTGTATACAAACATTTGAAGATATTCTTGTAATTGCAGTAATGTGAACAAATTGTACTTAATATCAGAATAACCGATATAGCCAACTAAAAAAACATTTTTATAATTTTTGAAGAAAAAAAAGAATAGAGCACAAAGCGTTTACATTATCTCAAGGAGTACATACAGTTTACAGGAGTACCAAAAGTTTAAAGAAACATTTGGATTTGAGTAAATATGAATTTTGTTATTTTTTTAAATTGCACATATTACACGGAATATTGCACAAAAAGTACTAAAATTTTCAAAAAATATACATAATGTAAAAAAAGAACTTTACATAGACAGCAAATTTCATTTGAAGGAACAATATCTTCACATTCAATTTTGTAGAGGCGGAAAGACTCCGGAAAGTTTCGTAAATTTCGAAAATTTAGAGTTGAGAGAAAAAAATTTACTCATGACAACATATAAGTGTATTTTACTCCATTCTTAACAAAATTTGAAGAAAAAATTTGGAGCCGTTTCTGAGAAAATTTTTAATATTTCTGGGGACTTCCTGTAAATTATCCCCAAATTCTAAATAAAGCCTTTTAAAACCTCAAAGCTTCGAGTCGAATCAGATGGACAGGAGTTTCTTCAATTCGTACAAAATCCTACGCATGATTTAGCCGCTAGTCCTGTTCACAGACGGACGGACAGACGGGGCGACGAACGGACGGACTTTCTGAAAGAAAACACCTTTTTAAAAAACGTTTCGCAATTTTTCGATGTCCTAAAAGTTGATACAAAATATTACATTAGGGATACTAAAGAAGAGTAAAAACTCGTCATAAATAGCAATTTTGACTAACACATTTTGTGTCGTTATTAAGAAAATGGCGTTTAAGTTTACTGCCAATGGAATATTTGAAACTGACGTCTCAAACATGTACTTCGGGTTTGAGGGTACTACTACTTTGAGGATTTTCTTCACAGATATTTACTTCACTTAAAAATCTTTTGGGTTTTCGAAAAACCTCATTTGAACTTATTTGAAGCACTAGCACTCACAAATGATATAGTTTTACAAATCGCTGAATATATGCATATTAACGGCTATTTAAAAAAATACAATTGTGTATTCTTTGAGAAAAGAAAAGAATATCTGGAAATGAACACTTTCACATATTTAAGAGTGTAATTATGAGTGACACTAACCCAAGAAAAAAATGAAGAAAAATTTTCAGCCATTTTTATGAAAATGGTGTTTGAGAGTTTCTGAACATGCTATATATTGTATTCATTTTCACTGAAAACTGTTGCGGATTCGAGACACTTTATACGACATAATTTAAAGCAAATGTTCTTGTAAATGCAATAATGTGAAGAAATTGTCGCAATTGTAAATATTAACGACGTGAGAAGCTAGTCAAAAAAATTTAATTTTTGTAATTTTTAAAAAGCCAAAAAAATTAGCAATATGATCTTTACGTTATATCATAGTGTATATTTATCACTACTTCTATTCGAAGTTGAAAGAAAAAATCTGGTGTCGTTGAGAAAATATTGTTTTTGTTATTTTTTTAAATTGCACATATTGAACGCAATATTGCGTGAAACTACTAAAGTTTTCAAAAAATATACATCACCTCATTAAAGAAACTAAATATGGGGAACACATTTTATTTGCAAGAAAAATCACAATATTTCATTTTGCAGTGAGGAAGAATCCGAAAAATATTCAGTTGAAATATTTTTGAAATATTTTCGGAAATTGAGAATAGTATCTGAAAGTAGAACCTATGCCACCTTTATAAATGCTACCTACAATACTTGTAGGGCCTAAACCTATGCATGGTTTGGGCGCGAGTGGATTTCCCAGACGGACAGACGAACGGACGTTTTGCCGTCAATTTATTTTCCGATCTCAAGCACCCACAAAACAGGGATTCTGGCTACACCACGTGTTAGAGCATATTTTTTCCTAATTTAGCAACTGAATTTATCCAGTTTTATGTTAATTCGGTCTGACAATGATTTTTTTCGTCGGAATCTGCCGTTTCCTTTTTTTCGCGCAGCATTCCATAACGTTCTCTATTCTCTGTGTGTACGTATATATCCAAGCAAAAATATGTGGTGCTAGAGAATGACACCGATTGTCACTTATTCTTTTTCTATTTCTTTTTGTCTCTGCTAACTATTCAGACTTTCAACATACTCTTGCAAGCTGGCATCTATCTCCGCCCAAAGTGCATTTTTTGACATGTTAAAGAAAAGTAAAATCTCGTCCTAAAAGGCAATTTCTTTTGAAAATTTTTGAGTTTTTTATAAGAAAATGGCGTTTTAAGCACTTCTGAAAATTTGAAATTTGAAGCTCTTTTTCACAAAACGTTATTGAGTTTTCAAAAACTTCATTAGAAGCCATTAGAAATACATTAACTTACTAATATAATAGTGTTAACAAATTGCTTGAAATGTGCATATTAACAGCGTGAGAGATCATTCAAATAAATTACATTCGTGACATAATTGAAAAAAAACAACAAAAAATGCCTAAAATGAACGTTACGTCTTATTCGAGTACAATCGAACTAGCAAACTGGCGCCTTGTGTCCCCCCAAAAGCCTGTGTTCCTCATAACTAATCCAGTACTGTAATAGATAATATTATTTATATGATTTCTTAGTTTAGGTACAATCATTGTAACAAGCAAAATATACACCAATTGACATGCTAAAATTATCTTCAGACTTTTAGGTCATAAGTATTTACTGTTGCCCAAGAACATGTTTCAGAAACTTTATCGTAAATAGCAGAAATGATGTCTGCATCTTCATTAGAACCATCATGTGGACATATTATAGAGAATTACGTATTTGAAATTTTTGTTTTTGGATTATATGCTGACTCAAGGCATAGGACAGCCTTTTAAGTATTTTGGCAACAGGTACAAGTAACCTACAAAGGTCATAAATCAGTGAAAAAATATTCAAAAAGAAAATAGAAAGGATCTTGGGTTAAATTTAAAAAAATCGATTGTATTATATTTGTTGTAAAGCCTAAAATCAAACCCCTCTATATATTTATTTCTGGTGATTTTATTTTTGCAGGTAGTATATCAACATGCCCAAAGAACCCTTTGAGTACTACAACCCTATAAGAAAGTAGTACCAATCCAGCCAGCGCAGTGGAAGTTCGCTGTGACAGGCACTGTGGGGATACGTCAGCGAGTGTGCTGCGCGCTGCGGCCGTGGGCAGAGGAACTGGGCGACCGCGCCCCGGGAGAGGGCCAGCCGGGGCGAGCGAGCGCGCCGGAGGTGCCGCCGTGCCTGGACGCACGGGAGTGGGGCGCATCGCGCCGGGAGAACTGAGCAACTTGGGAAGTTCATGTTCCTTTGGGAAAGAGTCCATGGATGCACAAATTTTGGTGAATAAACTGTTTGCTGAGTTTATGCTCTGTACCTGTTGTACTGAACCACCACGGAATTTGATATAAACTACTTGGATATTCCGAATCACTAAACCGCTATAAACACTCAAAAAGTTGATTTGAAAAAATGCTTTCTAGGATATTTTGCTATAATTTTGCTAGGCTTTGTATAAGGAAAAGCATAGAAACACGTCAAACAATGTAACTTTTTTTATTATTAACAAAATCAATGAATATATTTGTTCAGAAACAAACATTAATCCAGAAATCAACTAGTGGAACTACAGAATGGCACAGACGTACCCGTATTAGTTTCCTACTTCCTTTTCTCGCGGCTAGGCACTCGGACTTGCCACATACTCTCTAAATATTCTGGTCATTGTCTTAATTTTTCGGTTTTCTAATTCTAAACCGGAAATATTATCTTAAAATTACTAAAGAACAGCAAAACCTTGTCCTAAATTGCAATTTACTTCGGAAAATTGAGGGCCGTTTTTAAGAAAACTTATTAGTGAAGTTTTATGTAAATTACCCGCAAAATGTAAAGATTTTTTTTAAAATCTTGACGGATGTCTTCGTCAATCGACTTGACGGGTGTCTTCAATTTGGGAAAAACCCTACATATGCTATAGGCACTAGTAGTGCTCAAGGACGGGCGCACAGTCGGACAGACAGACGGACACAGTCGGCAGTCGTACAGCCGTACAGTCGTACAGTCGTACAGTCGTACAGTCGTACAGTCGTACAGTCGTACAGTCGGACAGACGGACAGACGGAATTTTGAATAAAACTGCTTTTTGGTATAAGGGGGCGACTTAACGTGTATTTGCGTTGCAATCACGAAATCATTGCTGTTTCTTCACAAATTACATTTTTATTAGCCCCTGATGTCTTTATTATTTACATTAGCGGCGATTTGTTCACATTATTATATTTACAAGTACGGCAAGGTTCTATAAATGATGTATTATAATCTTTCCCGAAATCTCAAAAAGAACCGCTCCGAAATGTTTCTTCAAACTTTTCGTACGTCTAGTACTCGTACATATTGCAATGCTTAAGATGACATAAAATTAATTTTGCAGCATTCTTTTGTTTTTAAATACAGAAATGTAATTTATTTGTAAATATATCACGTTGCTTATATGCACATTTCCAGCGGTCTGTGAACACTTTTGCTCTTGTGAATGGATTTGGTTCAAATGAATTCAAAGTAAAAAAATCAAATTAAAAAAAATCTGTCCAAAAGAGCATTAAATTTCTCAATTACAGTCACGCTTAAACTACATATTCTTAGAAATGGCTCCAAATTTTTCAATGTAAATTGTTATTGTGGACGAGAGGTTGCAGTTATTTAATGTGCTTAAAGTAATATTTCAGTTCTACTATTCGGAACCCAAAAAATTGAGGAAAAAATTACTTTGGGCGCCGATAGATGGTAGGCGGCAAGAGTATCTGACAAGTCCGAATACCTAGCCCAGACCAAAGGAAATAGAAATCCAATACGCGAGTCTGAGCCATTCTGAAGCATGACTAGTGTTCATTCCCAAGGCAAAACTTACTATATCCGTCTACCTATCCACGCCAACCAATGTCAAACAAGTTCTTGACCTTTTACAAACAAAGCACTCAAAAGTCACAATCCACTCACTAAAATGTGACGTTCTTGTCTCCTCTTTTAAACCATTTTCAGGTCAATACGCTCAATTACACTCAATATAAAGCAAACATGTACTATAATATATTATACAGTGACCCACAAAGTATTGTTTACGTGAACTTTATGAATCCGAGAAAATAATGTTTAAAATTCACCTACATAGAACATAACAATCCACTTGTAGGAAACGTTGATTCACAAAAATATCTTTTCTTTAAAAGCACGCGGTTGTTATAACTCTTTTCTGAAATATTTCAATTCTTTCTCTGTTTTAAATAGAAGTGTATGAGAAAGATATAATGCAAATTTAGTTGTTCAAAAAAAAGAATGCATTATAGAGTATCTGAAATCTGGGGCATTAATCTGGTATAAATAAAATCAAATCGAAAACATTATACAACTTACAAATAAATGTTTTTGTCAATGTGTAAAATAACGGATATGCGCTCTGCATATCACAGTGGCGTTCTTTTGTGATGGGTCTTCGTGCTTGTGCTTCACATTATTACATCTGAGGTAATGTTTTTCAATTTAGGATTGACGTACGTTGTCGGTTGTGCATTGGAATTTCAGCGTCCTATGAAAAAAAACTTCACATAGTTTCTGCTGTACTTACTGCAAGGTGGCTCGATCTGCCTAGCGAATTTGAGGAAGATGCTTTTTATTTTGAAACTGGTAATATTTGTAGTGGCGACATGTTTGTTTCCAAATTGTGCGTTATCACAGATGCAGTCAGTAAGTCAATATACTTTCTCTTATCTTGTAGCCATAATTAAATAAGGCTCCTTCAATGGCACATATCACTATAATTTCTATAACATTGAAAAACGAACATATAATTACAAGATTCTGAAATCTTCTTGTATTGAAATAATAACAGGATAAATAAAATTAATTGAATGTAAGAATATCCCTTACAAAATTGTACAGACAACACCAAGCATTATTGTTCAGAATCTTTGATCTCCACATACGGTCTTTCCCCATCTTCAAATGTAAACAGCTGGTTTGTACTATCATTTAATATCATTTGTCAGAAAAAGGAGGTCATATGAAAAGGAAAGCGTTCTTACAATAATATAAAGGGAAACTTATTTGGTTTTTTGAAAATCCATTAAAATTTCTACCAAAGCCTTGAAAAACTACTGTTTAAATAATACCACTTTTAATCATAATTAATTGCAGTGCATATTTTTTAATTCTATGATACTATATTTATTTTATTTAAGTGCACGTGTTGGAAGATAATGACTGATAATTCATTAAACGCATCTTTACAGTTTTACAACGGCCTTTCAAAAGGTTCATGTCGAAATCTGGCTTCATTTTTATTTTCCCGTATACATACAGAGTGGTCGCGTAGACTTCTATTATAATCCAAACTATTTCCGGTGCTTATCGCTAGTGCAGCAGTTCTCATTTACATAATATTTCGTTACAATTAAGTAACTCAAGCCTTCTACGAAAGGTACTGAAAAGTCCACGCCAATCGTTTGGCAACTCTTCCTATAAACAACGAATGAATAAGACTGGATTGCGGTAGTAATCCATGCGACCACTGAAGTGCTGAGTGATCTCCGTGACTATAATCCACTTTTGTCCAAGACTAAAATCACAGCTCATGAAATCCTTCGTCACTATAAAGAACGGGGTGTTATGTACCTGGTTATCAAGCACCAATGTTCCATTTGAACGATCCAACGGGTCTTGTTTTGTTCTTCAGTCCCATAGAGAATCGTGCAGTGAACTCAATTCTGGACGGCCTATCTTATCTCCACTGTCCAACTTGGCTGCATCGTCGCTTGAAAATGCTGTAAAACTCCCTCTCGCCTTGTGTCTGTCGTGTGTTCCGTGCGTGTCGCGCTCTGTCGTCCGCCGAGCGGTTTGCAACCACGCCGTGTCCGTTGCTCGTGCCGCCAGGGGTCTTGGCAGTGGAAATGTCGTTCGCGATGAAGTCGAAAAAAATCACGGTTCCATCTTTCTCTGTAATCGAGTTCAAGTTTCCAGACTTGATTCAACCACGGCCTGTTCCTTTGACGAGCTTTGGTAAGTCGTCCACAGGAACTCCTGTACTGTATCGAGCACTATTTTTGGTCCGTTCGCAGTCCGACATGATTTTTCGTCACATTTTTCATCTTTCGTGCCTTGTCACCATGTCACTAAGAAATTGTTAGTAGTGCTCGTCAATGTTTGTATCACTTTTCATCACTGACTCACTGTTGTCTGTTATCTTTGTTTAAACTTTAAGTAATATTTATTCGTGATTTTCTGAAAAGTAGCGAATAAAGTCCGAAAGATGGGGTGTTCATGGGGTGGCACCCCTAAACCCATTTTTAAAACGGTTTTATTGGCGTTGATGTTGTTCTTGCATCAAAAACTAACTTTTTTCACTGAGCCATTGACTTATATTTTTTGATACAGCCTAATATGTCAATTTCCAATTATTAGACTAAAGACATTTTTCGTAAGAGATTTGCATTTAATACTTGTTTTTACATTCGTGTACATGTTACAGTCATACATTTAACTTACTGTAGGTGTGGGCGCTTTTGTTCTTAAGCAACAACTTTATCCACTGCTGCAGACATAGAGTGTATCCACTGTTGCCAACATCTGCACTATCCAGCTGTTGCTATTGCTTCCGAATTAGCCTCTGCGGCCCACAGCACGTCGCATGTTGCCACCACAGCGGATTCACGAGCGAAAGCGCCTGCTTCGCTCAGGAGGCCTTCACCCGAGCGGTCGGGCCAGCGCGCGGGCTCCACTCACTAAACTGCGTTTTAATCCCATGCTCGCTATGTTCTACGGAAAATACAAGTATATACATGCGACATCAGTGGAGAGTTGTGAAGATTCACTGGAAAAGGACGTATGGCCTTTCAGTTTTCTTTTCACCAAGAACGAAAACGACGAGTACATTCTCTATTTCAATATCACTATGTTAAAGGGTCTTGAACCAGACATGAAGGCGAGTTTTGTGGAATTTTTGCGCGTATGCGATATTAAGAAACTCATTTCTGGTCTTCTTTTCAACTCTATTCTAAAGAAAAGCTGTATTGTCGTCTATTGAGTCTACTTAACTATAATTACATATCACATCTAAATATTCTTGCTCTTGATAAATTTAAGTCTGAAAACGCTTACGAGTTAATTACTCCCCAATTGTTTTAGAGTTGTTAATGCCAAATTATGGCAAGAAACTAATAAATACTGATGACATCGTTGTTCTTTTTGTTACACAGATCGTTATGGATGCACAAAGATGGTTTCCTGGGGCAGGCTGGAAGACATTTTATCCCCTTGAGGAAACAGATATTTGTGAGAACGCATGTGAACATTTTCCAGAATTCATGAGCGGCGTCTTCGAAGCCATGGGTCTCACAGTAGACAAAGAAAATCTAGCAAACACTTGCCCCATACCAGCAGTATGTATTATTCATATTAATGTGTTTATTATATCTTACTATCTGAACAGCCGACATTGAGCAGGAATTTTATTTTCATAATCATCAATAAAGCATCCCTGCATATGGAGAAAGTTGAGCCATCTAAAGCTAGCAGTACCAAAAACCAATTTCAACTAAGCTCTATCCAAACTTTCAGGCTAATTTGAGGATAATTAAATGCTCTTTTACCAAATTTTAGTCTGTTGGAATGCCCAAAATCGTATGCGCTGCTTGCTTTAGAAGCGAGCAGCACCTACCTAGAAAATCCATCTAAAAATTTATTACAAAATATGAAACCAAATCCAAAATTTAAGGCTAATTCAAGGCTCTAGAGAAAAACATATTCCCGCATTTATATTCTCAAAATCAGTGCTGTACAAAAAGAAAAAAATATTTTTCTTATGGGCGCATAACCATCAAAATCAAAAAACCTTAGGCAAATTCTGAAACACTACCCAAAATTTAAGGCCAATTTGAACCCCTACTTAAAATATTATTCACGTATTTTTATTCTCAAAACCAGGGCTGTATAAAAAGAATCAATTAACATTGGTATTTATGGGCTCGCTGTTAGTAATGGTTACAAAATATTGGCAATTCCCGCCAATATTAACATATCTCAATCATTACCTGTAAAACTCATTATTAGAAAGAAAATTTCTATGAAGTATCTAATACAAAATTACGCATGGAAATATGCACTAACGAATAGCCACAAATGCCCGATGCAGGGTAAATGTTGACAAAACATGCACAAACAAATTTTAGTTCAGTATATTTTTTTTCGTTATATTGCCTTTGAAACAGTGAACACTTTTTTTTAAATGTTACTCTGTCAGTTTCATCTTTTTGTCATAAACGAATGTTAATTACCTAGAATAAAAATTTCAGAAGAATTTCAAAACGAACTACACTTCACAAACCATACAGAGGTGAAGAGAACAGCAAAGAATGGAATGTCATGGCGGCAAAGGAAAGGCATTTTTTGACTTTAATGATGATGGATGATGATAATGATGGCAAGTGTTGTTGAGCGCAGAAAATACTTCCTACCTCATAAAACGTAAATGCAACGTACTTTAAAACTGAAATCTGAGCCAATATGAGGTCGAATTTCACATTTCCACATTTTTAACAATTTATTAAGTTTCTTATATTTTTGGAGAATTTGAAAGCAGGATTTGAATTTAACGCTTTATAATATTATTCCTTGTCAGTTAATAGGTGTTGTGGTGCGTTATCGTTGGCATTTTTCATGAAATAATTATAAACGTTGTCATTGCCAACAATAGTCAACAAATGTCAACAACGTAGTCATTGCCAACTATTGTTGGCAATGACGTTTATAATTATTTCTTGTCAGTTAAACTTATACCTACAAACCACAAAATTCAAAGACATTTTAATATCTTTAACAATATGTTATATCATTACTAAAGGTAACTGCTTCTAATTTCCGGACCGCTATTAGAAATTTTACAACAACCCAATTAAAACTAAAAAAACAATACTGCTAGCCTACACTATTATTAGTTAACCAAACAAAGATTTACCCACAACATAAATCTAATATCGCAAAATTACAATTTGATAATGTTCATACCATGCAAACTGCTTGGCGGCTTCCGCGAGAGTAAGAATTCGCTTATATTTGTTAAACATAAATTTTCAACGCCCTCCCCTAATCAAATCTATGTTAATGACACCTGACCGCGCCTTATCTCCACAATACAAGTCTCGTCTCGCATCCAGTATGGCCCCAAAATGTAATACTTTCTGGCTATGCTACACATGTTCCTTGGATTTTATCATTCTAGGCACATCATTACGTAGTATCACACCCGAGTGACATTCTGATGCTTTTTGATATATTTTGTTTTTGGTGTAAGGGTGGATTTGGTAGGAGGAGCAGAAGGAGCAGGTGGGTGGATTTGGTAGAAGGAGGTGTCCGAGCAACCGGGCGCCTGCTCGCGGCCGCCCCCGCGCGCGCCCGTGGCCGGGACCGCGGCCGCGCCGGCAGCTGCGCCTCGTTCGGGGGCGGCGCGGACGACCTCTGACCCCACGGCATCGAAGCGGAGGCCATCGCGGTCACGTTCGCGCCGGCGGTCGCGCTCGCGATCCCGGCGGAGCTCACGGCACTCGTCGAGTGCCGGGCGGGTCGCGGCCGAAAGCGCGGAGAGAGGTCCGCGTACGACGGCGATGGCTGCCAACATGCAGCAGCAGGAAGCTCGCGGTGAGTCGGTGCCCAACATTTCACCAAATAGGCAAGAATAGGTTTTAAGAATAGGGTGTTGGAACATCAAAGGTCTAGGCTCTAAGCTCGGTAATCAAGACTTCCATGGCTACATTAATACGTTTGATGTAATTGGTCTTGTTGAAACTTGGTGGAAGGAGGGTGAAACGTTAACTGTGTCTGGTTTTACAGCCATATGCAAAAATAAAAAACGTAGAGGAGAAAGGGGTCGGTACCTGGGCGGTGTTGCATGCGTTTTTCGGACTAGTTTAATGCAGTTTATTAATGAAATAAAGACCAACTCAGACAATTTCCTGTGTATTAGACTAGTAATGCAAAATATAGATATTGCCATTGTGTTTATATACCGTCACCCCCAGGGTTCGCGTTATTATACTCCGGAAGCCTTCGGCGAAATCAATGATTTCCTAGATACGTTAAAGCTGAGGTACCCGAGTACTAATTTACTAGTGTTAGGGGACATGAATGCTCGAATTGGCAATTAACAGGAAGTTTTTTCGGACATCGACCGGCAAGAAGCGAGAGCGAATTCCAGAAAAAGCAAAGACTCGGTCATCAATAATGATGGGCAGGAATTGCTAGAATTATGCGAAAGATTTAATCTCGAAATGTTAAATGGCAACTATGGACAGGATACGGAAGGGGAACTAACTTTTATTAGTGGGAATGGAGGTAGTGTAATAGATTACGCTCTGTTGTCGCAGGAAAGAATATACAATTTATTAGATTTTGGGATCGAATTACGGGCAGAATCTGATCATTTGCCTGTGTGCGTGCATTTAGCAGTAAATGCTTCTGCACTGCCATCGGCAGGGGAGCGGGCAGGAGCAACGAACTTGACGATAGGAAGACAACGGTTTGTATGGAAAGAGGAAAAGCTACAGGAATTTGTACAGGATATTCTTAACTCGGCAGGGTGAGCGCGAGAGGATTACTCTCCGGAAACGCAAACAATGAATTTAGAAAGTCGGCTCTACCGCGCAGGGAAGGGTATGCGAAGGTGGGGGAGAGGAGGAAGGGAACTGACCCAAGGGTGGTTTAGCGAGGAGTGTCAGGAGACCAGGCGCGAAACTATAATAGCCTTAAGGAATTTCAGAAACAGGGGAACGGAAGAAGCACGAAACAGTTATTTGTTATTACGTAGGCAGTACGAGGCCACAATTAAGAAATCAAAGAAATCTTGGCAGGATAGTGAGGCAGCAAGAATACAGGCAATTCTAAGAAACGATTATAGTAAATCAATTTGGGACGTTATCAGATCTTTGCGTAATAAAATAAATTCAAGTAATGAAATTTCAGCAGACGCGTGGGTGCAATATTTTTCACGGACGTTCACAGTAGAGACCATTGAAACAGTGCAAGGTATTTTCACTGACCGGAGTGTGCCTGAATTAGACGAACTTCTAACCTGGACTGAAGTAAATAGGGCTATTCTAACAATGAATAATAAGAAGGCAGGCGGCGCGGACGGCATTCCGACAAAATTTATTTCGGAATTGTGGCACATAGACCCAGAAAGTATTATAAAGTTATTTAATGCAATTGCTGATTCCAGCTCGTATCCAGAAACGTGGAGTACAGCTATCCTCCAACCGATTTTTAAAAATAAAGGGGATGCGAATTGCCCACAAAATTATCGTGGAATTAGTCTTTTGCCAGCGCTGAGCAAACTGTTTTGTAAAATACTCAACGGGCGACTGAGTGAATGGGCGGAAAAGTACGGTAAAATATCAGAATTGCAAGCAGGCTTTAGGAGAGGCTTCGCGACAACCGACAATATATTTGTGTTAGATACCCTAGTAAAACAGGCGCTGGCGCGTAAACGGGGCCACTTATATTGCAGTTTTGTGGATTTTGAAAAGGCTTTTGACTCTATTAATAGGGATGCTTTATGGCGAAAACTAAATGAGCTAGGCGTCTCACGTAAAGTTTAAAACGTGTTGCAGAGCATGTATAAGGAAGTAAATTTCTGCGTCAGGTGCGGTGATGGAAGTATAACGCAAAAAATAAAATCGACAGTAGGAGTAAGACAGGGGTGTCCGCTTTCAGCGCTGCTGTTTATCTTGTTTATAAATGATTTATTGACGTGGGTACAGGAAGCGGATACAGCGGCTCCCGTAATTGATGGCTTGAAAATTCCCGGACTACTATATGCTGATGATTTAGTCTTATGTTCGGAGACGATTGAGGGCTTACAGAAGAGTTTAAATATTCTAGAACGGTATAGTGAGACATGGGGACTAAAAGTAAATATTCAAAAAACGAAAGTAGTAGTCTTCAAGAATGGGTTTATCTGGGGTAGCAAAGAGAAATGGTACTACGCTAGGGAAGAAATTGACCGCGACAAAACATTTACATATCTTGGTGCAAAATTTTCCATGAATGGGGGATGGAATAATCACATATTGACGGCTCACAGCAAAGGAAGAATTGCGCTCAAAGAAATCGTTTGCGCAGTGCGCAGGGTTCCGGAATTGCCGGTAAAAGTATGCGATACAATGTTCAAATCGTTAGTTATCCCAGCTATGAACTATGGAGCAAAAATCTGGGGAGTCGATAGGATAGATCGATTAGAAAGCATCGAAACAGATTATTGCAAATTAATTCTAGGAGTTTCTAGGTGCGCAGCAAATGCCGGAGTCTTAAGAGAGGTCGGTAGTATAGGAATTTGGAGAGATTTTAAAATGAAACCTATTAAACTATGGATTAAATTAGCAGATGAACATGGTGACACACTTATACATAGGTGCCTTAGAGTGCAATGGCAGGGAAGCGACCATCGCTACTGGGCGTACAAAATTAAACGGCTACTTGACCGCGCAGGGTTGGGAGACGTCTCTCCGGAAATGGTGGGAGATAGGGGAACCCGTGAGATAGAACGGCTGATTCCCAATAGACTTGCGGATATTAAAAGGCAAGAGATCTGGGCAGCAACGGCTGAAAAACGTTCGCTAGTAGCTCAAATCCATGCGAGTCCGTTATGGGGCTGCGAAAGTTACGTTCATACTCTCGGAAAGGACGCAAGAGGGGGATACGCTTGGTTCAGGGTTGGGGGATGGATGCAGCGTAGACTAAAGGACGCAAGTGGTAATGGCATCTGTGTGCTTTGCGGTGACAGGGAAGACTGGATCCACATCCTCTTAATTTGCTGTGCAACCGAATCATGGAGAAAAAAATGGATGGGAATGGGAAATTACTACTTCCTAAACAGGAACGTAACGCTCGCCCAAAACATTTTAGGTGATAAAAGGTCTAAATTCATGAAAGAATTAGGAACATTTTTAGGAAAGGTTCGGACCATTAGGGAAACTGAAATTAGGGAGTAAGAAAGCAGCACCGGTTAGCTTGAGCGGAGCCTAGACTGGAGAGAAATAAATAAGTTAATAAGCTAACAATATGTAAGTTAATCAGTAATTTTATGTTAAGTTAGTAAACAGTTAAGAAATAAGTCATAAGTCGTAGTCAATTGGTAAGTAACAGGTCAATATAATAAATAAGATAAAACTGGCATAATAATAAGAACAATAGGGGGTGAAGGTAAGGGGGGATCGAAAATGTAAGGGCAGAGGCGCTGGTGCGGACGATCTTCTGTGGCGCTGTTTGATTTCAGGTGCTGAGGAGGCCAAGCACTGGAAGGAGACGGCGGGACGCCCGCGCCAGAAAATAAATAATTAAAATAAACGTCGGATAAATTAGAATGTACTCGGCTTCTGACGGCAGGTTTTTCCCCCTTCAGGGTTTTTTTCCTGAGCCGTACCTTATGGTCCTCTTTCGCGGCTTTGATGCGATGGAGAGACCTTTTGGGGTGAATACCAGAATTCGAAAGCTTAGAACGCGAAAGGATGTAGGTATTGTAATGGCTTAAAGGCCTTCGGCCTAGCCACGTAGGATCAAGTAAGCTAATTTGTTTGTAATAATTACCTATTAAATAAATAAATAAAAATTTTTTCCTGTTTAATATATCATTTTTCAGATACACTATACAAACTCATTTTATACATTACACACTCATCACACAGATAGCCCTTATAATTTTTAAATATCGTACATTTGACCCGAACGTTCCCCTCTGAGAAGCACTCGCCTAAACACTGGTTCAACCAGTGGTGGCCGCCACTGACAACACGACGCTTGTACCTGCGAGAAACGTCGTAAGATGAGTAGACGCTTCGTATCCTACAGCTGAGAGATAGAGTCACGGCCCTCGCTTCTACACTCTCTGCTCGCTAACGACCGCAATGTAACTTTAGATCTCAAATGTTAGCACAGACTACAGATGTTAGAGGGTATTATGATGCTAATATATTGCATTTTTGAAGTCCAGGAATCACCAAATATGTTATTAGTCGCGTGTCTAAAATATCGACGTGAAGCACCTTGCGACCATCATTGAATACCGGTAGAATTTCATATTCCAAAACAATGTCCTCTAATGAAACGAATGGAACGGTTTACTTTTCGACCTTACTTCAGGAATACAATTAATACGGACCAATAAACAGTCACAGTGAGTTACAAAGTTACTTGTGCTTGGTATTGTCACCGCACGGCCTTCCTTATCACTTTCCGTCGAATGCTCTGGTTCAGGGAGCTATCCATACACAGCACTCCATTATCACTGAATCTGTAATTCATGTTCACTACTGTTAAGGGTGGAATCTTATTTACTTAATGAATTGTTAGGACGTTACTAATATGTGTCTGATAAAACCGATGATAGTGCTCTTTAAAGCAATACTTATATAAAGAACTTGACTGGCTAAAACCAGTAGAAAGGATTTCTGGAAAAAACATATTTTTGGGAAGATTAGACTTGATTTTCAACGGGTAAAATTAAACTTTAGGACAAATTCTAGTTAAACTACTATGTGGTGTGCTTACCGTTTGCTCACTGACCGATCATGATCCTAGCGATAGTAATCGTAATTAGATGGATTTTGATGACGAAGCTAAAGAGCATGAGTCAGATGTGATGGAGTTGAACAAATTAATTTAATTACTTACCCTCAGTGTCCTCCGTAATCATACTTCATTTGAAATGCTAACTTTGGGAACACGTATATAGTTGAAAATTTGAAATAAATTGATAGCAGGAGGAGCCAATTTATTACAGATCCAACAGTGAAAATCCAGGAGTGTAGAAAAGGTATCCTTTCAACAATACTCCAAAGACGTGGGAAACAAAACCAGACCAGAGTCATGAACTAGTCCATTAGAGAGTGCGAAACAACACCACTGGATGATATGTCGACATTGATGCACTCGGGCCGAGCCGACTTCTTTAGAAGTAGGCTGCTGGCTAAAGGAAATGCCTAAACCTGATGAATCAATCCATTTTAAGTGGTCCAGTTCTGGTCTCTCGGCCATCTCGAAAAAAAATGATATTTTGTACATATATTTCCTTATGTTTAACTGTTCAAAAGCATACTTAATTTATTTTTATTGTATCTGGGTTACAAATGGCGGCAATTTTTGTTTTACGCTATGCGCTTTTTTCTTCTTCTGCGTTTGTAGACATTCTCTTTTCAAAATTTTTCAGCTTTGAATTGTTCCAGCACTCTCGAATAAAATGCATCGAATTTAGTATATTCTGGCCTAAAAATCGATATATAATTTACCTACTTTCAATGTTTTTATTCAAGGAATATTTTGAACTAAATACATGTAACTCGAATGAACCAAGCTCGATTTTCAGAGAGTAATGTCTGAAAGAAGGAATAGAATCGCAGCGTTAACTTTTTCTGTGCTTTTATACATAACAGTGTAGATACTTTTTGTAAAATATCTTTTGTTAGTAATGTATCCCTTGAAAATGACACCCTCTTCAATATTGTAATTTTGTTTTCAAAATTTTCAACTGTAATATCTCTGTTGAAGGACCAGATAAAAGTCTTAAAATTGCACACATACTAGATCTCTACAACACCAACCTTAAGTAAAGTTTTAACTTTTAGATATAACTCAGTCTTTTTTACAAAATTGTAAACTTTAGCAAAAAAGGCTTCCTTTTCACACCGATGATACGTTCTGACAAGTAGTATTAATATTATTTTGAAGCTATTTTAAACCAAATTATTTTTTAATTTAAAATAATTAATTATAACTAATTATTAATAAACGTAAAATTTGCCTCATATATAACTTTGAATATTACTTTATTTTAAAGCAAACTTACATCTTGACATCTACATACGTTTGTAATTGAAAATATGGTCAACCGGTTTTTAATATCAAGCAGTCCTCCGCTCAGCCGTGGCTGTTTTAGGCAATGCTTCTGAAACAATACAAAATCAAAACCATTTTCATACCCACCACTCAAATCCGCCCTCTCGTTCGACCTGCAAAACATCGCAGAGACCCACTTATGACAGAGGTGTCTACAGAATAAACTGTTCCTCTGGCTCCATGAACACAGGCATCACACAACGATCTGTCGATAACTGTCTCTCCGGGCACAAAAGAAGCTCCCTTTGGGTTACACGGAAAAATCTGCGGTGGCTCAAAATGATCTCTCGGGATGGGAACACGACATCCTTTGCGAAAAAACGGAAATATTATCTACTACTAACCACTACCGCACCAGGTTACACACAAGAGGAAACTATTGAGATTTTTAAACATCCAAACAACTTTAACAGAAAAAAAGAAGGGGTGAAAGCAACGTTTTTGGCACTATAATGCGTGCTGTTGATAAATGAACCTCGTTTTCCTCTCGCCTCAAGTTTTCGTTTTCCTTTCGCCATTCTGTGATCTGAATTGGATTTTATTTTCTGCATAATTTTATCACTAGATTAATTCAATTCGTTAACATAAGCCAATTTCGTTTGCTATTTTACCGTCTGTCCTATTTATTTCTCGCTTTTGTTCCCAAACATGTTTTCATTACCTTCAATTTTTGGCAACCAACAAATTTAATGAATCTTGTTCCTCTTTAGCTTCTTTGTCTACATACATATGTGCCTAAACCATTGTCCATGGCCCTAGTTGCCAACGTTATTATTAAAATCTACAATCAAAATTGCATTTCTGGATAGATGGTTTCAACTGTTACGTCGATATCAGCATAGGAGGTATCAATTTCGACTTCGTAAATTTCTCTGTTCGAGCGTTTATCTGGATTATGGTAAAACTTCTTTAAAAGAAAATTTTAATACAAGTATTCTCAGACAAACCTACCTTATATTTCAGATATTCCTTTATAAGAGAACCCTACATCTTTCTGTCTTCTTGTATGATTTATACGAATAATTGAAGAAGTAGCCATTTCTTTTTTCAAAGATTACTCCTTCGTTTTTTTTCTGATTTCACATTCTCCTAATACAGAATATTTAGTATTTATTATAATATAATTATTGCGTCCGTCCGTCTGTGAACACTACTATTGCCACACTACTAATACCTGAATTCGAAAGATTACAACGCGAAAGGATGTAGGTATTGTAATGACTTAAAGGCCTTCGGCCTAGCCACATAGGATCAAGTAAGCTAATTTGTTTGTAATAATTACCTATTAAATAAAATAAATAAGAGAAGGAGGGATTTGTTGAGTTGAAATGATTGTTGGAAAATAGTTTGAGACTATTTGCAAACCCTTTTTGAGTGACGTTTAGTGAAAAAATATTTTAATATTCGATATTGCAAAGGCTTAAAAGACCTGGGTTTTTATCATGGTCTGTGGGGTAGCGAGTTGGTTCTGGTGATATTATGAACTAAAATGTAACCTTCGATTGACCAACATGTCCAACACAACCATCCATAATGGCGCTTACGAAGGGAGGGTTAAAATGTCCTTCATCAATATGACGTGACACGCTTTATTTAAAAAAAACATTTGATTATATATCTTCATTTTGACTTGCACTCTAAATGCAGACGTCATTTTTATCTTTGTTCATCAGAAAATTTGTTTGGAAATTTAGCAAGTAGATTTAACTACTTTTCCGTTACCAGGGCCTTTAAAAAGAGTTTTTTCTGCCAAAAGGTGCAGACTGTTTTGCAGCATTCCATAACTTTTTCTCTACTGCGTAAGTGGTAGCGAGAAGGTAAAAAAAGGAGAAAAATTGTTTGCACAATTGTTATAATTATTGACTTACTTTTGTAGTTTTAATGCGTAAAATGTATGTGAGCAGGTTTGACGGTTTGTTTAATAATATTTGAGTTTGTCCCATCGGAAATCATCCCACGTCTTTTCCAACACAGACCTGTCCACTCAGGAAATGTCGAGAGCCGAGAAACCAATTTTCATAAATAATTTCACAAAGATGGCCGTAAAGCGTGATACCTGATTAACTGCATACACCTGCACTTTTTAACCATCATAATAATATTAATAATAGTGGTTGTGGTAGTAGTAGTGGTAGTCGTGGTGAAGGTAGTAGTAGAGGTAGTCGTGGTGACAGTGGTAGTAGTGGTAGTCGGGGTAATAGTGGTTGTGGTAGTCATGGTGATGGTGGTAATGGTAGTCATGGTGATGGTGGGAGTAGTAGGCCGTTGGCCTATCTGCCAACGACGCGGCGTCACCCGGACAGCCTAGAAGTAATTGCCATATATTCTTTCTAACTGCCATCTATCACCGCCAAGTACATTTCTTTTAAATTTTCGGTTTCCTGACATTAGAACGGAAATATTATTTTAACAGTATGAAGTAGCGCTTACATATCAATTTAAGAGGAGGTTTTACTATTATTTAATATTCTTAAAACAGTACTTTCGCATTTTTTGATATTTGGAAAGTAAAAATCTAAGTTTTTTAAAATGTACTTTGTGAGGCGAAAGAGGGCAGCAGGCAAGAGTACGTGGCAAGTCCGAATAGCTTGCTGAGACCAAAGGCAATAGAAAACAAATATGAGAACATCTGTGCCATTCTGTAGTTTTTTTTTAATTTCTCGCCTTTCGAAGTATTACACACGAAACAAGGCCGTCATATTGCTTATTACTCAAAATTCTAGTAATTCTCATTTAACTGATGACTTACTCATCTAAAGAAGATAGAAACCACACCGTTAACTAAATATATTATTATTAAGAAGAATGATTCAGCATGTAATAATTCGACCTCCAACTTGTAAAAATGACAGGAATATAAGTTTTCGTCTTAAGATATTAAAGCGAAGCTCTTTTTTTGAGATATTATTTTCAAATTGAAAAATTTCATTATTTCAAAACCCTCCTAAATGAAATTCTAACTATGAGAAAAATATTTAATGGACACAAAGTAATTGCTAGGTAAGGTAGTGTGTATGATACATCATACGGTGGGCAAAACCATGTACTCAGTACATTGTTTTATTCCGATCTGAAAACACAGAAAACAGAACATATTTGGAGCTATTTTCTAATATTTTGTGTTATTTACAATTCTGAAAAGATGTTTCCTTGAAAAGTAACGTCTTTTTATTTAATTTGATGTATAATATTTTGCAATGAATACAAAAATAATACAATGAAATTTATTGAAAGAAGAGACCAATATAAATAAAAAATGATAAACATATTTCCAAACAAAAATTGTTTGTCGTAGCGAAAGTGGTATCTAATAAAATAATTTTTGGAGACAACACACGTTATATTTTTTGCACCTTCCGCAGAAGCACGTGTACTCATAAATACAATAATGTGAACAAATTACCGTTAAAATAAATTTTAACTAAATGAGAGATGAGACAAAAAATTACATTTTTGGAATTTGTGAAACAACAAATATATAGAACAACATACCGCTCATGATATGTTATAGAGTGCATTACGAGCTATGCCAAACAAAACGTAAAATATCAAATTTTGAAGTTTTTGAGAAAATTTTGTTTTGTAATTTTTTGAAAATACACATATTGCACGCAATATGTCCCGAAAACCTACTAAAATTGTAAAATATTGTACAAGTCCTTAATAAAAGAACTTTTTTAAGGAAACAAATTTTATTGGAAAGGAAAATCTATCTTTAATAATTAGTTATAATTAATTATTTTAAATTAAAATATATTTTAGTTTAAAATAGCTTCAAAATAATATTAATACTACTTGTCAGAACGTATCATCGGTGTGAAAAGGAAGCCTTTTTTGCTAAAGTTTACAATTTTGTAAAAAGACTGAGTTATATCTAAAAGTTAAAACTTTACTTAAGGTTGGTGTTGTAGAGATCTAGTATGTGTGCAATTTTAAGACTTTTATCTGGTCCTTCAACAGAGATATTACAGTTGAAAATTTTGAAAACAAAATTACAATATTGAAGAGGGTGTCATTTTCAAGGGATACATTACTAACAAAAGATATTTTACAAAAAGTATCTACACTGTTATGTATAAAAGCACAGAAAAAGTTAACGCTGCGATTCTATTCCTTCTTTCAGACATTACTCTCTGAAAATCGAGCTTGGTTCATTCGCGTTCCATGTATTTAGTTCAAAATATTCCTTGAATAAAAACATTGAAAGTAGGTAAATTATATATCGATTTTTAGGCCAGAATATACTAAATTCGATGCATTTTATTCGAGAGTGCTGGAACAATTCAAAGCTGAAAAAATTTGAAAAGAGAATGTCTACAAACGCAGAAGAAGAAAAAAGCGCATAGCATAAAACAAAAATTGCCGCCATTTGTAACCCAGATACAATAAAAATAAATTCAGTATGCTTTTGAACAGTTAAACATAAGGAAATATATGTACAAAATATGATTTTTTTTCGAGATGGCCGAGAGACCAGAACTGGACCACTTAAAATGGATTGATTCATCAGGTTTAGGCATTTCCTTTAGCCAGCAGCCTACTTCTAAAGAAGTCGGCTCGGCCCGAGTGCATCAATGTCGACATATCATCCAGTGGTGTTGTTTCGCACTCTCTAATGGACTAGTTCATGACTCTGGTCTGGTTTTGTTTCCCACGTCTTTGGAGTATTGTTGAAAGGATACCTTTTCTACACTCCTGGATTTTCACTGTTGGATCTGTAATAAATTGGCTCCTCCTGCTATCAATTTATTTCAAATTTTCAACTATATACGTGTTCCCAAAGTTAGCATTTCAAATGAAGTATGATTACGGAGGACACTGAGGGTAAGTAATTAAATTAATTTGTTCAACTCCATCACATCTGACTCATGCTCTTTAGCTTCGTCATCAAAATCCATCTAATTACGATTACTATCGCTAGGATCATGATCGGTCAGTGAGCAAACGGTAAGCACACCACATAGTAGTTTAACTAGAATTTGTCCTAAAGTTTAATTTTACCCGTTGAAAATCAAGTCTAATCTTCCCAAAAATATGTTTTTTCCAGAAATCCTTTCTACTGGTTTTAGCCAGTCAAGTTCTTTATATAAGTATTGTTTAAAGAGCACTATCATCGGTTTTATCAGACACATATTAGTAACGTCCTAACAATTCATTAAGTAAATAAGATTCCACCCTTAACAGTAGTGAACATGAATTACAGATTCAGTGATAATGGAGTGCTGTGCATGGATAGCTCCCTGAACCAGAGCATTCGACGGAAAGTGATAAGGAAGGTCGTGCGGTGACAATACCAAGCACAAGTAACTTTGTAACTCACTGTGACTGTTTATTGGTCCGTATTAATTGTATTCCTGAAGTAAGGTCGAAAAGTAAACCGTTCCATTCGTTTCATTAGAGGACATTGTTTTGGAATATGAAATTCTACCGGTATTCAATGATGGTCGCAAGGTGCTTCATGTCGATATTTTAGACACGCGACTAATAACATATTTGGTGATTCCTGGACTTCAAAAATGCAATATATTAGCATCATAATACCCTCTAACATCTGTAGTCTGTGCTAACATTTGAGATCTAAAGTTACATTGCGGTCGTTAGCGAGCAGAGAGTGTAGAAGCGAGGGCCGTGACTCTATCTCTCAGCTGTAGGATACGAAGCGTCTACTCACCTTACGACGTTTCTGGCAGGTACAAGCGTCGTGTTGTCAGTGGCGGCAGTTGAACCAGTGTTTAGGCGAGTGCTTCTCAGAGGGGAACGTTCGGGTCAAATGTACGATATTTAAAAATTATAAGGGCTATCTGTGTGATGAGTGTGTAATGTATAAAATGAGTTTGTATAGAGTATCTGAAAAATGATATATTAAACAGGAAAAAATATTTATTTATTTATTTATTTAATAGGTAATTATTACAAACAAATTAGCTTACTTGATCCTATGTGGCTAGGCCGAAGGCCTTTAAGCCATTACAATACCTACATCCTTTCGCGTTCTAATCTTTCGAATTCTGGTATTCACCCCAAATGGTTTCTCCATCGCATCAAAGCCGCGGAAAAGAGACCATAAGGTACGGCTCAGGAAAAAACCCCTGAAGGGGGAAAAACCTGCCGTCAGAAGCCGAGTACATTCTAATCTATCCGACGTTTATTTTAATTATTTATTTTCTGGCGCGGGCGTCCCGCCGTCTCCTTCCAGTGCTTGGCCTCCTCAGGACCTGAAATCAAACAGCGCCACAGAAGATCGTCCGCACCAGCGCCTCTGCCCTTACATTTTCGATCCCCCCCTTCCCTTCACCCCCTAATGTTCTTATTATTATGCCAGTTTTATTTTATTTATTATATTGACCTGTTACTTACCAATTGACTACGACTTATGACTTATTTCTTAACTGTTTACTAACTTAACATAAAATTACTGATTAACTTACATATTGTTAGCTTATTAACTTATTTACAATATTTCTCTCCAGTCAAGGCTCCGCTCAAGCTAACCGGTGCTGTTTTCCCACTCCCTAATTTCAGTTTCCCTAATGGTCCGAACCTTTCCTAAAAATGTTCCTAATTCTTTCATGAATTTAGACCTTTTATCACCTAAAATGTTTTGGGCGAGCGTTACGTTCCTGTTTAGGAAGTAGTAATTTCCTATTCCCATCCATTTTTTTCTCCATGATTCGGTTGCACAGCAAATTAAGGGGATGTGGATCCAGTCTTCCCTATCACCGCAAAGCACACAGATGCCATTACCACTTGCGTCCTTTAGTCTACGCTGCATCCATCCCCCAACCCTGAACCAAGCGTATCCCCCTCTTGCGTCCTTTCCGAGAGTATGAACGTAACTTTCGCAGCCCCATAACGGACTCGCATGGATTTGAGCTACTAGCGAACGTTTTTCAGCCGTTGTTGCCCAGATCTCTTGCCTTTTAATATCCGCAAGTCTATTGGGAATCAGCCGTTCTATCTCACGGGTTCCCCTATCTCCCACCATTTCCGGAGAGACGTCTCCCAACCCTGCGCGGTCAAGTAACCGTTTAATTTTGTACGCCCAGTAGCGATGGTCGCTTCCCTGCCATTGCACTCTAAAGCACCTATGTATAAGTGTGTCACCATGTTCATCTGCTAATTTAATCCAAAGTTTAATAGATTTCATTTTAAAATCTCTCCAAATTCCTATACTACCGACCTCTCTTAAGACTCCGGCATTTGCTGCGCATCTAGAAACTCCTAGAATTAATTTGAAATAATCTGTTTCGATATTTTCTAGTCGATCTATCCTATCCACTCCCCAGATTTCTGCCCCATATTTCATAGCTGGGAGAACTAACGATTTGAACATTGTATCGCACACTTTTACCGGCAATTCCGGAACCCTGTGCACTGCGCAAACGATTTCTTTGAGCGCAATTCTTCCTTTGCTGTGAGCCGTCAATATGTGATTATTTCATCCCCCATTCATGGAAAATTTTGCACCAAGATATGTAAATGTTTTGACGCGGTCAATTTCTTCCCTAGCGTAGTACCATTTCTCTTTGCTACCCCAGATCAACCCATTCTTGAAGACTACTACTTTCGTTTTTTGAATATTTACTTTTAGTCCCCATGTCTCACTGTACCGTTCTAGAATATTTAAACTCTTCTGTAAGCCCTCAATCGTCTCCGAACATAAGATTAAATCATCAGCATATAGTAGTCCGGGAATTTTCAAGCCATCAATTACCGGAGCCGCTGTATCCGCTTCCTGTACCCACGTCAATAAATCATTTATAAACAAGATAAACAGCAGCGCTGAAAGCGGACACCCCTGTCTTACTCCTACTGTCGATTTTATTTTTTGCGTTATACTTCCGTCACCGCACCTGACGCAGAAATTTACTTCCTTATACATGCTCTGCAACACGTTTTAAACTTTACGTGAGACGCCTAGCTCATTTAGTTTTCGCCATAAAGCATCCCTATTAATAGAGTCAAAAGCCTTTTCAAAATCCACAAAACTGCAATATAAGTGGCCCCGTTTACGCGCCAGCGCCTGTTTTACTAGGGTATCTAACACAAATATATTGTCGGTTGTCGCGAAGGCGCTCCTAAAGCCTGCTTGCAATTCTGATATTTTACCGTCCTCTTCCGCCCATTCACTCAGTCGCCCGTTGAGTATTTTACAGAACAGTTTGCTCAGCGCTGGCAAAAGACTAATTCCGCGATAATTTTGTGGGCAATTTGCATCCCCTTTATTTTTAAAAATCGGTTGGAGGATAGCTGTACTCCACGTTTCTGGATACGAGCAGGAATCAGCAATTGCATTAAATAACTTCATAATAATTTCTGGGTCTATGTGCAATACAAAATGTATTCAGAAATACATTTTGTCGGAATGCCGTCCGCGCCGCCTGCCTTCTTATTATTCATTGTTAGAATAGCCCTATTTACTTCAGTCCAGGTTAGAGGTTCATCTAATTCAGGTACACTCCGGTCAGTGAAAATACCTTGCACTATTTCAATGGTCTCTACTGTGAACGTCCGTGAAAAATATTGCAACCACGCGTCTGCTGAAATTTCATTACTTGAATTTATTTTATTACGCAAAGATCTGATAACGTCCCAAATTGATTTACTATAATCGTTTCTTAGAATTGCCTGTATTCTTGCTGCCTCACTATCCTGCCAAGATTTCTTTGATTTCTTAATTGTGGCCTCGTACTGCCTACGTAATAACAAATAACTGTTTCGTGCTTCTTCCGTTCCCCTGTTTCTGAAATTCCTTAAGGCTATTATAGTTTCGCGCCTGGTCTTCTGACACTCCTCGCTAAACCACCCTTGGGTCAGTTCCCTTCCTCCTCTCCCCCACCTTCGCATACCCTTCCCTGCGCGGTAGAGCCGCCTTTCTAAATTAATTGTTTGCGTTTCCGGAGAGTAATCATCTCGCGCCTACCCTGCCGAGTTAAGAATATCCTGTACAAATTCCTGTCGCTTTTCCTCTTTCCATACAAACCGTTGTCTTCCTATCGTCAAGTTCGTTGCTCCTGCCCGCTGCCCTGCCGATGGCAGTGCAGAAGCATTTACTGCTAAATGCGCGCACACAGGCAAATGATCAGATTCTGCCCGTAATTCGATCCCAAAATCTAATAAATTGTGTATTCTTTCCTGCGACAACAGAGCGTAATCTATTACACTACCTCCATTCCCACTAATAAAAGTTAGTTGCCCTTCCGTATCCTGTCCATAGTTGCCATTTAAGATTTCGAGATTAAATCTTTCGCATAATTCTAGCAATTCCTGCCCATCATTATTGATGACCGAGTCTTTGCTTTTTCTGGAATTCGCTCTCGCTTCTTGCCGGTCGAAGTCCGAAAAAACTTCCTGTTCATTGCCAATTCGAGCATTCATGTCCCCGAACACTAGTAAATTAGTACTCGGGTACCTCAGCTTTAACGTATCTAGGAAATCATTGATTTCGCCGTAGGCTTCCGGAGTATAATAACGCGAACCTTGTGGGTGACGGTATATAAACACAATGGCAATATCTATATTTTGCATTACTAGTCTAATACAAAGGAAATTGTCTGAGTTGGTCTTAATTTCATTAATAAACTGCATTAAGCTAGTCCGAAAAACGCATGCAACACCGTCCAGGTACCGACCCCTTTCTCCTCTACGTTTTTTATTTTTGCATATGGCGGTAAAACCAGACACAGTTAACGTTTCACCCTCCTTCCACCAAGTTTCAACAAGACCAATTACATCAAACGTATTAATGTAGCCATGGAAGTCTTGATTACCGAGCTTAGAGCCTAGACCTTTGATGTTCCAACACCCTATTCTTAAAACCTATTCTTGCCTATTTGGTGAAATGTTGGGCACCGACTCACCGCGAGCTTCCTGCTGCTGCATGTTGGCAGCCATCGCCCTCGTACGCGGACCTCGCTCCACGCTTTCGGAAAAAATATAAACTAAATTGATAACGTTATACAATGTACAAAGAAATCGTTATATCAGGATAAATGTGCAGATTGGCGGATGTTCCGGCAGAAGGTTTCTGCAACCATCATGTTAGTCCCTCATGCAATTTGCGCAACAAGATTGTATCTGCAGTTTTGCAATTCCTATTTCCTGAGGAAATTACGTTATTTTGTGGATTGTGAATTCATTATTTTTATATAAATACATATATATCCTTGTTACGTCTGCAAAGAGTTCATGGTAGCTAGCGCTGCTCGGCTTCATGAAGATGCATTTTCTTTTGAATCTCGTAATCTTTGTGGTGATGACTTGTTTGTTGCTACATTCTGTCTTATCAACAATGCGGTCTGTAAGTTGCCTTTATTTTCCTCACCAAGTAATAATAATTAAATAGGTTGACTTGAGCTTCATATTATATTCCAATGTTGGATACGAACTTGCAAAAACAATTACTAATTTCTTTATATCTGCATTCTTATTTAAAAAAAACTTCTGGTTAAAAATAGGAAATTGGCTCCTGGAAGAATAATCTATGTTACAAATACAAAAGTGTACAGACAACTCAGTTCATTACGATGTCACAATATCAATCGCTTGTAATAACACTTATTCTCTAACATGTGTTTTCACCAGGGTTGTTTATGGAATTACATTGGCCGGGAAAAGGAAAGTGAAAAAACATATAAAAGTATACAAAATATCATATGTTTTTCTTTCTAACAATGATTTATTTTCGAACAGAAACACGTTTTACTATGACAATATTAATGCAAAGCTAATCTCTTGTTTCCTAAAAGCTAAAAGAAATGTTTCATTTTAAGCTTATGCTGAAAATAGTCTAACAAAAAGTGGTTGCACAGTCATTATAAGTATGTTTCAACTCCTAGACTGATCCTAGTACATTCCCATATTCTATGACATAACAATTTTGGAGAAAAATGTAGGTTTTTCAGAACGCCAGGGTACAAACATAATTTGAACTTATGACTATAGTGACTTCCCAATCAATAGCTTAGAGACTAATACAAACAAATTTTAATTCAGAGCATTCTTTAATCTAAGACAAAGTTCGTATGGATGAAAAATTATTTGAGCATGTATTAACAAAATACAAATTTCAAATATTAATTAAGAAATTTGATTTTCAGCCAAAACAGAGTTCAAAAATACATTTTCACGATATTTGGTATAAACATGTTTTACCAATAACTATAGATTTTTTCTTCCACATTTAACTTCAGCACGTTACTATGATACAAGGATCGTGCAAAGATAATAAATATATTATTTCTAATCGAACTCTGTGGAGAGGCAAAGCAGAAATCGAACATTTCTGGGAGAGAATGGGGTAGATGCTACTTTTTAAAATACAGCACTCATTCGTGTAAAACATTACTTAAAGAATTAGATATTTAAGGTGTGTCATTTAAGCAACCTCGTAACAGCACATTACAATTTACAAATATTGCAATTAATATACAACTGACCGATCATATCAGTGTCCCATCGGAACCCTCGCCTAGAGTGACCTAAAGCAAGGGCATGGGGATAGCGTTAAAATTTCTATCTCGACACCCGAACGCAATTCACATTCCCAATTCCCACAGCATGTCTCGCTCGTAACAAAAGTTTCCCACCACTTTGAGGGTTATATTTTTATGAAAGTTACAATACCACTATCAAATATATTATCGTTTTCTGGAATACTGTTGTATCTAAAAAGCGAAATGTCTGATTTTTTCGCACATTGACCTAATTCTGAGATATTCCGGGTTTTACTACAACTTTCGTAATATAACGTGGTGCACATTACACTTGTTATGGTATACTAGGATGTACATAGATATTGCATTTAAAAAATACACTAAAATTATACTATTTGAAGTTTTATTAAATGCTAATAACTCAATTTCAGAAAAAAATGTAGGATAGCCTTTTGTTCTCCTGCGCCCTTCAATTGTAAAATTGCTCTTATGTGGAATTCATTTATGTTGAATGATTGGCTGGCTGAAAATATACCAAACGTAAGCAGGCGGATTTATCATTATTTTATCTCTCTCTCTCTCTCTCTCTCTCTCTCTCTCTCTCTTCTATCGTCTCTCTCTCTTCTATCGTCTCTCTCTCTTCTATCGTCTCTCTCTCTTCTATCGTCTCTCTCTCTTCTATCGTCTCTCTCTCTTCTATCGTCTCTCTCTCTTCTATCGTCTCTCTCTCTTCTATCGTCTCTCTCTCTTCTATCGTCTCTCTCTCTTCTATCGTCTCTCTCTCTTCTATCGTCTCTCTCTCTTCTATCGTCTCTCTCTCTTCTATCGTCTCTCTCTCTTCTATCGTCTCTCTCTCTTCTATCGTCTCTCTCTCTTCTATCGTCTCTCTCTCTTCTATCGTCTCTCTCTCTTCTATCGTCTCTCTCTCTTCTATCGTCTCTCTCTCTTCTATCGTCTCTCTCTTCCATCGCCTCTCTCTCTCTTCCATCGTCTCTCTCTCTCTTCCATCGTCTCTCTCTCTCTCTCTTCCATCGTCTCTCTCTCTCTCTTCCATCGTCTCTCTCTCTCTTCCATCGTCTCTCTCTCTCTCTTCCATCGTCTCTCTCTCTCTTCCATCGTCTCTCTCTCTCTCTTCCATCGTCTCTCTCTCTTCCATCGTCTCTCTCTCTTCCATCGTCTCTCTCTCTCTTCCATCGTCTCTCTCTCTCTTCCATCGTCTCTCTCTCTCTTCCATCGTCTCTCTCTCTCTTCCATCGTCTCTCTCTCTTCCATCGTCTCTCTCTCTTCCATCGTCTCTCTCTCTCTTCCATCGTCTCTCTCTCTTCCATCGTCTCTCTCTCTTCCATCGTCTCTCTCTCTTCCATCGTCTCTCTCTCTTCCATCGTCTCTCTCTCTCTTCCATCGTCTCTCTCTCTCTTCCATCGTCTCTCTCTCTTCCATCGTCTCTCTCTCTTCCATCGTCTCTCTCTCTTCCATCGTCTCTCTCTCTTCCATCGTCTCTCTCTCTTCCATCGTCTCTCTCTCTCTTCCATCGTCTCTCTCTCTCTTCCATCGTCTCTCTCTCTTCCATCGTCTCTCTCACTCTTCCATCGTCTCTCTCACTCTTTCATCGTCTCTCTCACTCTTCCATCGTCTCTCTCTCTTCCATCGTCTCTCTCTTCCATCGTCTCTCTCTCTCTTCCATCATCTCTCTCTCTCTTCCATCATCTCTCTCTCTTCCATCGTCTCTCTCTCTTCCATCGTCTCTCTCTTCCATCGTCTCTCTCTCTTCCATCGTCTCTCTCTTCCATCGTCTCTCTCTTCCATCGTCTCTCTCTTCCATCGTCTCTCTCTTCCATCGTCTCTCTCTTCCATCGTCTCTCTCTCTTCCATCGTCTCTCTCTCTCTTCCATCGTCTCTCTCTCTTCCATCGTCTCTCTCTCTCTTCCATCGTCTCTCTCTCTCTTCCATCGTCTCTCTCTCTTCCATCGTCTCTCTCTCTTCCATCGTCTCTCTCTCTCTTCCATCGTCTCTCTCTCTTCCATCGTCTCTCTCTCTTCCATCGTCTCTCTCTCTCTTCCATCGTCTCTCTCTCTCTTCCATCGTCTCTCTCTCTTCCATCGTCTCTCTCTCTTCCATCGTCTCTCTCTCTTCCATCGTCTCTCTCTCTTCCATCGTCTCTCTCTCTTCCATCGTCTCTCTCTCTTCCATCGTCTCTCTCTCTCTTCCATCGTCTCTCTCTCTTCCATCGTCTCTCTCACTCTTCCATCGTCTCTCTCACTCTTTCATCGTCTCTCTCACTCTTCCATCGTCTCTCTCACTCTTCCATCGTCTCTCTCACTCTTCCATCGTCTCTCTCTTCCATCGTCTCTCTCTCTCTTCCATCGTCTCTCTCTCTTCCATCGTCTCTCTCTCTTCCATCGTCTCTCTCTTCCATCGTCTCTCTCTCTTCCATCGTCTCTCTCTTCCATCGTCTCTCTCTTCCATCGTCTCTCTCTTCCATCGTCTCTCTCTTCCATCGTCTCTCTCTTCCATCGTCTCTCTGTCTTCCATCGTCTCTCTGTCTTCCATCGTCTCTCTGTCTTCAATCGTCTTTCTGTCTTCCATCGTCTCTGTCTTCCATCGTCTCTCTCTCCCCCATCGTCTCTCTCTTCCCATTCACTCTCTCTTCCCAATCGTCTCTCTCCGCCGTCTCTCCCCCGTTTCTCCCCCGTTTCTCCCCGTCTCTCCCCCGTCTCTCCCCGTCTCTCCCCCGTCTCTCCCCCGTCTCTACCCGTCTCTCCCCCGTCTCTCCCCCGTCTCTCCCCCGTCTCTCCCCCGTCTCTCCCCCGTCTCTCCCCCGTCTCTCCCCCGTCTCTCCCCCGTCTCTCCCCCGTCTCTCCCCCGTCTCTCCCCCGTCTCGTCTCTCTCTCCATCTCTCTCTTTGCCTCTATGTCCATGCCTGTCTGTGTCTCTCTCTGACTCTGCTTCTCTCTGTCCATCTCCCTGTCTGTCTCCGTCTCTCCGTTCCTCTCTGTGTCTCCAAGAACCTCCATTTCTTTGTCTATTCATGTCGCTCTGTGTCTCTCTGCCCTCCCCTTGCGTAACACAGCAATGCTCAGTAACAATGAATGCTAGATGGACAGCAGTATGCATGAAAATTGAATTAAAATGAAGGGCAATTTACTTGTGTTTCAATAAGTATCATTTTAATGAGTACCTCTGTATCTCGAGTTGCGATCCCTCAAATTACCAGTCACTCAAATTAACAGGAAAGTCTGTAGATTGGTGTTGCACCTCAAAAGGTCCTAATAGTTTTGAAAATAATCCAAAACTTAGAAGTTAAAAAACTCCTTTTTAATACACTAAAGGCACGGAGAAATAAGAATTTTTGGAACAATTGGCAAGGCAATATAATCGTCGCTTAATGCGAAGCAAATGGAATAGTGGGAAAATTAAGTTACGCTTTTTTATGGTCTGGCCAAAACTGGGCCCAGCCACTTTTGTTTTTAAAAAACTAAGATATTTACAAAAATAAAAAATATTTTATTTCCTCTGGATTTACCGTAGAGTGGGAGGGTTTGCTAGAAGGGGAATGAAAAATTGTTTTTTATTGCAGGGTGGGGCTATTGTATGTTTTTTATTGATTGGGTCGTATAGTGCTTATTTCATTTTTATTTTATTGAGACTGTAAAAGAAATTTTTGTTAGAGGTTATGCTGGGAAGTAGGTTATTTTATTTTAGGTTGAAAATTAATAATTTCTTGCTACCGCTACGGTATGGAGACACTTATGTAATGCTCAGCGAAAAACGGCGAATTATCGGCATAAAAACTCTTCTGACAAGGTCCTTCTAAAGAAAATGTCTGTAACTCAAGTTGCTAAATTTGGAAAACCTACCCTCTAACACCGGGGTGTTGTCATAATCCATGTTTTGTGGTTCCTTGATACCGAAAATTTGATTGATCACAAAACGTCTGTCTATAGTTCGTCCGACTCGCAGATAGGCATATGTCGTTTATGCAGCAACGCTAGTTGCCTGCAAGTTTATTACAAGACGATGGTGGCCTGGAACGTACGATGTTGTAGATTTTAGAAGGCACGAAGCAGATGCCAGACCGGGCAAACCAGTGATGCAACCAGCGAAATGAACTGCAGCGAGCCACGTAGATGTCGCGCGTCGTGTGCGAGGGGCAATGCCAAATTCTAGTTGCGCCCTGCGTGTCGGGCGAGGAAGGTGTTCACATTTCTCTAGTGCGTGACTCATCTATTTCTTGCAGTGCTAATGCTTGTAGACCCAGATTCATTGCAATACCGCGGTAGTGAGTAAACTATCTAAGCAATTTCTCTTTTGTGTGTGATGAAGTACTTTTGAGAAGCCAAAGGCGGAATATTACTCCATCAAAAAGAAAAGCCTATACATTGTATGTCAGGTGTCAAATCGGTGATCAGGACAAATAATGGTCCCCTCATATTTGCTGTGGGTCGTATGTAACATTACTTAGTGGTTGGCTTAACGGAAATTCACGACATATTTCATTTGCCAATTTCCATGGCATAGAGAGAAGGACCATTCCACAGGTTGTTATTTCTGCATTACCAAAGTTGCTGTAATCTCAAGGAAGACCAATATTGCAACTTGCCTTTAGCTTTCAGGCCTGTTCTTCACAGCGTCGATATACGAATTCCAGAGCCATCTGGCAATTGGAGTTTGAAGTTCGAAAACTCTGGTGATGAAGATTTAAACGTCAGTACCGAAAAGGACATTGAAGCCCCAGATTATGCTGGAATATCTACAGAAAGTCATAAAAACAGTCAGAACAAAAAATATCTAGTTAGTGATTTAAACTTGTCGAAGAATCAGGCAGAACTGTTCACGACTCTATTAAAGGGTTGCAACCTTCTTCAGAAGGGAACTGCAATTACTATGTATTGCTGACGGGAACAAAACATCATAGGCCTGTTCTCAGAAGAAGGCAGTTGAATATATTGTACTGATGCTGATGCATTACTGAGGGCTTAGGGAGACCACCCATGATATTAAAAAATAAAGGTTGTTTATAGATTCCTAAAAACTCGGTTAAAAAGCCGGACTTATTCATATCTAAAATAAGAAAATAGCTATTCCTCTAGCTTATGCAGCCGATATGAAAGAGATCTAAGGTATCATGAAACTTTTGTTATCGAAGATATAGAAGATACAATATCAGCAGTATTCGTGGAATGTATACGGTGATATGAAAGATATCGAGCTTTTGTTAGGTCCTTTGCTATTTTCTAGCCGAGTAGGATAGCGAAAGCGTAAAAATCATTTTGTGAAGAAGCACAGGCATCAACGACATTGCTTCCTGGACAAAAATGTAACTTCGCAATCTGATGCAATGCTGAGCACGCACGTCGTCCGCCCTTGCACACCAAACCCGGATTGCTGAAGAATTTTGTGAAGGTGGTGGATAAAAGTGGGCTAGGTTTCCTGTACTTTAAGAACAAATTCCCGAGGATCAGTGAGAAGAAAATAAACAAAGGTGCATTTGAAGGATCACAAATTAAGACATTTATGAGCGATCATGACTTTAACGCAAGTTTGAGTAAAGTTGAAAAAACTGCATGGATGTCGCTTCAAAATGTCGTATGGAAACTCTTTGGTAACAGAAAAGCTACGTCGGAACTCTTCAACAATTATAAATCTGTGCGATGTAACATATTCCTTAATAAAAATTTTCTGTATTCGTACGTAGACTTCTTTATTGAAAATCTCGGTGCTGTCTTCAACAAATAAGGAAAGTGATTCCAGCAAGGCATTCTTGCATTGCGACTATGCATTTGCACACGACTAGGCATTGCGACTATGTACAAATTTTCATAAGGGAAAATGGAATCAAAATATAATTGTAGGGCACTAAAAATGATATACTCAAGCGAAACACAGTAAGGAACAGTTTAAATTGTATTCTGATTGAGATTATTATATGTAAATAAAGTTAATAAAGCTAATAACTTAACAGCTGTGCGTACTTTTTAATTGCCAATTACAAAAAACCTTCACCGTTATAAGTAAAAGCTCCACAATTTTGAAATCAGAACACCATTTTCCATAGGAAACAGCCATTATGTTCCATTTAACAGACAAAAAGTAAATTTTTGTCGACTAGTGTTATTAGAAATTAGTGAGTTAATTCACATTGAATCTCGCTTGTTGTCGATCCGGAGAGCCGAGATTGCTAAGGCAGTAATGCCGTGGCGATCGCGGATTGGAGGATCGAGGGTCGTATCCCGCCTTGGACATGGATGTATTTGTGATCGTCCCTTCATCCTTCATCACTAGGAGGCCCTTGCCCTTAACACAATGCACGTTGGCTAATAAAAAATTGTCTGTTGGCAGAGGCTTATATATAGTTCCCTACTTTATGTTTAGCAGTTCTTGGAAAAAAAGAATTAACACTCGTTCCCTGTTTGGGGTCATTTCTGACCCCACCAGTAATATAAAGCTGAATATTATGCGTCATTTTATTTACATAAAATTTCAAGTTCCAAATATGGTTTTGTTGATTTTTCTATTGCCCAATAAGGAAATCAATTACTTTTTAGTTAACATTTAACCACAGGTATTTTATAATATGGGGTAGCAATTGCCTTCGTACATGGTTGATGGGTTTTTATGTCGTGACTTCTTTTGGAGACTGATAATGTTATTGACTATAAAAAACGCTTCTGAACTCGAAATTAGTGACACTCCACTTACTAGTAAAATGATGAAATAGTACAGTTCCTCGAAGGGTACTAAACGGGGCTCCAGAAACAGTGCAATCGCACCTCGAAGAATAAGAGAAAAATATGCTGTTTGCCTTTAATTACGGAAGTCATGAGGAGTATTACATGTGATCATACCAAACATTGCGCAGAAGAACAGAAGGTCAAATATAATATTGCATGATGGTGAAATATAAATGATTCCAATTTCTTTGCTTTTCTCATTTTTATGATTATGAATCGCTTTCAGAGAGAAAATGATTAGCGTCTCACGTAAGGGGATCAGACGTCCCTTACTAGCCGGGACAGGCCCTTATTTTGAGTCAATGTCCCGTATTTTTTACAAGAAAACTGGACGCTAAAATGTCCCTTTTTTGTGACAATGACTTGTCAGCATAAAATACCATCTACAACTTAAATCGATCATAATACATTTCGTTTGCATCGCATTTCTTTATAAGAAATTAAAAGTGCGTCAAGATATTGTGCTCGTGGGCCACGTAACAAAAGTATTTAGAGAGTCGTTTGTAGTTTCTAGAAAGGGAAAATCCAGCTATGGCCGCATTTCAACTTGTATTCGCTTTATAGCTAACGGGGTCCCCTGATACCGAAAACGTGGTTCTTTTCAAAACATCCGTCTGTCTGTCTGTCCGGCGTGGAAACTACTAGCGCCTGAACCATCCGTAGACTTTTTCCAAATTAAAGAAAACCCTGTCCATCTTCGAGTCAAAGCTTTTAGATTTTGAAAAAAGTTCATTAAAATTTGGGGGTATTTTACATGGAGCCCTCCGGACATTTTCAAAATTTTCTCAAAAACGGCTCCAAATTGTTCTTTAAATTTCTGTGAGAATAGAGTAAAATACACTTATAAAGGTGGTGCAGATCCGATTTTCACGGTTAACTTTGATCTTTCGAAAAGTGCAAAAGTTTGAATTGTTTTCGGAGTTTCCTACATCTATAAAATTGAAGATAGATATTATCCAAAATTAATTTCGTTCTCCGTAGACAGTTCTTTCATTATTAATATGTACATTTCTATAAAAATTTTAGTAGTTTTCGCGCAACATTGCATGCAACATGTGCAATTTTTCAAAATAACGAAAACAAAATTTTCTCACTAACAGCTTAAAATGTTTTCTTTTAACTTTTGGTGGGTATAGTTGTAAATGCACTCTAGAAGACTACAATCGCCTTCTTGCTCTATTGTTTTGTTTTTTTCAAAAATTACAAAAAAATAACATTTTCTCTCACGTTGTTAATATTTGTATTAGCGGAAGTTTGTTTAATTTATTATATTTATGAGTACATGTGCTTTAAATAATGTCATATAAAGAATCTCTAAAAGCGTTTTCTGTTAAAACTATCCCAACACTCAACAATTTCAGAAACTCTTAAACGCCATTTTCTAAAAACTTCACCAAACTTCTCATCAAACTTATCAAACGGGAAGTGTTAATTGCATCGTTTAATCTGACGCAAGGCTATTTTGGAGTATCTTTTTTGCCATTCTGTGGCACCACTAGTTATTTTATACATAGTATATGGAAAGTTATGTAATGGTGCGAGTGAAATTCTATTTCGAGATTTCAATGGACATACACGTTTTGGGTCCCCTGATACCGAAAAAGTAGATTCTTTCAAATCATCCACCCGTCTGTCTGGTCTATGCGAACATTAACGTCTAAACCACGCGTAGGACTTTTTCTAAATTTCACTTTATGTATATGAATGTATTGAGTGTGCCGGAGATATGAAATGATTGAAACAAATTATTTGTTGTTGGATATGCTAAATAATGACATAAAAAGGTATGAATGCACATGTGTTAAATTGTGGTAAATTAAACATGATCATTATGTATTGCAAGTTGCCAAAGAACAGTGTAAGCGAAAACATTGTTAGTGATTTACGTATTATGCTGAAGCTGTGACGGAGGAATGAATATTGGTAAAGAAGTGTTTTATTATAGTGGAGAGTGAAAGCGTATATTTGGGTGGTACGGAAAGTATTATTTAAATCGATGAAAGTTCGAAAAGAAGTATAAGTGAAATAAAACAGTAATCGTAAATTGGTATTAGGCGGAACTGAATGTGGGCCAACACTGAATTTCAAGGTTGTTGACAATGGAGATATGATTAGGTTTTAGATAATAGAAAAAGGTTTGTCAAGTAAGGAATCACTGTGAACTCATATTTTTTTGAGATATTATAATTGTTTAAATGTTTAATGGCCCCTTTCTGATAGCAACAATTTATCAACCTTAAAGAGCTAAATTGAAATCAATTATTATTTCTTTAACTATATTTAAACGTCAATCAAAGATCAGTTGCAAACTTCCCTTCATTAATACGTGTGAAGAAAATGTATGAAAAATTATAAGTTTTACAATTTTGAAATAATTTATAAAATTCCACAAAAAGAATATTGCTTTATTTAGTACATGTAATTTATTTTGTTTAGTTCAGAGGTGTTTATTTTTTCAGTTATAGAGTGAATGAAATTTGGGGACGGGTACCGAAGCAACAAAAAATGTTAATATTTTTAGTGAGTACTGATGACCAGGTACATATAGATGGAAGCAAGGCAGATAGGGGCGCGGTAGCCCGGAGGGAAGATACGATAGAATAGATAGAAGGGTCCACCATAGGTAGGGAATAGATGGAATTCCTCTTCCTGTCTACTAAATCATAACGACTATTCCACTCATGAAATAAAAACAAATAGGGTTTAACTATACATACAAAATGCCGCTATCAGGGAGGCGTATCTCAAAATGTTTATCGCTTTTTCTATCCGATTTTTCCTACCGCTTCTCCCTACTGGCCAACCATAAACTCATTAATCTTAGGAAGCGATATACATCGATCGCTAGGTCAATGTCCAAAACACAGCGTATGTAATATAACATAACCTGTTAGACTTTAATATAATTTTCAGTTATCTTTAATATTTGGCGCATTTTGGAACTCTGTTGGACCTAATTTCACTCGTGGAATAGTCCTATTAAATACCACTCGTGCTTCTCAGATAAACTCCTTTATCGCTTGGCGAGTTCCAAAGCACCTATGATAAATACACGTGCAACGCGGAGTTCTTTGGCTAATACTTATATAAGAGCAACGAAAGTATCTTTTACCAGGAATAAAATTATTTATCTGGATGTAAATAGCACCTCAAAATGATTTCTCTGTGTCTCTTAATTCACTGTCCATTCACTAACAAAACAGTGCTATAAACACGCCTCTGTCTTTATTTTCAAGGGAGAATACAAGTATGCAGAAATGACGTCATTGGAGCCTTGTGAAGATTCATATGAAAATGATACATGGCCTTTAAGTTATACATTCACAAAGAATGATAATGACGAATTTGTTGTCTATTTCAATATCACCCTATCAGAAGATATTGGAGAAAATACGGGGGTAAGTTTTGAAATAATAGAGCATATCAGATCTTATTACCGAGAAAAAACATTATTGTTCAGTTAAGCACATTTTTTTCTTAATATAAGTGCATAATGATGCAATGGTGAAAGTTCTTAAGTTTGAGAAAACGAGAGAAATAACTATATTCAGTTAATTATTATTCATTTCTTTGAGTGGTTCTCTGTTTTGAGATAATCATTTCATATTACTACAAGAAATTAATAGAAGAGTTGCACATACTGTTCTTTTTTGTTTCACAGATCAACATAAGTGCCCAAAGGTGGTTCACTGGGTCAGGGTGGAAAACGTATTATCCATTCGACGACACAAATGTTTGTGAAAACGCGTTTATACAGTTTCCAGAGTTCACGTACGACATGATGGAATCCATAGGCCTCCCAACTGACAAAGAAAACATCGAAAACAATTGCCCGATACCAGCAGTATGTATTTTTTGTATTAATGGCTGACTCATATCTTACTAGCATTAACACTGACATTTCCCAAACAAATTTATCACAAACATCAATTAAGCAGCGCTGTCCGTCTGGCGCGCTCACACCACCTCGCCACCCCTATCTTCTAATCAATTAAATTAAAAAGGTTTCCCTGTCCTTTTCCTGAAAACAATGAAAGCGCGGCGGTCCAGATGTCTGAGGTCGTTAAGGCAGAAGTGGCGTAGTAATCTCGGACTGGAGAATCGTGAGTTCGAGTCCTGCCTCAGACATTGTATTTGTTTTCGTCATTTCACGCTCTATCATCACCATATCATGTCAAATTCAGAGATGCCATATCGTTGAATGGTATAGTGATTGCTAATGATCGAGATGTTGATGAGACCTTAAATAACAAAAATGATTCTGCAATGCATTTGACGAGTTCCTCACAATATTTGGAAACTGCAAACAACACACGTGTTCTTCTAAAATCTGAGACAAAATTGTAAAATAAAATATAATATTTATATTGTAATGCAGATTATAACGTATTTTTACTTTCCCGATTTACGTACGTATATACGTAATAATAGGGAAAGTAATATTCGGAGTATAGGGAAAGTTATGTAATTCTGCGGAAAATCTATTTTGAGGTTTTGTCCGACCAGCTGTCCGTCCGTCCATTCGTCCGTCTGTGAAAACCACTAGCGCCTAAATCGTATCTAAATCATGGCTCTATTCCAAATTGAAGAAACCTCTGTCGGTTTGACTTAGGTCAACATTTTGAGATTTTGAAAAACATTTTTTTTTTAAAATTTGGGGGTACTTTACATAAATCCCCGGAACATATTCATTTTTTATACATACTACAATTTTTTTCTTTAAATTTCTTGCACGATGAGAGTAATATACAGTTATAAAAGGTGGCAGAGCTCCGATTTTCACGATTACCTCTGAATTTTTGAATATTGCAAAAGTTTGAATTTTTCCGTGTTATCCTACAACTACAAAATTGAAGATACAGATTTTTCCTTCAAGTAAAATTTGTTCTCCGCAATTAGTTCTTTCATTAAAATCATGTATATTTCTGAAACGTTTAGTAGTTTTTGTGCAATACTGCGTGAAATAAGATCAATTTTTTTAAAAATTACAAAAACAAGATTTTCTCAAGAACGGCTACAATTTTTTTAAACTTTTGATAGGGATAGTGCTAAATGTACTCTGTGATATGACCTAATCGTCATATAGATCTATTATTTTTTTTCAAAAATTACAGAAATTAAAATTTTTTGACGTGTTTCTCACGCCTTTTATATACACTTTTCCAGCAATTAGAAAATATTATTGCATTTGTGACTGGATATGCTTGAAATGACTTCATATGGAGTTTTTGAAAAACTCAATAGTTTTCTGTGAAAAGAGGTTTAAATTTCCAATTTACTGTAATGCTAAAACGCCATTTTCATAAAACCGGTCCAATTTTTTCAATAAAAATTGCCGCAAAGGACGAGATTTTACGTTTCTTTAATATTCGTAAATTAATTATTCAGTTCTATTATTATTCGAATCGAAGATTCAAAGAAATTTCCAAAAAGGTATGTTCTTGTTGTTTAGGCGGTGCAATCTTAATGATAATTCCAGGAATTAAACCAACGCCTCATAAATCGATCTATTTAGGTTGCGTTAATTAAACAGCAGTATCCAAAATTTTGCAAAAATAATTTTCTTTCACGACGTTGGCAACACTTACGGGGACATCTTTAAATCAACAATTTAATTACCAAGTAAATCGCGCCGCAGCGCAGGTTGATTTCACATTAGATTCGATTTATTGTAATTTTGAAAACAAATTTGTGAAAACCTACGAAGAGTATTGTCACGGAACGTATTAAACTTGAAGAATTTCAAATGCATATGGAGAAAGAAAAATGCTAGAAATGTGAGTAATGCTAGAGAATGAATGAATGTTGGAATGTTAGACGTCTCCCTTTTATGTTCTTACATAAATGAGCAAATACTTATTTTCAAATGAATGTGACCCACAACTTATTCTTATTAAACTTAACTAACACCTCATTCACAGTAACATACAAAACAACCACTTTTAATGTTACTTTAGCATTCAGCGCTAGATTCGCATACAAACGATTAATAGAGCAAGTGCAGATGTAGAAATTAGACTGATTTGGTGATGATTTTAATCTCTTAAAAGCGAAGGGGAGACTAATATGAAAGTGATAAGGAAATCAAGGGGAAGAATCAAATGTAATTGTTAATGATGTTTCGACAGAACTTTCGGAACTAATTGTGATTGATCTGCATTTTTGCATTTAGCATTTGTGCTAGTGCAAATGCACTGTGTGAACTTTAGGGCATACTACCAAAAAAGCGTAAAAATTTAGCTGCTCTACATTATCACAAAAAATGCAAATTTTTGTCAGGACGATTACAGTTTTGAAATTGCACAAAGACCAGTTCCTATGGAGGCAACACAAAAGGCCATTGGGTATGGGGGCCTTTGAACGGGAGTATAACATTATCGGCTACTACGATTCATTAGTTTGTGCAATGCCACATACTGAAAGAACATATTTGAACAAATATGAGCATGAAAGAAATTTCAAACACATGATAATACTTTTAAAACGGTTTACAGCATCCGCAACGCCACATTTTACTCCTTATTCCGTATATACTCCGTGTATACGAGAAAGAAGTAACTACTCTCCAAATTTTTCCATATATCTTCTTTCCAAAATTTTTCATAGAAAATTTGAAGGTAATTGCAGTATTTACGTTTTCATTAAAATGTGAATAAACATTCTTGGTTTAGTCAAAAACACACAATAGGTGTTTTTCTATTAAGTTTCAAAACATAATTCATAATAAACTCTAATATTCAACTCAACAGTTACCTACAATAGACATTATCAATAGAAATTAGCATAGAAAAATAATGATCAAAATCACCATGTTAATGTTTCCTTAACCAATTAATAAATATTTTAGTTTCAACATTTTGAAACAAAACTAGTTGCACATACTTTTCCCGTTAGTTATATCTTTTGCAATCTTCAAAAGTTCAAAAAGTTCCCGGAAACCAGCTTCACCCTTTTTATGCCCCATTTACTGGAGCTACATAGTTCGATTCAACAAATAGTTTAAAATGGTTATTTCTGTCGAAACAATTTCACTTTAGAAAACATTCGAAGCTGGTATTAAGAAAATGTTTTTATTAATATTGCACTTATTTTAAGCAGAAATTAAAATCTACTCATAGTTTCAAAACATTGTTCATGACTCAGACTTATCGACCTGATTTTTGAAAACCAATTTTATTTAAGACAAAAATTACTGTCATCAGTATTGCACACATAAAATATAAATATTTTGCAATTTTCGATATTTTTTAAAGAAAAGAGTGGACCAGTACTAGTCTTTTTAACATACTTCGATTCACATGCCGAATAAAACTGAGCATACTTTCTTGCATTATTTCTAAATTTGAATTTTCGAAAATTCAGAAAGTTTAATGAAAATGACACCTGCCCTATTTTTTTAAGTCTTCCTTGTTTTATTAAAGAAAAAGGTATTAAAAGGAACCACAAAACGTATATTCTGACTTCACAATTTGTTAGAGGAAGTGTTTGTACGAATGGCTTTTAAAATAACGTGTTTTTTTATAAATTACATCATTCTAAAACTATGTGAAAATTATTTTTTTTAAATATACATGACAAATTTTAAAAAGTTGAGGTTTTTAGAACGTATTTTGTTTCAAAAGTCAGCATGAAAGAAAAGGGACAAATAACCGTGCCCACGGCGAGACACAAGCCCGCCACCCTTCAGTTTGAGGCGTTGAATTGACATACGCCCCAGGCCATCGGCCATTGAAGTCGGCTTTTTTTGAGTAAATTTTAAAATGCTGTTTAAGCTTCATGCAAAGTACCTTCTAACATAAAAATACTCAGTTGGATAGCCTCTAGTTTGGCCATACTGACCAGAGATTGTTCATTTTGAAGAATGTTTTCTGAACGGATTAAGGCACGTGTGTTGCTCTTTGTTGGACAGACAGACAGGCAATCATGCGTTCTGCCATAAGCCTATTTTGTGTATCAAGGAACCACAAAACGTATATTCTGACTTCACAATTTGTTAGAGGAAGTGTTTGTACGAATTACATTTATTCATCTTATTGTAATCATGATATTGTAACCTTCCTGCTTTCTGACCATCTCCTGTATATTAACGCACAACTCGTAATTGTAAATTGTTGTCGAACACCCAGCCCGGAGGGTGAATTTTTTGGGGAAATTTTGATTTTATGCGACTCGTGTTTAACGTTGTGGATGAGGATGTTGTAACGCCCCGAGAGCGCCTTAACTGTGTGCATTGCTTGACCTTGAGTCATTGAACTGTTACTTTCAAAATATCCGTTAAATACGAGTCGCAAAAAAATCAAAGTTACTAAAAATGTTTATTTATCATATGGAAATATGTTTATCATTGGATTTGTCTTTTAATGCTTGTCATGACTGACTAAAAATATGTACAGTTCCATCTGCAAAGAACGGAGTTATCTCAATATCTCGTAAAAGACAAGTGTCAAAATGGAAACAAATAAATATGAGCACGCCAATTAGCCCCATTCCCTCGTGCACGAAAACTGAACTGCAATAACTCACACCGTTCAAAAATTACAGGACTCGCTAGATAAAGTAGCCAATATCCTTCTACCGCCTATTTCGTTTTATAACCAGTTCTCAGGTGAGTTCGATCTATGAGATATTGTGAGTGTTGGAACTAGCAATGTATGAACTCGCTGTGTCTTCTCTACTCCTCATCTGGCGGAGCTTTCGGATGAAAGAATCTGATTTATAGCAGCCTTTGAGGTCGTGGTGCTCTTTGTATATCTCATTACCGCTTCTTATTATTTACTTGGCGTCCGGGGGACGCCGCGTACATGGCGAAGGTGCCGACGTTTCGGTCGCCATTGGCGCCAAGTAAATATTCACTCCGGCCGCGGAAGCCTACGCTCTCACTCGCTTCCGCTTGCTGATGCGCAAGATTAGACATCGCACCGTGGAAATAGAAAGTCGTGAGTGGGGAGTGCTTTGTGAGATTAGTCTTAATGGACACAAAATAAATCTGAGAAACGTCACGGTCAAAGGAGCAGCAAATGTAAAACTATGTACCAAATATTTTAACAAATTATGAGAATGTCTTTCAGTTCTTAACAGAAATTTTATATTGGATGCTTAAGAGTAAAATAATTGACATATTAGTATTTTTTGTGTTTTACAGGGATCCTATATTAGCACACCTTTAAAACTTAAGTACCACTTTAGCAAATTCCCAGAACTACCTTATGGGGAATCTCGATTGATATGCGAAATCACAAGTGGCGGAAAAAAAAAACTTTGCCTCATTTTCGTTGGTAATGTGGTTCCGGAAGGCAATGGCAATCCATTTGGCTAAAACGCAACGCAACTGATGAAACATATTGTTTTCTTAACTATTTATCCTATATGGATTGATGTATGGGAAGCATTGACTTCTGTCCTACAGATTAATAAAATGATTATTCAATGAATACGTGTTATGTGTATGTTGTTCTTTGTCATGTTTGATTCTTTTACTCTATTCTTTAGTTACTATTCCTAGGTGACTAACAAAGTTAATTTTAAAAGGAAAATTTCTAACAAAGAATAGCACAAGTTTATACAAAATAATAGCTTCTAAGTCCCTTCTTTTCATTCACCTAACTCCTGAACACGCTCCTCACACGTCCAACTCCGTAACAACTCTTCCCCGCATTCCTTCTCCTCACACGACAACTCCGGAATTATTCTTCTCGTAGACCAAGTAGTGAAAGTCCCCCCTCCCTCAATGTCCAACTCCAGAACGATTCTGAATAGTCCAACTCCTGGGTCCCTCGTCTCATTCGTCCAACTCCGTGGCGACTCTGCTCCTCGTGCGACGGGACAGTTCTTCTCGTCACACGTCCAACTGCGAGCGAGTCTTTCTGGACACGATGTCTTGCGTCGGCTGCACAAGCCACATAATGGTTTTCCACGCGAGAGGAAATGTGAATATTTTGGAAGGCCACAATATCGGTCTTTCTAAGGAGAAACACATTATTATTTGCATGGGCCTATTTTGGATGTGTTTCGAAATAGGACTATTTTTCCTCACAGAATATTGATCACCCAGAACATTGACGTTTCCTTGTGGGTAGACTGCTTATATTCCATAAGAATCAGGCGAAACTTTCTACCACAGGCTCGCTGACACCTTCCAACAACCCAGGACGTCCACGGGTGCAGGAGAGGAGACGTTTTCTCGCTCGCGATTTAATATAAATGCAACAGGGACAACAAGTCTTTAATTGTTCTCGAGTCCAGGAACAATCTGGTACAAAGCACACTATTTTAATTTCTTCAAGTCCAGAATTAAATTTACAGCAGAACTTGGAGAATGAACTCCAACACCACACAGTCGTCGGAAACAATGGAAATTCATCACTACACATATAAAAGGCGCAGTAAAGAAAGACTCCCTGCTTTGTTGCACCTCTTTGTAACTCTCCTTCGTCGAGCGGCCGGGGCGACCTTCTGCGTTAGAACTCACCACCTGACGAGCTGTCATCCGACCCCCACCGCTGCCCCTCGTCATGCAAGGGACAGATTTCAGTCCCCGTCTGAGCTGCAGGTCTTTACATCACACAGGGCAGCGGCCAACCGCACTGGCTCCATGTCGATGCAGCCAAGTCTAATTAGACCGAAGACTAATAAACTCTAGTTTTTTTTAAATTTCGCAACATTGCTCCTTGTCACAAACACACCACATCATATTAAAAACCAAAAGTTTTCAAGGTAAGCCAGGCGTGGGGAGCAGTTAAAGTGTGTTTTTATCTTTAACTATCAAGATGTTATTCGATTCCTTTGCGACCATAATGTATCTGCCTAACAAGTTTGAATTACCCGATGGGGAATCTCAAGATGTATCGAAATTTCTAGTGGTGATGAAAGACAAATTTACATAATTTTCGTTGGTGTTGTAGTTCCCAAAAAAAGATCCATTTAGAAATCCATGTGATTAATACTTCACTCTGCCAATAAAATATTTTTACATTGGTAACCATCTCATTCAAAAGGATTTTATCGAAAAAATTGATTAATTTATAATTGTACAATCTAGTGGGGTAATTAACTAAATATTCAATCATTGTCTTATTACGAATTACTTTAGTAAATTATACAAAGTGTATATATATATATATATATATATATATATATGATTGTCAAAGCAATGTTATTGTGATAATTAATTTGACTTGGTTAGAAAATGTAACATAGGTTTATGTTTTCCGTGATAGTTATTATAGTGTTGGGGGAATTAAAGCACATTGTAACGTTACTCTATGAAATAAAGCATATTGAAATTTGAGATGCTATTAACAAATGTCCAAGGACGAAAATAATTTGAAATATCACAACATATGACAATTTCCATTTTTTGTGATCCATTTAATCTGCAGTTATTTAAAACTTACTAGTGACCTATATCATTAACGTATTAAAAATACTCACACTGAAATGTGTAAAAATTCGCCAAATTTGTGTTGACATATTAGCTTAAAAAATAGTTTTCGCACGTATTACTCTAGGATTTGAAATGAGCTTTACTAGTAATGACAGAGATGTCATAATATGAGAACAAATTACCATATATTCATAGTTTTATCATATTACATATTCATTACAGTGTACGTGTCATTTTAACACCAAGTTGTTTCAGTTATGAAGTAATTAATTAAGTGTTTGTTCTAGTTTGAGTTATTATGGCATATTTTGTTGTGAGTAAATATTATTTCTGACTATTCACTGAAAAACTTAATTGCTATTTTTCGTCCTGGGGCTTTTGCCAGCTTCAAGGGATGCCGATTTCGACTATCCGCGCCGGGTATCCAAGTCCCTCATGGGGACATACATTAACCTTTACACTAGGAACACTTGCGGGCTCCTCTCTCTGTGGTCCGCAAACTCACAATGCCTTCCGCGACAACACACATCCATGAAGGACAAGGGACAAACAAACATGATCACGGCGAGATTCGAACCAGAGATCCTTCGTGCCTAGGCGCTGAGTCGGCGCACGTTCTAGCGATCTCGGCCGAAGCTCAGCTCGAAAACAGAACTATTGTATTGTTAAAAAACATGTTTTTAAACATATATTAGATTTGGCTATTAAATACAAATGTTCAAAGATACGTAAAATGTAGATTTTAGCATTTGAAAAGTGAGAAATTATTTTTTGATTCGTAAATATACATGTATATTATTAGTTTATTAATTTATTAATTTATCAAAATTGTCGAAAATAAAAATAATATCAAAATTGATGCGGTGAGCCTCTGATGTACGGAACAATTTATTTATATCTTGGAATTACTACGGTTAAACTGGGTGTAATAAATAATAAATAAATTTATCTAATTCTTATATTTATTTAATGTTTCCTATGTTATTAAACGGGCTCTTTGAAATATTGATACAAATCAGCAATGCAACACATCCTCCCCTTCGACGTATTTTTTTAGAAATGAACTAACGCTATTGAAACAACTCCACATTGTTCTTCCTCAAACATCAGTTCAATATTGTGTGATGACTCGACTCGCAAAAAACATTTGCCCTTCCCCTCCCGATTGAACGCACACAAATTCCCTTCTCCGGGAGCCTGACGGGCTCAACAGCAGCAGCGTCGCGTGCGGCAGTTGCCCTCGCGGGCGGCGGACAAAACACGCGCCGCTCCCAGGAGGCGAGCCCCCCGCGCACTTGTTTGCGAGGCGTCCCCCAGGGGCCGGCTGCGGGGCGGCGCGGCGGGCCGCTCAGCTTCCTCAGTGGTCGATTATTTCGCGTAGTCGACTCGACGGCTACGCCTGATTTCCGCCGCCCCCTCAGGGGAAGAGGTGGGGGAGGGGAGGAGGTTGTTGAGCAGTAAGCACGCAAATGGTGGGCTGGAAGTGCAAGTGGCTGCACAGATAGTAAAAGCGAAGCAGAGATCCAAATAGAAGATTCAGCAGGGGATGACGGAAAAGATGATCTGGATAATATTTGTAGTCCGGAGGATTGATTATAATATTGAGAATTGCGAAGTCGATTACCCCGGAGAGATGAGTGGGTGTTGCTTATGTACACCCATGGACATATTAACCTCCTCCAAGCTGGTACCCCCACTTGATAGAAATTTAAAATCAAGTAGCCTACATTTTTTATTAATTATGTACTAATTTTTTACCACAATACAAATTTTGTATTCAACTATAATCAATAAAAAAACACATCGAAAGGTGAGGTTGCCAGCTTGACTGTACGTGAGCCACTTATTTTTAACACTTATTTTTAACTCGAAGCTTTTGAACCAATTAAAATCCTTCCCAACTCCAAAGATACAGAAAAATCACTGAGGTGTGCGAGTGTGTGAACTGAGAGTCGATGTATGTAAGAAAAGCATTTCATTACATTAACTAGACTATCATTTGCATACTCAAAATTATTGATAATTGTAATTACATTCGTCACTGGCGAGGGCTCGCACATATTTGGAACGTCAGCGTCGCCGCATAATATTTTCCTTATGTTAATTTCATATTCAAATTTATAACATTTTATCTTGTCTATATACACAGGCTTCATAATATTAGTAAAACACCATTAGATCGTTGTTCGTAAATTACCTTTTTTAATGTTTAACAACGAAAGATGTATATATATAGTTGGCGTTGGCGCTGATATTGCGTAGAAGCAACTCCAACTTCATTCGCAGCGTTAAATATTTCAGTATGTGCCATGTTAAGTGATGGGATTACTTGAAAGAGTCCCCTGAAAAGCGTTGAAGTTTTGGGGGCTTCTACTTCGCCGGAGTCACTCGTAGTTTTTTTTTAATTCTTGCGTTAAGTTTTTTTCAGAATTTATTGTTACCGCAATTCAATCATTTCTTCATCCCATGAGAAAAATGTAATTCAGCGTATTACTACCAGCATTCCATATGATTCAAACGTGGAATTGAGTCTGCAGACTAACAGATTTCAAAGGCCTAAATGCGCTCATTAATTCAGCGAGTACAGAGAAGGCATAACAACCCCCCTCTATTTCTCGACCACGCGCCCCAAAGCGACCGCATCCTTCGCAATAATCTCCCCCACCAAACGCCAGAAGAGTTCCTCCCCTTAGCCGTTCTCAGGAAACCATATTGCGCGAGGGCTGTAACATATAGACGCAGCATCTTGTTAGTCGGGCCGTAAACGCTTCAGAAGTGGACCGGGGAAGAGGGTGCAGAATCTGGCTAGAAATAAATGATTCCACTCCGAGACGCAAAAAAAGTTTGAAAAGGACTTCGGACAATTTTAATTAAGGGACGCCACGAGGGTGCCGAATAGGTTAATGGGCACGGCCCCAGCGCGGGCTGACCCGAAGCAATGGGTTGGAATTTCATCACGTGATCGCTTCATTACGAGTTCATAGTGCCCACTCCACGCAGGACGAGGGTCCGATTCAAGCCAAGCCGTCTTCTTGGTTGGCCATTTGTCTTGCCTGATATGACGCTAAAAGTCAATAGGATAGCTAAGGGGTGCCGGGGGGCTGTCGGGGCGCGAACAAAAGAGCACAGACGAACTCCGCCACGGGTCAGTGACGTCACACATGCGGGAGGCGAGTGGACGCAAGGCCGAGAGCAAGGAGGGCGAAAGACGTGTGGGGAGGTGGACGCGGCCATGAATGCAGAGGTGGAGGGGCAGGGGATGAAATATCGCCGGACTGCGGCCGAGAGATGTAGATTAAGTAATCTACTCGAATGAATGGGGTTGTCGAAAGACAGGGTGATTTGTGTTAGGGGGATGAAAGGTCCAAGGGGGGAAGGTGGATATGGAGGTCTGAGTGCGATGGAGGACGTCTTAGGATGAAACCTCCAATGTGCACTCTCATTTCAGCAGAGATTGAAAATAAATGTAATCGTTACACCTTTTCGTAATACCTAACGATCTGCTATTCAATACGTTGATGCAAAAATTGGAAACAACACATCACAACCAAAATCGAAGTATAATTAAAATTTCATCAGATTGCGTAGTTAATCAATCGTCATTCAAATTTGTCACTTCAAAGTATTCCCCTACAAAGCAACATTCCATCCAGTTCGGAGCTGGATCCTGCTATGTGGTTCTGCAAGGAAATCAAATATAGAGATTATCAGCAGAATCTCATCAAAATGTCTCCGTCAAATAGTCAATGCACTCTGGTACATAGTATCTAACACCACCATACACCAAGTTAAATAAATTCCCTCCATATACGAAGAAATTAAACAACACAGCATGAAATACCAAGCGCGCATAAACAAACATCGTTTGGATACGCTGCGGCCATCAATCTTCCGGGTGATAGTGAAATCCTTCAACGACTCAAGAATCACCTCCTCGACTTATTCCCACCATTCCGATCAAACTAATTACGTAAGAAATGCACTGTTCAATGGTTAACGTCCTTATGTTCATGCATATTTTCATCAAGTACCAATTTACTTTATGTTTAAAATAAAAAAGCATATTGTAAAGAAGCAGTAAATAAAGCAAAAAATAAGTTATTGCATATTATCATTCGAAAAAATGAAATATTGCAGAATAAATCAATGACGTATGACGACTCAATGACAAAAACGAATGTCCATTTTTTCCATTGTTGCGTTCCAAATTGCACAATTGAGGACGTGGTCATTTGCCTTCCAAGCAAGCACTAGAAAAATGTTTAAAAATACACAATTCAAGGTTAGCTTGTGATTACAGAACAGCCGTGGTTATTTGTGAGATGGGTTTAGAAAGGCTTCCAGAATACTTCGTCTAATTTATATTGACCACTGTTATAAAGTCCACTT